>CM069148.1:10810389-11275389 GCA_035221665.1 Okamejei kenojei | reverse complement strand
GATGCAGCCACACAGCTGATGCAGCGGAAGTCTAGTACTTGCTATCTGAAAGAGTGGTACTGACAGGAACCAACGTCCCATTTAAAAATACTGGGATTGTTTTTTTTTAAAAAGACCATAATCTATCAGCCTCGAGACCTGGTTGGTGTCTAAAGCTGGATAGAACATTTTCTGAATGTTGGCGCAATTGCTCTTTTGTGACAGGTACAGACATGATGGGCCAAATGGTTATGACCTGTTCATTAATTTTCTATGACTCCATAATATTGATGGGAGGATGCTGCATAGACCTGATTACCTTTCAGAAATCAGTAAAGTGCGGTCATGGTCATTTTGTATTTCCCTGCGAAATGAAAGGAGGCCACTCAGCCCATCAATTGTGTAGCTGCTCCAGGGCAAACCTGTCAATGCCATTCCACCACTTGTTTCTCTGCAACCTATTCTCTCTCACATGGACATCAGCCCCACCCTTTTTCTGCTCATGCACTTCCATTGGGGTCCATTTGCAATGGCCAATTATCTGACCAGCTGGCACATATGTGGAGTGTGAGTGCAAACCAGAACCCCTAATGAAAGTCCTTGCAGTTACATACTGAATGTGCAAACTCCACACAGGCAGCACCAGAAGTCAGGATAGTTTGTGTATCATTGTGCCATCCATTTGCACCAGTTATTGGTACAATCCATCCATTTGGTACCATTTTGATTCAATACTCAAAGGTTCTCTCCAACCGAATGAAGGCTCTCATGCAACTGACTTTAAATAACCAATAAAACGTTGGCCAATTCTATTCATATCTCTAATGAAGGTGGCTGGTCGCAATTTTCCCCCTCAACTTTACAGCATACCGTTGTTTATTATTCAACACCAACTAAATGTTATCATAAAGTTATCTGCGCCAGTGTGAACCCAAGGACTTGCACACATAGAATCCTATGAAGTGGTTCTGCCGCATCCAATCAGTATATTGGGCAAGTAAAGCACTAACATGGAGGAAGGTTCAAGACTATAACCAAATTCAAAAGTGATGAAGCCCAACATGGGAATGCGGAAGATGAGGCTGAAGAATTTGCAGCTATTTTCAGCAAGAATCCCAGAATCAATCATTTCTTCCTCTAAAATCCAGCCATTGCACAAGATAGCCTTTAGCCAATTTGATTGTTGCTGCACGATATCAAGAATCGATATAACAACTTTGGATGTAATATTGTTTGCCATTACATTTATGTGGCCATTTGTTTCAATAACCAACTGTACCCTTCTGATTAAGAGGAGTGTGACTCTTTACCTCCACTCTATCTGTGTGACAGTTTGACAATCATTTCTTGGAAATGGCACACACAAGCAAGAAAATGTGTTCAAGTTGATGGTTCAGCATGACACAAGTATGAGGAGAGCATTTCTACAGCAAAAAGGAAATCCTGAAACACCACTGTGTGGTGATCACACCACTGCAGAACATGGAACCAAACACATTCAAAATGTCCTAGGTGCGTTAACACCCATGTAAGGATTATGAGATTGGTGCAATTATTAAAGGGATTATAGTAGATAATAGATAATGGATATTTATAACGTAGTGCTAGATCATGGCATGTAAATTTTAATTTCCCAGTGATACGTTAATGTGAGAGGCTGCATTGGTCAATATCAGAGGAAATGTCGGTAATGTACTGATGAGGTTATTTTCATTCTGCATCTCTTTTGGTACCCAGTCTAAATAAAAAAAAATCCTGCATGGATACACTAGTTCACTGTTTCTATTTCTGACAATTGTATGGTGTACAAATTGCCTCCTTTATGAACCATGTCAAAACTGACAAAACCCATTTTAAAGGGGGCCTTGTGCAAGACAAATGGCTTTTTTGATCAACTTAACCTATATTTGAACTTGCAGATGAACCAACAGTTTTCTAATTTATTGTTGCTGTCTGTTCTTTTTGAATAAAAAATGTTTCTCCAAGATTAACATGAGGCTAGGTGTGCGATGATTAGTATATATTCAAGTAAATACCTTCATATTGGCTGCTCATTTTGCTGTGAGAGTTGAAAAGTGTTTTAATGACCAAGGTTTTCCTCATAAAGGTGCAGTATTTCTATTGAATGTATAATATAATTATATTAATATAATAATATAATAATTATATTATACTAAATAGGTTGATTTGTGGTTTCTTAGTAAGATAGAATTGACGGTGGTTAATTTTACTAAACTTATAATACCTTGGGTTACTGAGTACAGCCAAACATTCCAAATTTATGTTGCAATTGTAACTCCAAGAAATATTTGTGTTTCAAAATAATTTATTAGAGAGAGGATGCCATAACTTGCCCTAAAGGGCCTGTCCCACTTTCGCGACCTTTGCAGGCGATTGCCGGCACCCGTGATAGGTCGCTGAAATTTTCAACATGTTGAAAATTCAGCAGCGACGAGAAAGACGCTACGGTCGTGAGAGGTCTCCTATGGTCGTGAGAGGGCACCCGCGACATGTGGCCAAGGGTCGCCTGTATGGTCGTGAGAGGTCTCCTATGGTCTTGAGAGGTCTCCAAAGAGTCGTAGCGTCTTTCTGGTCGCAGCTGAATTTTTAACATGTTGAAAATGTTGGCGACCTATCATGGGTGCCAGCAGTCGCCTGTAAAGGTCGCGAAAGTGGGACAGGCCCTTTACGTAGCATATGACTCAAATTCCTGCATGTGGAATGGAAAGTGGAGAGACAAGATTCAATGGGTCATTATGAACATTGGATCGAATGATATATCTCCTTAAGTAATTACATCAAAGAGAGCATTAACTCTATTCATCGTACAGACGGTATGAAAATTGGTGGCAACGTAGATAACGAAGAAGGTGGTCTCAGGCTGCATCGGTGACATAGATCAGCTGGAAAGTGGAATGGAGCAGTGACATATAGAATTAATCCAGATACGTTTGAGGTAATCTACTCCTGGAAATTAAACTCTGGTAGGACATATAGAGTAAATGGCAGGGACCAAGGAAACATTAACTTAGAGAGGGATCTTGGAGTGCAAGTTCAGAGCTCCCTGAAGGAAGCAACACTAATGGATAGGGTAGTGAAAAGGCCTGCGATATTACTGTTCAGACTTCATGCTGTTGCTGTACAAAATATTGATTAGATAGCGCTTAGATTATTATGTACATTTCTGGTTCACTCTAGGAAGGTAATAGCTATACAGAGAGTGCTGAACCAATTCACCAGGATGTTGCCTCAAGTGAAGGGCTATAGTTAAAAGAAGAGATTGGAATGCTGGGTTTATTCTCGTCAGGATGTAGGAGGCTAAAGCAGTGACATGATAGAGGTTTATAAAATTATGAGAGACATTGATAGAACAGATGGTAGATTATTTTATGAGAAACATTGATAGAATAGATGGTAGACTATTTTCCCAAGGCAGAGTAATCTAGATCCAGAGGGCACAGGATAAGATGAGAGAGGAAAAAAATTAAATAAGGTCTAAAGGGAATTCTTCTCACGCAGAAGATGGTAAATATCTGGAACGAGCTGCCAGGGTAGGTGGTGAAAGCGGATACAAGTACATTGTTTGAGAAGTATTTGGACAGGTCCTTGGATAGGAAAGGAATGGAGGGCAACAAAGCATCGGGGTTGGTATGGACAAGAGAATTCTGAGTAAACAAGCAACAGAACAAAAATGTATAGAATTGTTCAAACAGCAGAAGGCCATTCAGATTTTACCAGCAAAAATGGAACTAAACAATTCTCCATCCAAGCTGTTCCTCCATACCATGTGGGTTTGGGTCTCAAATGCTTATCCATGCATCTTTTGCAATATGTTGAGGGCGTCTGCATCTGCCACCCTTTCAAGCACTGAGTTCCAGACCAATTTTTTTTCAAAGTCCCTTATCCTCCTATGATTATATGTAATATTACATGTCATCTGGCAGTGCCAAATGTCTTCTGGTCATAGTTTGCTGACTTTTTAATCCAATAATAATTGTAAGCGCTGTGAATTTATCATTGCATTTCCAATTATTTCCGGGACATTAAATGTATCAGTGTTACCAGGATTTCCTTACGATCTCTAGTCATTATCTATCTCTTGCCACACATTTTGAATGACAGATGAGGAGTTTAGAGTTTGTTAGTTAGCTTGATGCAGTTACATGTTACTAGAGACTTCAGTTCTTGATGCAGCTGGTTCACAATTTCAACTGTTTGATAATATAAGAAGCAAAATCATGTCTAAAGGGCCTGCCCCACTTTCTTGACCTAATTCACAACCTTTTATTCTCGTGGACATTTTTCATCATGCTAGAAAAACGCCCTGACCTACTTGATGCCAAGAGTACCTACGACTAGCATCACGGCCTGCTATGACCTACCTACGACCTCCTAGGGCCTCCTACGACCTCGTGACAACCATGTTGTGAGTATCAGTCAAGGGCAAACTCGGCAGAGGTTGTGAATTAGGTCGTGAACGTGGGACAGGCCCTTTATTTTTCCTTTAGTTTAAAATATGGGAAGTGCTGCATTAAAATAGAAAAATAAAATGTTGCCGACTTTGGCGTTTTAAAGCTAAGGTACTTGTGGCGCATTTATCATTTATTTGCTAAATGTATTCTGATTTGCAAAATATGTGCATTAAAAGTTAATGCAATAGTGCTGTTTATTTTTTTTTTGTTTTTGTAAGATATTTTTATTGGAAATAATTACATATTAAGAAGAAATATAAAATCCAATTAAAACAAAAGAAAATATTAACGTCACATACATTCTTAATATTTTTTAAAATTAACAATCAATCTTATTTGTACTTCTATAATTTTCTTTTTTATTTTATAGCAGTAGGAAATAAAAAAGAGAAAAAGAAAAGGAAAAAAAAAAGAGAGAGATAAACTGATTGAATGGAATATTAAACAAGATATTCTTCAATGGAGATATATTTATGATCTATTGTCTATAATTCTTCATCCATTCATACATCCAGGCCCCCGTCATGGCTTCGAACCGGACCATCTTGACCCTTTAAATATTCAATAAATGGAGACCATATTCCTCTGAACTGGTCCAGCCTGTCCATCAGGGCAAGCCTTAATCGTTCCAAGTGTAACGTCTCCGACATTTCTGTAATCCACATTTTAGTTGTGGGGGAAGTAGGACCTTTCCAAAATCTTAGTATTAATTTTTTACCAATTATTAGACTATAACCGATAAAAATTATTTGTTGTGTTGTTAATATCTGATTTGTTTCCAGTATTCCCAATATTATTAGTTTTGAGTCTGGAATCAACTTTGCATTAACTACAATTGAGATTATTTTAAAATTTTCTATCCAAAAATTAGTGATTTTTATACATTTTGTGAATGAATGCGTTAAATTAGCTTCTAATTGTTGACACTTATCACATATTGCGGACACATTTGAGAAAATTCTATTTAATTTGGACTTTGAGAGATGTAATCTATGTATAACTTTAAATTGTATCAAGGAGTGTCTAGCATTTAATGAACAATGATGTATATATTGTAAACTTTCATTCCATACTTCTCTACTGATTACTTGACCTAGTTCATTGTCCCATGCTTGTCTATATTTATCCGTATTTGGTAAATCATTTTCCAATAAAATATTATAAATATATGATATTAATTTCTCTGTATACGGATGTTTATTTAAACATTCATCTAAAATTTCTGTCTTTCTATTCCTAAAATCCAGTGTATTTGATTTAACATAATCTCTAATTTGTAGATATCGAAAATATTCTTTAAAATGTAATCCATAATTTTGTTGTAATTCCTGAAATGAGAGATAAAGGTTTTCCCTATAAAGATCACCGATCTTATTTATTCCATAGTTCTTCCATTTTAAGAAACCTTTGTCCATCAATGAAGGTTTAAAAGAAATATTGTTTACTATTGGAAGAGCTAGTGGTACATTCTGTAATTGTAATGTTTTTTTTAATTGTTTCCAAATACGTATTCCACTTTCTATTAATGGGTTTTCTTTATAAATTTTCTTATGTATTGGAGTATTAGCAAATAAAATCGAACTAATTTCAAAAGGGGTACAGTCTTCTTTTTCCATCTTTAACCAATTTGGTTGTTTATCTAGTTCACCCAACCAAAAATTCATATTTTTTATATTAACTGCCCAATAATAAAACATAAAATTAGGCAGTGCAAAGCCACCATTTATTTTTGATTTACATAGATGCTTTTTAATTATTCTATGATTCTTATAATCCCAAATAAAATTAGTAACCATGGAGTCCACTTTCATAAAGAAATTTTTAGAAAGATATATCGGGATCATTTGAAACAAATATAGTAATTGTGGAGGAAAAATCATTTTTATCGCGTTAATCTTACCTAACATTGAAATAGGTAATGTTTTCCAATATTGAATATTCTTAAATAGTTTATTCAATAAGGGTAAAAAATTAGATTTAAATAATGAATTATATCTTTTTGTTACATAAATTCCAAGATATTTAATTTTTTCATTTGCAATCTTAAAAGGGTATTGTTGTAATATATGTAAATTATTTCCCATTATTGGCATAAGTTCACTTTTATTCCAATTAATTCTATATCCTGAAAACGATCCAAATTGAGTTATTAAATCTAACAAGTTAGGAAGACTAATTTCTGGTTTTGTGATATAAAGTAATACATCATCTGCGTACAATGAGATTTTATTTTCAGTTTCTTTAGTTTCATACCCATATATTTCAGGGTTTGATCTCACAGATTTTGCTAATGGTTCTATTGCAAGTGCAAACAGTAGTGGAGTTAAAGGGCAACCTTGTCTACAACCTCGGAATAAGTTAAATTTAGTTGTTAACACTTGGTTAATTAATATTCTAGCTGTTGGTCTAGTATATAGTAATTTAACCCAAGTTATAAACTTCTCTCCCAATTGAAAAAATTCCATAACCGAAAATAAGTAAGACCATTCAATCTGATCAAAAGCTTTCTCTGCGTCCAACGAGATAATTGATAAATCCTTAGTGATATTTCTTTTAGAGTATATAATATTAAATAATCTTCTAATAGTGCTGTTTAAACATGATTTTAAAAATCCTATCTCCTCACACTTATCTGCCTTGCTAAAGTTCAGTTTGCCGGCAAGAAGCTTGGGAATCTTGCTGTAGACATCCTGTCAAAAAATATGGGGCTTCAGCATTTCAGTCCAACCTATTAAAACTGAAAGCACCATTTATATGCATTTTCTGCAGTGTTTTACACTGCCTTACTGTCTTCATGCTACCTCTGGGTAAAATCCAGCTCTGCTGAAAACATTTAAATTAGACAGACTGCTAAAGGGCTGTTTGGGATTTTTTTTATTCGTGTATCTCTGAAACTCAAGCATAGTCCTGTGTCCTTTGACCTGCACAACAGAATTTGTCTTAGTACCTTTCGGCTGCTGACCTCCAAAATGAAAATGAATGACTACCAGGAACTAGTGTGATTTATTTTTTCATTCATTATTGTGTAGTGTATTAACTTTTATTTTTTGGTAAATTTAAAAGTAGCAGACAATTCTTGATAGCTTATTAAATGTTTAATCAATGCAATAGGTATTAAGTATAATCCGTCAAGGTTATCCATCAGGGTTTCTAATTCGTGACAGGACTTCGACAAAGCACTATGAAATTGTTCAGGTGCAGGTAAAGAACATAGATTTTTATTTATTTTATTATTCTTTTCCTGTTTTTAAATAGTTCTCCGGGCGCAGAATCATAAATGCTCATCAAATGTTCCCTACACTGCTACATTAGAGTTCCTATTGTTGATAGAAAATATATAGAAAACTAGCTGTGCTTCTTTGTAACTAACTGCAGCGAGTAGCAGTTGTGCTTCGAGAACATCTTACTTCTCCTTTTAGACTACAGACTTTAGAAATACCGTGCGGAAACAGGTCCTTCAGTCCACCGAGACCACATGGACCAGCGATCACCCCATACACTAGCACTATCCTACACTAGGGACAGATTATAATTTTTACAGAAGCCAATTAACCTAAGAACCTCTACGTCTTTGGAATGTGGGTGGAAACTTGGGCACCTGGAGAAAACATATGAGGTCACAGGGAGAACATGCAAACTTCATACAGGCAGCACCTGTAGTCGGGATTGAATCCAGGTATTTGGTGCTGTAAGGCTGCAACTCCACTGCTGTGCCACCATAAAACAAGCAGTCCTTGTTCACTGCTTGTATTAAAAATAATGTGCCACCCTTTGAACTATAGCATCTTCATACTTAAGGGGTAGCATGCTTCTAGAATAATAGTTTTCAGCCTTTTTCCAATGACTGATATTTCTGAAATGGAACGGTGGCCTTCATGGTAGTTTGGATGGCTTAAAACGTAATGCAATATGAGAGAGACAACTATTTAGCTTATCAATGACATATTTAAGATCGGACAGTATGTTGTGATCCTGGTGGTTTGGAGTTTGTAAAATGTGTGCAGGATAGTTTTTTGCAGCAGTACATAGAGGTATCGACCAGAGAAGGGGCAGTGCTGGACCTCCTGTTAGGAAATGAGGCAGGTCAGGTGACGGAGGTATGTGTTGGTGAGCACTTCGGGACCAGTGATCACAATACCATTAGTTTCAATATAATTATGGAGTGAGTCAGAACTGGACCTAGGGTGGAGATTTTTGATTGGAGAAAGGCTAACTTTGAGGGAATGCGTAAGGATTTAAAAGGAGTGAATTGGGACACTTTGTTTTATGGGAAGGATGTAGAAGAGAAATGGAGGATATTTAAAGGGGAAATTGTAAGAGTACAGAATCTTTATGTCCCTGTTAGGTTGAAAGGAAATAGTAAAAATTGGAAAGAGCCATGGTGTTCAAGGGAAATTGGACACGTTTCGAAAAAAGAGAGATATCTACAATAATTATCGGAGGCATAGAGTAAATGAGGTGCTAGAGGAGTATAAAGAATGTAAAAAGAATCTTAAGAAAGAAATTAGGAAGGCTAAAAGAAGATTTGAGGTTGCTTTGGCACGAAAGGTGAAAGTAAATCCAAAGGGTGTCTACAGCTATATTAATAGCAAAAGGATAATGAGGGATAAAATTGGACCATTAGAGAGCCAGAATGGACAGCTATCTGCAGAGCCAAAAGAGATGGGGGAGATATTGAACAATTTATTTTCTTCGGTATTCACCAAGGAGAAGGATATTGAACTCTGTGAGGTAAGGGAAAAAAGTAGAGTAGCTATAGAAACTATGAGATTCAAAGAGGAGGAAGTACTGACACTTTTGAAAAATATAAAAGTGGATAAGTCTCCAGGTCCTGACAGGATATTCCCTAGGACAGTGAGGGAAGTTAGTGTAGAAATAGCAGGAGCTATGACAGAAATATTTCAAATGTCATTAGAAACGGGAATAGTGCCGGAGGATTGGCGTACTGCTCATGTTGTTCCATTGATTAAAAAGGGTTCAAAGAATAAACCTAGCAATTATAGACCTGTTAGTTTGACGTCAGTGGTGGGCAAATTAATGGAAAGGATACTTAGAGCTAATATATATAAGCATCTGGATAAACAGGGTCAGATCAGGAACAGTCAACAAGAATTTGTGCCTGGAAGGTCATGTTTGACAAACCTTGAATTTTTTGAAGTGGTTACTAGGGAAATTGATGAGGGTAAAGCAGTGGATGTTGTCTATATGGATTTCAGTAAGGCCTTTGACAAGGTTCCCCATGGAAGGTTGGTTAAGAAGGTTCAATCTTTGGGTGTTAATGGCGGAGTAGCAAGATTAATTCAACAGTGGCTGAATGGGAGATGTCAGAGAATAATGGTGGGTGGCTGTTTGTCAGGTTGGAAGCCAGTGACCAGTGGGGTGCCTCAGGGAGCTGTGTTGGGTCCACTGTTTTTTGTCATGTACATCAATGATCTGGATGATGGGGTGGAAAATTGGATAAGTAAGTATGCAGATGATACTAAGATAGGTGGGGTTGTGGATAATGAAGTAGATTTTCAAAGTCTACAGAGAGATTTGGGCCATTTGGAAAAGTGGGCTGAAAGATGGCAGATGGAGTTTAATGCTGATAAGTGTGAAGTGCTACATCTTGGCAGGACAAATCAAAATAGGACGTACATGGTAAATGGTAAGGAATTGAGGAATGCTGTGGCACAGAGAGATCTAGGAATAACTGTGCATAGTTCACTGAAGGTGGAATCGCATGTAGATAGGATGGTAAAGAAAGCCTTTGGTGTGCTGACCTTTATAAATCAGAGCAATGAATCCAGGAGTAGGGAAGTAATGTTAAAATTGTACAAGGCATTGGTAAGACCAATTCTGGAGTATGATGTACAATTTTGGTCGCCTAATTATAGGAAGGATGTCAACAAAATAGAGAGAGTACAGAGGAGATTTACTAGAATGTTGCCTGGGTTCCAGCAACTATATTACAGAGAAAGGTTGAACAAGTTAGGTCTTTATTCTTTGGAGCGCAGAAGGTTAAGGGGGGACTTGATTGAGGTCTTTAAAATGATGAAAGGGATAGGCAGAGTTGACGTGGATAAGCTTTTCCCATTGAGGGTAGGGAAGATTCAAACAAGAGGGCATGACATGAGAATTAAGGGACAGAGGTTTAGGGGTAACATGAGGGGGAACTTCGTTACTCAGAGGGTGGTGGCTGTGTGGAATGAGCTTCCAGCAGAAGCGGTGGAGGCAGGATCGATTTTAACATTTAAAAGTAAAGTGGATAGGTATATGGACGGGAAGGGAATGGAGGGGTATGGTCTGAGTGCAGGTAGATGGGACTAGGGGAAAACAAATGGTCAGCACGGACTGGAAGGGCCGAGAGGGCCTGTTTCCGTGCTGTAATTGTTATATGGTTATATTTATCCTCTGATTACCTCAAAGTCCATAGCTCCCTGAAAGTGGCCCCACATGTGTTTAGGATAGTGAATGGGACATTTGGAATGTTTTCCTTTTAGGCTAAGGCATTAGATATAAATGTTCGGATGCCATGTTGCAGCTGTGCAAAACATTAGTTAGATTGCACATAGAGTATCGTGTACAGTTCTGGTTGTCACACTATAGGAAGGATGTAGTAGCAATAAAGAAAATGCAGAAGAAATTCACCTGGGAGTTATCTGGAATGAAGGGCTATAGTTATAAGGAGAAATTGCAGAGGCTGGGTTTATACTTGCTGGAATGTAGGACGTCAGAGGTGACATAATGCAGCAAAAAAAATCATTTTAATTTCAAAGAAATTCATTGCCATGACATAAATCACAATTGTAAAATGGTTTGTCTTTTGGTACATGGAAAGATTCTAGAACAGTGGATGATTTTGATTCTCCCATAATCTGCTAAGTTAATAAACCAAATAATCATCTTTGCCTTAAGCATTTCATGGAAAAGTTGCACAGTTGAAATTATCTGGTCACAAGAGAACATTGTTTGATTCTAACATGATGGTTTAATTGCAACAGATAAACTAAAATATTAATCTTCTAAATTCATCAGACTGTGTTATCTTAATGGATATATGAAGTAGACATTTGAAAGAAGAAAACATTTGAGAGCATATAGATAATTAATGAACTTATGTGATTTGATTTAACTCAATGTATTGCAAGGATGTTTTAATACCTTAATCGTAATAACAACACCAATGCAACTTTTCTCTGGAGCATCGAAGGCTGGGGGGAGACCTGATAGACGTATATAAAATTATGAGAGGCTTAGGTAGGGTAGACAGACAGAGACTTTCTTGTGAGTTCAGCATTGTTTTCTTGTATCTTGCCTCCTCACAATGAATGCAATAGCTCCTCATTTCCAACAAGAAGAATTTCTATATTCAACCAATTATTTTGTTACGAATCTCAGATTGTCTGTAATAAATTCACAGAATGGGTTGTACAAGGAGGTACAAGGAACTGC
The DNA here is from genome assembly GCA_035221665.1 of Okamejei kenojei. NCBI lineage: Eukaryota > Metazoa > Chordata > Chondrichthyes > Rajiformes > Rajidae > Okamejei > Okamejei kenojei. The sequence continues at coordinate 11,263,504 of CM069148.1, read as the reverse complement.
AGATGCTGGGAATCTGTTGCAAAAAAAAAGGAGAGGAAATCAGAGGGTCGGGCAGCATTTGTGGAGGGATATGCCAGTCGTATCCTTCTTCTAAACTGAAAGTCGAGGATAATTAGTGAATATAAAGAGGTAGGGAATGGTTGAGGCAAAGGCCAGTAGCCTGGATACAGGTGAGAACCTTGCTTGGCAGATAATGGTCAGATGGGGGAGTGAACGGTAGAGATGGCAATAGAAGCTGTGAGGTGATAAGCGGAGAACAAAAACCTGCAGATTCTGGAATCGGATACAAATAAAGGAGAAAATTGAATTTAAGGATGGTTTAAACCGAAGATAGACACAAAAAGATGGAGCAACTCAACGGGACAGGCAGCATCTCTGGAGAGAAGGAATGGGTGACGTTTCAGGTCGTGACCCTTCTTCAGAGGGTGGTGACTGATGGGAACAGTAAACCGAGAGGAGTGGGGACCATTGGGGGAGTGGAAAGGAAATCCAGTGGGGGAAGTATCTGGGAAGGGAGAAAATAGAAATAGGTAGTGCAGCAACACGTCCAAATGCAGCTAGCTCCCACACATATTTCCGTTTTTGTAATGTTAACTGGGCACTAATTATTAGTCAGCAAACAAGGCAGATTCTATTGCTGTTATACTTTTTGAGAGAGCAAATGAGATCTTGGTTTAAGGACAACACTGTCAACAGTACTTCAAACCTGGGCACTGCAGTGAAATGTCAGTCTAGATTTTTGTATTCAAGTCTCTAGAGTAAAACCTTTAACATTCTGGCTCATATCCAAGAATTCTACTAAATGAGCAAAAACTGGCATATTCCTTCATGAGATTACATATCTTGGCTGAATTTATACTGATAATCCAATATATACAAAGTAGACACAAAATGCTGGAGTAACTCAGTGGGACAGGCAACATCTCTAAGGAATGGGTGATGTTTCGGGTCGAAACCTTTCTTTGGACTGAGCTTTGTCTATATGGATAACACTGAATCAAAGCAGCATGTATATTCCAAATAAATTCTTGCTGATGTTACATTTTTTGCAGTTGTATCTACCCAGAATAATGCAGGTCCGGAAATAATACAGAATACAACTGGAAAGAATAGTCCTAAAGGGTAATAATGAATTTTGGAGCTATTTAAAATCAATTGTCACTTAATACCCTTGTAGTTTGAATCCTACTTCAGCTCTTCTTTAGTGAGTACTTACAGAAAAAATGTTAAACATGTAACCTGAAGCAAGAGAGACTTGACGTATTTGAAGGGTTACAAGTTCAGGTATTACGCTTGACTGATTTTCCAAATAAGCCAAGATGCTGCTAGCCTTTGCTTATCACTCAGGTCCTAGAATTCAAGCAGTTTCTGGAAAACCGCATTTGACCATGCAATCTTGCAGCAGGTTTTACAATTTGTCATTTGATTTGCTTATTCTGTTGCACAACTGAGTAATTGTTCAGAGAATGAGGCAGGAGGATACACCTGGCAATACTGTACCTAAGCTGCTGAGATGGGTGGCACAGATCATACATCCTACCTATCACAAAGCAATGAAAAGGGCCATTTGGCCTACTGTGACCATGCTGGCTGTCAAATAGTGATCTATTATTAACCCTATTTCCCAGCACTCATCCTGTAAGTCTTTATTTCTTACCATTTCAATTGCTCATCCAGACACTAAAGTGCTGTGTGAGAATCTGACTCTATCACCCCATATTCAAGAATTCAACCATCCTTTGGATGTAAAAAAAAATGTTTCTCAAATCCCCTCTGAAGCTCCTACCCTTTTTCGTAAACTTTTGCTAAACCTGAAACTAGGAATCTCATATACTTTCCGAACCATCTGATTTACTTGTGCTGCTATCTTCAGAAATTATAGGGTCATAAAGCTGGGGAACAGGCCCTTTGGCCCAACTCATCCATGCTGACCAAGATGCCCCATCCATGTTTGGCCATTTCCCCGCACCTGGTCCATATCTCTCTAAACTGTTCATATCCGTATATCTGCCCAAAAATCTTTTAAATATTGTTACTGTGCCTGCCTCAACTTCTCACAGCTTGTTCCTTATACTTGCCAACCTCTGTGTGAAAAGTGGCCCCTCAGGTTCCTATTAAATCTTTCCCCTCTCACCTTAAACCTGTGCCCTCTAGCTCTTGATTCCTTGAACCTATACAGTACACCAAGATCCTTGTGTTCCTTGGTAGTTCCAAGGAATCCATACATTCACTGTTATTAGTCTTATTAGCCCTCCCAAAATGCATTATCTCACCTTTTCAGGAAGAAATGCCGTCTGCCATTGCTTTCCCATCTTCCCTTTGGCAGAATCATTCTATCGATGAACACTATTCTCCTTACAGTCAAATTTCATGTTGTCTGTAAACATACAAATACAAATCATACTTCCTGTGTTTGCATCCAAATATAAATGTTACAAACTACAAGTGTTCCAGCTCCTAACTATGCAATATACCACTGTTCCCAAGCTTCCAATAGCAAAAATAAACTTCTCTCATCAAACCTCCACCCAAAGCCTCCTCCCAAAACCAAAATAGGGATCCAGTTTACTAAATGTTCTTAGATTCAATGGACACTTTACCGTTCAGACCAGTTTCCCCATTTAGGTCTTTGCCAGAGGCCTTTTAGCCCAATTCAACCTCACTAACCTCATCGATTCACTTAATTACTGCAAAAACTTCAGTCAAATTTGTTGGACACAATCTCCCCGGAACAAAGTAATGTGGACTATCCTCGATTTATCCCCGCTGCACCAAGTGCAAATTAATCTTGTCCCTGTATTATTAAATAAGATACTCTTATACAGAAAGCTGTTAAATTTGTTTGTTGTTCCAAGTATGTTCATTGTTCCCAGTTGTTCAAGTATTTACTACGGAAGGAAGGTTTTGTTAAAGCCTCCTCCTCCATGCTCATTAAACATGTCAGTGAATTGGATCACTCGCAAGCAAAAACATATAACATTCAAAATAGTGACTTTCAGGTTGTAACCAGTAATATCACAATAATAATACAAAATACCATAGGAAGAGGTGAATAAGAAAGTCTCGAAAACATTAGCATTTCTCCATAACTATGAGAATTCGTTACCACAGGAAACAGACTATTGACCGACATCTACTACAAACCTACTGACTCTCATAGCTATTTTGACTACACTTCTTCCCACCCTGCTTCCTGTAAAGACTCTATCCCCTCATCCCAATTCCTCCGTCTACGCCGCATCTGTGCCCAGGATGAGGTGTTCATCTACTGTATCTGCTGTTCCAGGTGTCAACTTCTGTACATTGGCGAGACCAAGCACAGGCTCGGCGATCGTTTCGCTGAACACCTCCGCTTAGTCCGTCTTAACCTACCTGATCTCCCAGTGGCTCAGCACTTCAACTCCCCTCACATTCCCAATCTGACCTTTCTGTCCTGGGCCTCCTCCATTGTCAGAGTGCGGCCCAGCGCAAATTAGAGGAACAGCACCTCATATTTCGCTTGGGTAGCTTACACCCCAGTGGTATGAACATTGAATTCTCTAGCTACAGATAGCCCTTGCTTTCCCTCTCTCTCCATCCCATCCCCCTTCCCAGTTCTCCCACTAGTCTTACTGTCTCCAACTACATTCTATCTTTGTCCCGCCCCCTCCCCTGTCATCAGTCTCAAGAAGGGTCTCGACCCAAAATGTCACCCATTCCTTCGCTCCATAGATGCTGCCTGACCCGCTGAGTTACTCCAGCATTTTGTGTCCACCTTAGAATTCTTTACCAATTGAACGGAGTGTGGTTGCATTTTAAAGTCTAACTGTTGCTGAAAGGACCGTTGAGTGGTATAAATTATGGAATGTTACACCACAGAAGAAATCTTTCCAGTCCCTCGAGTGTGTGTCAGCTACGAGTGGAGCAATCCCATTAGTCTCAAATTAATTTTCCTCGAATACCTACCCTGTTGAAATCCCTGTTTGATTGGTATGACTCTCTGCATAAATGTTATTTTGCTCTCATCCCTCTAGTATCCTGTGGGCAAAACTTTAAATCTATGCTGCTGGCCCTTGAAGCATTCACTTTCCTCTGTTTACCTAATCTAAACCAATCATGATTATAGTACCTCTATAAAATCTACTTTGCTTCAAGGAAATAATGCCAACTTTTCCAATCTCACCTTTTATCTCAAATCCCCCATCACTGGGATCAATGCAGTGAATCTATTCTGCCCCTCTACACATCTACATATTTTTCCGAGAATGGTGTGCAGAATTGGATGTGATATTCCAGTCATTGCCTTAATTTCTGTGTTAGATATGTTCTATGTATGAATTCAAGGTTTCTCTGTGGTTTACTAATCACTAGCTCAACATGCCCTATCACCTGCTAAACAAATCAACCATGTTTTTGTGTTCCTGCACAACCCTTGGGAACTTGATATACAGTGCCCTCCATAATGTTTGGGACAAAGACACATCATTTATTGATTTGCCTCTGTACTCCACAATTTGAGATTTGTAATAGAAAAAAATCACATGCGGTTAAAGTGCACATTGTCAGATTTTATTAAAGAGTATTTTTATACATTTTGGTTTCACCATGTAGAAATTACAGCTGTGTTTATACATAGTCCTCCCATTTCAGGGAACCATAATGTTCATAATTGATCAGGTGTGTTCAGCACCTAGTATTTCCTCCAGTCTTTCCATCACCTTTGGAAACTTTTATTGCTGTTTATCAACATGAGGACCAAAGTTGTGTCAATGGGAGTCAAATAAGCCATTCTGAGACTGAGAAGCAAGAATAAAACTGTTAGAGACATCAGTCAAACCTTAGGCTTGCCAAAATCAACTGTTTGGAACATCATTAAGAAGCAAGAGAGCACTGGTGAGCTTACTAATCGCAAAGGTACTGGCAGGCCAAGGAAGACCTCCAGCTGATGACAGAAGAATTCTCTTTATAATAAAGAAAAATCCCCAAACACCTGTCCGACAGATCAGAAACATTCTTCAGGAGTCGGGTGTGGATTTGTCAATGACCACTGTCAATGACCACTGTTTGCGGAAGACTTCATTGTTGAATCCCTGCCAAGGTCTCCAGTTTCATCGCCAGGGATGCTGTTTCAATCTCCTGTTCTACCACCAATCGCATCTCCGGTGAAGAGAGAAAATGCAGGAATGGACCGTACGCTTGCAGGTCGCATTTGAGAGCCCACCCTAAAGTACCTGGGTCACGATTGAGACTGACCATCAACCCCTAATGAGCTTTCTGAACAAACCAATACACGCTTCTCCAGGACGCCTCCAATGTATGTTGCTACAGCTACAGAAGTATGACATTGTTCTAACCTACAAACATGGCAAGGTCAAGCACCTGGAAGACACCCTGTCATGTGCTCCATGGAAGACCTGTGCGAAATCATCCTCAGCTGAAGACAGCTTCCTTGTCATGACGGCTTCCGATGTTCCTTCATCCTGTTTGGAGGACCTGGTAGCCCAAACTGCTGCTGATTATACCTTACGATTGCTCTCCTCCGTCATTAAGCATGGGTGGCCAGACAAGCAATACAGATTACCACTCCCAATCCAGCCCTTCTTTGCCATTCGTGGTGAACTAGTACTACAAGAGGACATTATCGGAAAGGGCCACAAAGGTGTAATTCCTGCCTCTTTACACAACAAGTACTTTGATGCCGTCCATGCGGACGCCCAGGCGCAAAGGCAACTGTCCTGCTAGTGAACAGTATGTTTTTCTGGCCTGGCATGGCTGATTATATTCGTGAGAAAGTAAAGTCCTGTGCAGTGTACAACAGTTTGACACCACACCAACAAAAGCAGCCACTTCTCTCACACTCGGTTCCCAACCTCCCATGGTCCACATTGGCAACTGACATTTTTGAGTAGCATGGCAAACAATACCTGGTCCTAGTCGACTCGTATTCCGGATGGTTTGAAATCGATCTACACAGTAGCCCCACCACTGCAGGGTTACTCCAGAAGTTAGCACGCCATTTCTCTGTTCACGGGTCTCCGTATCAGCTACTGTATGACAATGGCAGTCAAATTATCAGCCAGTACCTCAAAGCCTACTACATGCTGGGGTTTTCGTCATATCACCAGCAGTCAAACAGGCCGGCAGTACATGCCGACAGGAGTGCCAAACAAGTGATGGAACGATCCCACAGAGCAGGATCAGACATATACCTAGACCTACTCAACCTACGCAATATCTCCCGTGACCAGATATTGGGTTCACCCGCCCAGCGACTGATGTCAAGGCAAACCCGAGCCACACTACCTGTGACGAAACAGGCACTAGTACCGCAAGTGATCCCACCATCCGAAATACAGTCCAGGCTACAACAAAAAGGATGGTATGACAAGACGAGCAGACCACTTCCACCACTAGCCAAGGGACAGGTGGTCCGTCTACAAACCGAAAAGGGTCAAGACCGCCTCAATGTAATTTCTGGAACTGCTTCCGAACCACATTCATATTTGGTCAGTGATGGCGGCACCTACAGACGTAAATGACAGCACATCCTGCCTTTGAACGGACCAGCACCACCTCTGGATTATCCTGACTGCACAGTTATACGTCCATCCCACTTCTGACACCATGTTGAATGATCAGACCACACATAGAGGTTATAACTCTTTATTGCAGTACAAGCGGAGGGAACACGACATGCTTTCATCCCCGTGGTCTGCATCAAATCTAAAGAGAGAGAGTGACGCATTGACTATAGGACCGGTGTGCCCAGGGTAGGGATGAAGATCTGGACTGGACTACATAAGGAATGTGCAGCATGCATAATCTGTGTGGTGATATATATATATAGTAGACATACTAATCTACATTCTTGAACAGAAATACAGAGGCTGCCCTGAAATGGGGAGACTATGTATAAACACAGCTGTAATTTCTACATGATGAAACCAAAATGTATAAAAAGTGGTCTTTATTAAAATCTGACAGTGTACTTTAACCACATATGATTTTTTCTATTACAAATCTCAAATTGTGGAGTACAGAGGCAAATAAATAAATGATGAATCTTTGTCCCAAACATTATGGAGGGCACTATAGTCTGTGAATACAGATTTCGATTGTAACTTATTTTTTAAGCTATTTGGTGTCATGGGCAACTGCCAAGACATTTCCACTCTGATTTTTCTCCTCCTTTCTTCAGGAAGCTTCACGCAATGGATACTCTCCTAATGTGGCTGAGGTTGAGTACCACGGATCAGAAGCGAATATTGATTAGTAAGGGCGTCAAAGGTTAAGGTCAAGGGACAAGGCAGAAGAATGAGGTTGAGAGGGAAAAATAGATCAGCCGTGATCGAATGGCAGACACGATGGGCCGAATGGTCAAATTCTGTGTTCTTATGTCTTATGGTCTTATCAGCAGCTGGTCCAAGTCAGTGACTCGTATCTCAAGTATTTCATTGCACATATACAGGTGGAAATTGGGAGTCTTGTTTCATTTGAACGTTGGCGACTGAAAGTGTATGTAAAGGCACATGTGAGCCACAGGCTCCTGCAGTGAACTCTGTCATTTGAATTGAACTCTAATTAGAACAAATAAGCTGACCAACTGCAATACTGGATCTTGGTTTACTACATATTAGAAATAATTATGTTATGGGTATTATGTCACCACTGTAAGCTGATATTGAGACAGTGATGAAATTGATAGGTTTGTAATGTGTGAGCTCCTGCCACACCGTGCAAGTCAAGTAATATATTTTGGCTTAAGCCTTGAGGCTGGAAGTCAAATGATCTTGAAGATATCCACTTGTCAAGTAGCTGTCTTTGTGTTTTTGTAAACAGAAAATGCTTGGAATTCAAACAATGAGGACGAGGCTATGCTTTTATTGAGCTTAAGATAATAATCAATGTTCAGGGACTAGCATTCCTCCATTTGTGATGCTTAGAGAAAGCTCAGAAAATCAAGTATATTCATTGGATTCACCAACTAATTACAGCCCTGTTCAGGCTTTAGGATGCGAGTGATGTGGCGTGATTGTATACCACTGCCAGAGGGGCCGAACCTGATCGAGTCAACCAATAGTTTTTAAGGCTTGTACTATTTTTTATTATTGTATTTTGTGTTGGTAAACTAGTTTTATTTGGACAGAAATTACGAAGCAATTCAAAGGCGTGCTTCGTGCAAACGTGGACGAGTGAAGCCATGGACACTGCTTTGACTATTTCTAAGTGTATTTTCTTTACAGCGATGCATATAGGCTTTATACTCGTGGGTATCAGCCTAATGCCACGTGAAACCGAGTTATACCATATTTTTCACATCCATCTAGATGCAAAGCCAATTAAGCTATGCAGAGGTGTACTCACTGAAAATATTTAATACTAGTGTTATGATAAAGCAGGCATAGCCTGTAGGATTGCTACATTTTGAAATCTAGAAACTTCTCAATTTATATCAATCTTGTCATTTCCGGTAAACCAGAATTTATAATTTTTTATATTGCGTTCACTGTCTAAATGTAAAGAAATGTACAACTCCGTTTTGCAAGCGACCGATTGAACCAACCAAGCATTTATTGATGAACTACTGGTTATGGCAGGTCTATCACAAACAAAGTTGTTATGGCAGCATATAGAATTGTTCTATAAATATCACAAAAGGAATTTTGGCTCAGCTGCCATTTTTCTCCACTGTACATTCTTGGTATCATCATAAAAGCCTCTTTAGTTTCTTCAATCAAAACATTGTTAAGACCCACCTCTTTTGATCAAGCTTTTGGCCCGCCGCCTTAGCATCACCTTCTAGCCAACTCACATTTTTTTTTTAGATGTAATATGTTGCATCTTAGGACAATTTACTGCAAGGAAAGTGTTGCATAAATACAATTGTTGTTTTGTGTTAATATTCTATATCATTACCATTTGATAACACTAATGTTTTTGTAAGAAACTTTTTTTTTAATGTTGGATACATTGAGTGGCAGGAAGAAACCTTTTTGTTAAAATAGCTCATTTGTAAGCATTCAAAGAGTCAGAGCTGTACAGCATGGAAACGAGCCCTTCAGCCCACCTTGTGCATGCTGACCAAGTTGGCATACTGGACTAGTCCCATTTGCTGCATTTGGCCCATAGCTCTTTAAACCCTTCCTACCCATATATCTGTCCAAAGGTCCCTGCGTGTGAAGATTGTAAGTAAAAGCAATTGTTTAGTTAATCGCTTAGTTAGCCTCTGCAGTCCGTCTGAGTGTATAGTTTGGTTGTAATTTATTTATTGTTTTTAGTTGTGCATATGTGGGGGGAGGGGAAACTTTTAAATCTCTTCCCTGTACGAGGGACCCGACCTTTTCCCTGTCGGGTCTCCATTGTCGTTCGGGCATAGCACCGTGTAGCTGCCTCCAACTAGAACGACCTGGGGGTTCCAGTGACGGAGCCTGCGGACTCACCATCGTGGAACTGGCCGACTTCGGAGCGTGGAGAGCTGTGGTGGCGCGTGGCTGCGACCCGACTTCGGAGCTTCGGAGACTCCAGCCACAGGCCCGGTGGAAGGTGACATCGGGAGCTCGCGCGTTCCTGGTGGGAGACTGCTTTTCGGAGCTCCCACAACGGCAACTTCTCCCGCCCCAATTGCAGGGTTGAAAACCATATAACCATATAACAATTACAGCACGGAAACAGGCCCTCTCGGCCCTTCCAGTCCGTGCCGACCATTTGTTTTCCTCTAGTCCCATCTACCTACACTCTGACCATACCCCTCCATTCCCTTCCCGTCCATATACCTATCCACTTTACTTTTAAATGTTAAAATCGATCCTGCCTCCACCACTTCTGCTGGAAGCTCATTCCACACAGCCACCACCCTCTGAGTTAAGAAGTTCCCCCTCACGTTACCCCTAAACTTCCGTCCCTTAATTCGCATGTCATGCCCGCTTGTTTGAATCTTCCCTACCCTTAATGGGAAAAGTTTATCCACGTCAACTCTGTCTATCCCTTTCATCATTTTAAAGACCTCAATCAAGTCCCCCCTTAACCTTCTGCGCTCCAAAGAATAAAGACCTAACTTGTTCAACCTTTCTCTGTAACATAGTTGCTGGATCCCAGGCAACATTCTAGTAAATCTCCTCTGTACTCTCTCTATTTTGTTGACATCCTTCCTATAATTAGGCGACCAAAATTGTACACCATACTCCAGAATTGGTCTCACCAATGCCTTGTACAATTTTAACATTACTTCCCTGCTCCTATATTCAATGCTCTGATTTATAAAGGCCAGCACACCAAAGGCTTTCTTTACCACCCCATCTACATCCAATTCCACCTTCAGGGAACTATGCACAGTTATTCCTAGATCTCTCTGTTCCACAACATTCCTCAATTCCCTACCATTTACCATGTATGTCCTATTTTGATTTGTCCTGCCAAGATGTAGCACTTCCCACTTATCAGCATTAAACTCCATCTGCCATCTTTTAGCCCACTTTTCCATATGGCCCAAATCTCTCTGTAGACTTTGAAAATCTACTTCATTATCCACAACACCACCTATCTTAGTATCATCTGCATACTTACTTATCCAATTTTCCACCCCATCATCCAGATCATTGATGTACATGACAAACAACAGTGGACCCAACACAGATCCTTGAGGCACCCCACTGGTCACTGGCTTCCAACCTGACAAACAGCCATCCACCATTACTCTCTGACATCTCCCATTCAGCCACTGTTGAATCCATCTTGCTACTCCACCATTAACACCCAAAGATTGAACCTTCTTAACCAACCTTCCATGGGGAACCTTGTCAAAGGCCTTACGGAAATCCATATAGACAACATCCACTGCTTTACCCTCATCTATTTCCCTAGTAACCGCTTCAAAAAATTCAAGAAGGTTTGTCAAACATGACCTTCCAGGCACAAATCCATGTTGACTGTTCCTGATCAGACCCTGTTTATCCAGATGCTTATATATATTAGCTCTAAGTATCCTTTCCATTAATTTACCCACCACTGACGTCAAACTAACAGGTCTATAATTGCTAGGTTTATTCTTTGAACCCTTTTTAAACAATGGAACAACATGCGCAGTACGCCAATCCTCCGGCACTATTCCCGTTTCTAATGACATTTGAAATATTTCTGTCATAGCTCCTGCTATTTCTACACTAACTTCCCTCAATGTCCTAGGGAATATCCTATCAGGACCTGGAGATTTATCCACTTTTATATTTTTCAAAAGTGTCAGTACTTCCTCCTCTTTGAATCTCATAGTTTCCATAGCTACTCTACTTTTTTTCCTTACTTCACATAGTTCAATATCCTTCTCCTTGGTGAATACCGAAGAAAATAAATTGTTCAATATCTTCCCCATCTCTTTTGGCTCTGCAGATAGCTGTCCATTCTGTCTCTCTAATGGTCCAATTTTATCCCTCGTTATCCTTTTGCTATTAATATAGCTGTAGAAACCATTTGGATTTACTTTCACCTTTCATATCTTCTTTTAGCCTTCCTAATTTCTTTCTTAAGATTCTTTTTACATTCTTTATACTCCTCTAGCACCTCATTTACTCCATATCTCCTATAATTATTGTAGATATATCTCTTTTTTCGAAACAAGTGTCCAATTTCCCTTGAAAACCATGGCTCTTTCCAATTTTTACTATTTCCTTTCACCCTAACAGGGACATAAAGATTCTGTACTCTTACAATTTCCCCTTTAAATGTCCTCCATTTCTCTTCTACACCCTTCCCATAAAACAGAGTGTCCCAATTCACTCCTTTTAAATCCTTACGCATTCCCTCAAAGTTAGCCTTTCTCCAATCAAAAATCTCCACCCTAGGTCCAATTCTGACTCTCTCCATAATTATATTGAAACTAATGGTATTGTGATCACTGGTCCCGAAGTGCTCACCAACGCATACCTCCGTCACTTGACCTGCCTCATTTCCTAACAGGAGGTCCAGCACTGCCCCTTCTCTGGTCGATACCTCTATGTACTGCTGTAAAAAACTATCCTGCACACATTTTACAAACTCCAAATCATCCAGCCCATTTACAGAATGTGTTTCCCAGTCTATTTTTTGGAAAATTGAAATCTCCCACAATCACTACCTTGTGCTTACTACTAATATCTGCTATCTCCTTACATATTTGCTCTTCCAATTCTCGCTCCCCATTTTTGCGGTCTATAATACACCCCTAAAAGTGTTGCTACACCGTTCCCACTTCTCAGTTCCACCAAAATAGCCTCCCTAGACGAGCCCTCTAATCTATCCTGCCAAAGCACTGCTGTAATATCCTCTCTGACAGGCAACGCAACATCTCCACCTCTGGTCCCTCCAATTCTATCACACCTGAAGCAACGAAATCCTGGAATATTTAGTTTCCAATCACAGCCGTCCTGCAACCATGTTTCACTGATTGCCACAACATCATATTTCCATTTGTCAATCCAGGCTCTAAGTTCATCCACCTTTCTTACAATGCTCCTAGCATTAAAATATACACATTTTATAAACCCACCATCCCTTATTCTCTGTCTATTATCTTTTTCCTCTTTCTCGTCTACATTTTGGGTCCGAGTGCTTCCCTTCACTGCCTCTTGCCCCACACCCTGTCCCCTAGCCCCCTCTACCTGAGTCCCTCCCCCCAGCCTTTCTAGTTTAAAGTCTCCCCAGTAGCCTTTGCAAATCTCCCTGCCAGGATATTGGTCCCCCTCGGGTTCAAGTGCAACCCGTCCTTTTTGTACAGATCATGCCTTCCCCAAAAAAGGTCCCAGTGATCAAGAAACTTGAATCCCTGCCCACTGCACCAGTCCCTCAGCCATGCATTTATCCTCCACCTCATTCCATTCCTACTCTCACTGTCACGCGGCACAGGCAGTAATCCTGAAATCGTTACCCTTTTGGTCCTTCTCCTTAACTTTCCCCCCAACTCCCTAAATTGTCCCTTCAGGGCCTCATCTCTTTTTCTGCCTATGTAATTGGTACCTATGTGTACCACAACATCAGGCTCCTCTCCCTCCCTTTTCAGAATCTTTTGGACACGTTCCGACACGTACGAGACCCTGGCACCAGGGAGGCAAACTACCATCCGGGTTTCCCGACTGCGTCCACAGAATCGCCCATCCGACCCCCTAACTATAGAGTCCCCTATTACAATTGCCCTCCTCTTTTTGCTACCCTTCTGAACATCAGGGCCGGTCTCTGTGCTGGAGACCCGGCCGGTGTTGCTGCCCCCAGGTAGACTGTCCCCTCCAATTGTACTCAAAACCGAGTACCTATTTTCCAGTTGTACAGTCACAGGGGTACTCTCTTGCCCCTGCCTCTTGCCCTTCCTAACCGTGACCCACTTGTCTGCCTCCTGTGGTCTGGGAGTGACTGCCTCCCTGTAGCTCCTCTCTATGACCTCCTCACTCTCCCTGACCAGACGGAGGTCATCGAGCTGCTGCTCCAGGTTCCTAACACAGTCCTTTAGGAGCCCCATCTCGACACACCTGGCGCAGATGTGGATGTCTGGAGGGCTATCAGATTCCCTGACCTCCCACATCTGACATCCATAACAGTACACTGCCCTGGCCTTCATACTGCCCCCCTTACACAGGATACAATAGCAACACAATACAAAATACACAACAAACTGCTGGGATCTGACTGCCAATCAGCTGCTTTCCCTAGTCCACTTCCCACCAATCAGCTGCTTACCCTAGTCCATTTCCCACCAATTAGCGGCTTCCTCAAAAAATAAAACACTTCTCTGAATGGAATGTTATAGATTTAGGTAAAAACAAGCCCCGCGCTTGATTTTAAACCTTACCGGTCGGGTGTCGCTCCTCCCCCTCCTTCTCTTCCAACGGCTCCTGTGGGCCTCTGAAAAAACAAGCCCCGCGCTTGATTTTAAACCTTACCGGTCGGGTGTCGCTCCTCCCCCTCCTTCTCTTCCAACGGCTCCTGTGGGCCTCTGAAAAAACAAGCCCCGCGCTTGATTTTAAACCTTACCGGTCGGGTGTCGCTCCTCCCCCTCCTTCTCTTCCAACGGCTCCTGTGGGCTTCTGAACGACCCGAAGCGGAGCCTTACATCGCTAGGTGCGGCTTTTACGGCTGCGGGACTTACCATCGCCCGCCGGGGGCTCCAACATCAAGACCCGGAGCAGGGCCTTACCTTGCCCGCCGTGGCCTTAACGGCCGCGGGACTTGCCATCCGCAGCCGGGGGCTTTAACATCGGGAGAAGAATGGAAAACAGGGCAGAGACAATGACTTTGCCTTCCATCACGGTGAGGAGGAGATTCACTGTGATGGATGTTTGTGTAAATTGTGTTAATTGTGTGTCTTGTTAATTGTTTCTTTTTGTTGTATGAGTGCAGAAACCAAATTTCGTTTGAACTTCATTTGAGGTTCAATGACAATAAACGGTATTGTATTGTATTTACAGGGAATAAACTAGGAATGTTATAGATCAGTGCGTTCTATATAGGACAAATCTTATATAGTCCTATATATAATCATACACAATATTTTTGGCATATTTTCTTACTTCCCCCAAAAGTTATCCCCACATATGGCCATGTGATAGGAATGAGGGAAGGTGGGACACAGGCCCCTCACAATAATATCCAAGCTATGTACTCATCGACCGACTGATTGCTTAAAATGATGATTCTTTATTCATCTTCTCAGAAAATTGTACGAGTCAATCTCTGGAATAATTTCATGAAAATAAAAGCAGAAAATGATGCAATTACTCAGCAGGTCAGGCAGCAACTGTGGTGAGAGGAACAGAGTTAACATTTCAGGTCAATGACCATTCTTTAGAAATAGTGAAGTTCACAAAGCAAATGAGTTTGTAAGTTATAGGAGCAGAATTAGGCCATTTGGCCCATCGAATCTACTCCACTATTCAATCATGGCTGAAAATGTTTAAAGTGGCAGAGAGGGAAGAGGGTGGTGGGGGCAGGTTGATGGAAAGAGTAAAGAATAGAAAATATATTTTTATTGAGTCTCCATGACACAAATGATGGTGGTGCCAGTTGAGTAACAAGATGAGATGGCATTCCTCAAGTTTATTTGGAACAGACAACCAGGTGAGAGTGAGATGAACTTAAGTTGAGGATCACTTTTGAAGCTTGCATGGAGTCATTGTACAACACCGTAATCTAATCTGCATTTAGTTTGTCCAGTACGGAGGAGAGAACATTGTAAGCACCTAGTGCAGTACAGGGAGTCATAGACGGTATGGTCCTTCAGAACCTTAAAAGAAGTGGAGTTTGGGAAAGTAGTGTGGAGTGGCAGTGGGAGAAGATGTGACAGTGTCATTATGCTGATGGTAGCAGAAACTATGTACTTTGGATGTGGAACAGATTGGAGAAAATAATGAGGTTAAATGGAACCCTATCTTGCTCCTGGTCGAGAAGGAGGGGGTAAGGGCAGAAAAGTGCTGAAAATGAAAATGAGTTGGAAACCTTGTGAACTATGGTGGAGAAAAAGAAGGAGACTTATTGGTAGTCATATTGGGAAAGGTGTTATGATCAGCCAACATGACATATTTCAGTGACTTTTGGTCCTCATGCTATCACAGATATTTCCTTTGACCCCTCCATCACTCTCCCTTCTTTGAAACTTTCTAATATTTCTAACTAACATTTCCTAGTTCTGATGAAACAGATGCAGCACAACTAAGTGTTAGGCATAAATGTGTGTGTACATTGGGTGAGTTTGTGTCCACCTTGTACCACAGATGAAGACACAAAGTTATTCCATGTTCAAAAGGAAGACTGGTGAATGACTTGGACTATAGATCCTTCCACTCCACTCCAATTCACTGCCTGCCACTTATTTGTTAATTTACAAAGGTGTATGTTATATGTCAGTCCTCCTTGGTGGGAATGATAGGGTGATTCAAATGAATGAATGAATGTTATAAATATAAACCGATTTGAATTACTGCATGCTCTTTTATGCAGCATTAAGATTTTGTGCTTTATTTTTTCACATGGGGTTTAAAATGTTTATGGTACCATGAATGATTAATTTAGGATCTGCTAAGCCACAAGATTTAATTGCAGAAATGTTCTGCTGTGACAGTCGACAACAAACTCACCTCTCAAACTGGAAGGTGCACATCCCCTTCCAGAGGTTTGAACAGATGATCTAAGCTAATACCAGCAAACTACTGTAAGCACTCTGCAGATAGTCCTTTCCTCCCTCTCAAGCAAATGTCAAAGATCCCGCAGCATTACTGGAAGAGAAATGTGATTTCCCAGGAGTGACTCAACTGACACACATGTAGCCGTGGGACCTTAAAGCATAATGATTCACTGGAATATTTCCCCCATTAAAACGATGACTGCACTTCAAAGATACATTGGTTCTTAAGCAAGTGAAATGCAGTGTGCAACTGCAAATTATTACTGGAAAGTGCCATTGATTTTGTTCTTTAACGTCAACTTTTCTGAAAAGAATGAACTAATCATTGATTTTTCTCTGCAATTCAGATTTTTATTATTATTGTGGTGATTTATCTTAGCTAGCCTTAACAGATTTTAAATCGTCTTTTTCTTCCTTTCTCTCCTTTTAACAGAGACTGCATTTGCCTCCAGACTTGTCAGACACAGTGAGCCGATCAAGCAAACAAGATGTGGCAGAATCAGCCAAACTGCTGAGCTCAGGATGTGGTGGTGTAGCCAGCGGCAATAAGCACCTGGACTTCTAGTGACTTTTGTTGAGCCATTTCACTCTGTATTCTCATCATATGTAAAGTGTTATTATAAATCATTAGTGTATAAATAAAAGCAATAAATGTTATTGTCTGGTTCATTAGTAAGCACATTCTCTCCATAACCTCATAATTGGCACACAACGCAGTGATAATGAGTTGACCATGTGAAGGATTTTATCAAATAAAACTCCCTCTTGTTTACAAGTGAATCAAAATCAGGCCATAAAATATTTATTTGTGGTCAGAGGACAGAAAATTGCAAAGGAAGCCAGGTTAGATTTGTTGAATTACTATATGTAGAGGATTTTGCAAAGCTTTGTCTATGCATTTTGAAGAAACAACATATTTGTCCTTGTGCACACACCCATTGCTGCTCATTCTTTGCAAGGCGGATTCTAAGAGATGTGACAAGCTGCTACTTCATTTCGGGTTCTTAAGGAACTATTTATAAATATGTGTTAAGAACTAAATTATAAAGAAATGAATGTGAAATAAACTCAATTCATTTGGAGCTTCCAAGCACAATGCAAACTTTCTGTCAAGAGAAACATAAGGGCTCAAGATATGTTGTGGGAATATTATCAGGCAAAACATAACAGCAAGCCACTGACAGAAATGCTGGGACTAATGAGTCAAATGTTGGTCAAAGACATAGGTTTTAAGAAGACCTATGAAAGTAGGAGAGACCTACATCACATGTTCAAGGAGGGAATTATTGAGTGTAGAGGTCAGGTAGTAGACTCGTCTCCATAAATATTGTTGATGTATGAACACAGGTTTCGAAAAGAGCTGAGGTTTCAGAGAATTCAGAATCGTGTTAACGTTGTCATATACACTAGGGTCCACTGAAAATTCCAGTTCTCCAAGTTCATAGCATAATCAATAAATAACTTAACTACACAATAAATACAATGACAAAACTAAACAGCAGAATGTAGCAATGATTGTAGTACAGTCTGAGTAACATATAATAAAATGCCAAAGTGAATCTGGTCTATTAGTTGCGGAGAAAAGGTAGAAGAGAGAAAAGGGAATGGCCAGAAAGCAAGTATCCTTGACATTACTTATGGCCTTCCTCATGCAACACACTGCGAAACTGGACTGGATGAACAGAAGTGATGAGACTGTAATAGACTGGGATGTGTTCACCATTCTCTGCTGGTTAAGGAGGTCAAAATCAGAGTA
Organism: Okamejei kenojei; assembly: GCA_035221665.1. NCBI lineage: Eukaryota > Metazoa > Chordata > Chondrichthyes > Rajiformes > Rajidae > Okamejei > Okamejei kenojei. The sequence goes on along the minus strand of CM069148.1, from coordinate 11,245,631 downwards.
GTTGCCAAACCAAGTTGAGATCCATCCCGCCAAAATATGCATCTGTAGAAGTTTTGAGAGAATCCCCCTGGACAAACTCAATCTTATCAGATGTCTTAGAAGATAAATACACTGATGTGCTTTCTTGATCCTGCATCAATGTGAAGGAACCAGGTTAGGTTGCAGGTGACATGGATGCCAACAAATTTAAAGTTGGTGACCATTTCTACAGCAGCTTAATTGAAGAGGACAGAATTGTGTTCACCTGTCCTTAGAAGAACAACCAACTCTTTGGTGTGCTGACATTAAGGGCTAGGTTGTTGTTCCGACACCATGACGCAGGGTTCTCAATCTCTTTCATGTAGATCTCATCGTTGTTAATCCAGCCAAAAACAGTAGTAGCATAGGTTAATGTAAAGATCAATTTGTTGCTCTACTTAGCCACTCAGGTTCAGGACTAGAATGGAAGTCTGAGAACGCAATCCAGAGAAACGCCAGTGTTGAGGGTTAAAGTGGAGGAAATGTTATGATCAATTCTAACTAATAGAGATCTGTTGATCAGGAAGTCCAGAAGCCAGTTGTTGATAAATGCCTCAAGCCAAGGTCCAGAAGTTTAAGGATGAGTTTATACAATATTGTGGTGTTGAAGACTGAGCTGTAGTCAAAGAAGAGTGTCCGGACATAGGGGATGTTACTGTCAAGGTGATCCAGAGCTGAATGTAGTGCAAGGGAGATGGCATCTTCCATAGACTACGCAAATTGTCCCGGGGACTGGTGCTGGTGTGGGCCATTACCAATCGTTCTAAGCACTTCATTATTGGTGGAGCTACTGTGTGGTTGTCAGTAGGACTGGCAGGACTGTTGGAGGTGGCACGCAGTGAGACAGGCAATGCCACAGATAAATTGACGGCACTAATATTTTAAAGCATTAAAAGCAAAATTATTTAAGTAAAAAGACTAAAATGTTGCAGTTCCATTTCTGAGGATTGACAAGCAATTAAAAATAAATAATTTGTCAACAAAAAAAATCAGGTCAGAATAAGGTTTGGTTAGTTTATAGGTGCTATGTTACAACTAATACTGAACACACAGATTCCCAATTAAAACATGAATAGACGTGAATGGATTTGATACACAAAGTAAACTCTATCTGTTTGGTTTGGGATAGCAATGCATACACATTATGGTATTATCTTGTTTAATTGGATGATTTGTTTCCTCTTATTAACTTCATCCAATGTAATGCTTAATAATAGACTTGTAAAGAGAAATAATAAATTTTCATATAACCATATAACCATATAACAATTACAGCACGGAAACAGGCCCTCTCGGCCCTTCCAGTCCGTGCCGACCATTTGTTTTCCCCTAGTCCCATCTACCTGCACTCAGATCATACCCCTCCATTCCCTTCCCGTCCATATACCTATCCACTTTACTTTTAAATGTTAAAATCGATCCTGCCTCCACCACTTCTGCTGGAAGCTCATTCCACACAGCCACCACCCTCTGAGTTAAGAAGTTCCCCCTTAGAGGCCTCAACAGACTAGATACAAGTAGTGTGTTCCCCCTTTTTGCCGAGTAGAGAATTAGATGTCACACTCTCATAAGGAGTAATCTATTTAGGATTGAAATTAGGAAACATTTCCAGTTAGAAGGGTTGTGGTGGTTTTTCAATAATTGCACAAACTAAGATCGATTGATTTCTGCACTTTAGAAAAATTGAGGGATTTGGGGTTAGAGCAGAAAACCTGTGAATTACAGAGCAAGAAATTGACTGGTCTTGCTCCTAGCTCTTATGTATTTAAATGTTAGTATTAATAAAAATGATGATCAAGCTGTCAAATTGCTGTAAAGACCCAGATGATTCATTAATAATTCTTTTAGTGAAAGAAACCTGGCACCTTTCCCCCAATGTGACCTTTATGTGACTTCAATCCTACACCAATGTGAGTGACTCAGTGATGCCCTTGCAAGGAATATGGTAATGTCACCAACCTCACAAAGCATCAAGTAATACACAATGAATGCAGAATTTACGAAGGATGCCCATAACTCTACATATCAATGTAGAAAACAATCAGAGCTCTTTTTGCATATATACATTTCAACTCAAACATTTTACCAATATTGCAGAAATGCAATCCGGTGTTACAACATAGAAAGAGTGTTAAGGCCAAATCTTTTCCAGATCTGGTATCATTAAATGATTACCAATGTTCTTGCACTGATTAGTTTGCTCTTTGCAGTTTAATTAAGTGAAGTTCGGAGAGATAAGCCACAATCTAAGTAGCATTTGGATCATTGCAGCAACTTAACATTTAAAGTATCAAACTGTCTCAAAACATTTTTACATGTAAATTGGAAAATAAAAATTATGTTGATAATAAGTTAGTTATGAATGTTTATCAATCTTCAAGCACTCTTTAAGGCATCAACCAGACTAGTGATTGTACTAAGGTTAAAACCAAAATTGCTGGAAACACTCAGTAGGTCAGGCAGCATCTTTGGGAAGAGAAACAGTAAACAGAACGTTTTAGGTTCAAGACCCTGCAACCCTCTGAACTAGTGGAGCTAATTCTACCCTTTTTGTGTCTCAGGGATCTGCTCATGTGTTAAAAGATCTGAACAATGCACTTTTTTTTGCAAATTTATAAATCAAAATTCTTTAGTTATTTTCTGGATGGCACTATTTTCTAACAATACAATGCTAGTTATTATCCCAACATCCTTCTTTCTATCTCACCATGTCCTTTATTAGTCTCCTCTAAGACTGAACAGGCATCACTGTCAGCCAGAATCGTCTTCAGATTAGTGTGCTAGCTATAACTGTCATTTACACTAGAAACTCATGTCAAAACTGTCCATCATTACCTATCCTTAGCTATTTATGTATGCCTCCTAGTGCACCCTCACATTTATTTTATTTAACAAGAGTTGATGCCCTTGATAAGCTGGTGCAGGTGTTATATCTAAGTGCTGTTTTAGGATTTCATTTTTATTTAAATTCAGCAGTAAATGATTAGAGTCAGATTAATGCAATTTCTTTATTGCATTTCAGATGGCATCTGCTGACTCTTTAAAGGCTATCTGATTATCCCACTCTTTCCCCATTGGTAATTTTTTCCTGTTTAAGCATTTAACTAAATGTAAAAATTTCTGAAGAAAATACAGTACACAAATAATCTATGGATGTTCTAGGAACACGAGTGAAGTATGTAACTCAATACACATATAAATTCAGTCTGAGGGATCGCACTAGGTTAATACACAAGTTTTGCTTCAGAGATTTATAGGGCTCTACATTAAAAATAAATATCAGATCCTTTTCTGTTGTATTTAAGGAAATAACTTTCCTGGATAATGCGAATGTGCCTTTTTTATTTTGCAGATAATGAAAAGAACTATTGTTTAATCAAACAAAGATTACCAAGCTCTTCTTAACATCCTCTGCAAACACTGTGTGACTTTAAGTATATTGTATATCTATTTTCTGCATTACCTTTAGAGCTCACCTTTAATTTGCCTCCAGCTGAGAGGATGCTCAAGATGGTAGCTGTAAGCAGAGTATGGTGAGCACAGTCTGCAATGAATTGTTATCAGTTTAAGATGGGCTTCATCTAGATTAATGCAATTGCTCCATTCCCGCACACATGTATATATAAATTTCACATCAGAAAAAGAATAGCACAGTCCAAGAACACTCCCTTTGTGTTACAATGTCCATGCCAAACATGATGCCAAATTAACAATGTCTTCTGCCAGCACATGATCCATATGCTGGCAGAAGACCATTTGCTGGCTATTCAGAAGCCTTTTAAGTGCCACTATCATATATGCCTCCACCACCATCCCTGACAGTGCATTCCAAGCACGCACCACTCTGTATAAACGTACCCAGCACATTTCCTTTAAACCTTGCCACTCTCACCTTAAATGTTCTGACTGTCTACCCTGTCTATGCCTCTCATAATGTTACAGTGGCTTGCAAAAGTTTTCATACCCCTTGAACTTTTCCACATTTTGTCACGTTACAACCACAAACGTAAATGTATTTTATTGGAATTTTATGTGATAGACCAACACAAAGTGGCGCATAATTGTGCAGTGGAAGGAAAATGATACATGGTTTTCAAATTTTTTACAAATAAAAAACTGAAAAGTGTGGCGTGCAAAAGTTTTCAGCCCCCTTTACTCTGATACCCCTAAATAAAATCCAGTGCAACCAATTGCCTTCAGAAGTCACCTAATTAGTAAATAGAGTCCACTTGTGTGTAATCTAATCTCAGTATGAATACAGCTGTTCTGTGAAGGCCTCAGAGGTTTGTTAGAGAACATTAGTGAACAAACAGCATCATGAAGCCCAAGGAACACACCAGACAGGTCAGGGATAAAGTTGTGGAGAGGTTTAGAGCAGGGTTAGGTTATAAAAAAATATCCCAAGCTTTGAACATCTCACGGAGCACTGTTCAATCCATTATCCAAAAATGGAAAGAGTATGGCACAACTGCAAACCTACCAAGACATGGCTGTCCATCTAAACTGACAGGCCGGGCAAGGAGAGCATTGATCAGAGAAGCAGCCAAGAGGCCCATGGTAACTCTGGAGGAGCTGCAGAGATCCACAGCTCAGGTGGGAGAATCTGTCCACAGGACAACTATTAGTCGTACACTCCACAAATCGGGCTTTTATGGAAGAGTGGCAAGAAGAAAGCCATTGTTGAAACAAAGCCATAAGAAGTCCCATTTGCAGTTTGCCACAAGCCATGTGGAGGAAGGTGCTCTGGTCTGATGAGACCAAAATTGAAGTTTTTGGCCTAAATGCAAAACGCTATGTGTGGCGGAAAACTAACACTGCACATCACCCTGAACACACCATCCCCACTGTGAAACATGGTGGTGGCAGCATCATGCTGTGGGGATGCTTTTCTTCAGCAGGGACTGGGAAGCTGGTCAGAGTTGATGGGAAGATGGATGGAGCCAAATACAGGGCAATCTTGGAAGAAAACCTGTTAGAGTCTGCAAAAGACTTGAGACTGGGGCGGAGGTTCACCTTCCAGCAGGACAACTACCCTAAACATAAGCCAGAGCTACAATGGAATGGTTTAGATCAAAGCATATTCATGTGTTAGAATGGCCCAGTCAAAGTCCAGTCCTAAATCCAATTGAGAATCTCTGGCAAGACTTGAAAATTGCTGTTCACAGACGCTCTCTATCCAATTTGACTGAGCTTGAGCTATTTTGCAAAGAAGAATGGGCAAAAATTCAGTCTCTAGATGTGCAAAGCTGGTAGAGACATACCCCAAAAGACTTGCAGCTGTAATTGCAGCGAAAGGTGGTTCTACAAAGTATTGACTCAGGGGGGCTGAATATTTTTGCACGCCACACTTTTCAGTTTTTTATTTGTAATAACATTTGGAAACCATGTATCATTTTCCTTCCACTTCACAATTATGCACCACTTTGTGTTGGTCTATCACATAAAATCCCAATAAAATACATTTACGTTTGTGGTTGTAACGTGACAAAATGTGGAAAAGTTCAAGGGGTATGAAAACTTTTGCAAGCCACTGTATATACTTCTAACATTTCTCCCTTCAGTCTCCGACGCTCCAGAAAAAAAACGATCCCAATTTGTCCAACCTCTCCTCATAACTAATATCCTCTAATCCAAGCAGTATTCTGGTAAACCTCTTCTGAATCCTCTCCAAAGCCTCCACATTTTTCTGGTAATAGGGGGACTAAAACTGCATGCATTACTCCAATTGCAGCTTAACCAAATTCTAAAAGACTGTGTCATGACTTCCTGACTCTTATAACCAATGCCCCAATCAATGAAGGTAAACATACCATATGTCTTCTTTACCACTCTACCTACTTGTATTGCCACTTTCAGGGAACTATGGACCTGGACCCCAATATTCTGCTGCACATCAATGTTGTTATGGATCTTGTTGTTAACCTTATACCTACCCACAGTCTGCACTGAGTTAAATCATTACTATTAAGAAGGGCTTCATCTGAATTGATGCATTTCCTATACATGTTACATATGCATTTAAATTTCATATCATAATCCCTGGCCAGTTTAAAAGTAAACTAGAGAGTGCAAATAACAGACTACCCAGACCATCATGTAACACATATCCTTAAACATTCTTAGATTAAATACACCAGATAATGCATTGTACTGTTAACTAGTAGAGAAGAGAGCTGAAGTTAAGTTTCTTTTTTAAAAGAATGGCAGTAATGGTTATCACTGATTTTGATGCATATGTTCTACATATATTCAAATATACATATACATGCACACACATGATACATTTGTGGGAAGAACTAAATAGCAATCAAGACAATTGGGAAACCAATGTTGAAGTGCAAACCATTAACGGCTACATATTCATGTTGGACAACTCTGTTTAAAGCACAAACCAATTATAGAAGGGAGGGGAAAGATTTAGGTGGGACCTCTAGGGTAATTTGTTCACTCAGAGGGTAGACTATATCTGGAATGAGCTGCCAGAAGAATCTATAGAAGTGGATACAAATCTAAATTTTAGAAGACATTTTGACAGATATATGGGTAGGAAGGGTTAAGAGGGAGATGGGATAAATGCAGGAAAATTGAACTATCCCAATGTGTCAAATTGGTTGGCATGGCCAAGGTGGGCTGAAGGGTCTGTTCCAGTATTGTTGGCTCTATAGCCCTATATGAGGACCTTGTCCATTACCATTGGTGGCATTCAATTGGTAAATTGGTACTGATGATTTGGTACCTTATCTGTACAGAGGGCAAAACAAGGACAAACCACAGTGAATATTTATTTTAATAGATGAGGATCAACTACAGGCAAGGAGTAATTGATTCATTTAAGGAGCAATCAAATGAAATTGTGATTGGTAACCTTGTGTCTCTCATTTCCCTTGCCTTGATTTTCAACTGTTCAGGCTCCAACTTCCACCACTAAATATCACTGCCAGCCCGCCTTCAAGTTTCTCCTAAAAATTATATCTGACCAAGCTTTTGGTTAGCACTCTCCTTACCTCATCCCTGTGCTCGTTGTCAATAATTAAGCCTTTGTGAAGAAACTTGGAGGGTTTTGCTACATTAAAGACACTATGAATATCAAGCAATTGTTTTCTGGAAGGATATGGTCAAATGGGATGATGTGCTTTTATCATCTGCTCCTTTATAGATGTAAAATACTGTAGGGCATCCTGACAAGAATGTAAATGGTACTATATAAATGCAAGCCCTTTTCCCTGCCAGGAGATAAGCAAGTCATTTTAAGACATTTAGTGATGTTCTGACAGACACATTAATATTCCTGCCATGTTTGGCTTTCCTCAAGTCAGTTGCTTGCAATATGGATAATAAGGTTAGAATAAAAGGTTGTAAGTGCCATATTATTTGCTATCCTTTTAAAGTGATTATGACAATGTTACAATTATATAACAGATGCTATTTCAGGGAAATGAGCCGAATAAAAAAACACAGCCAACACTTGAAGAGTCGCTTTTTTATTGAAAGAAACACAAATGCAGTTTGTCATATGACCTTTTGTAAAGAAAATTTAGTGAAACAAAAGATCATCTAGAGCAAACCTAACCACCTGTCTTGGGGAAAATAGTCAAATTTATTGCTGCATCCACTGTGTATTTAATAGATTTTACACTGCTCCCTAGCAACCAGTTCACCAGATAACATTTTTTTAATATGTAACAACAATAGACTCAAATCTCCTCACAGAGCACTTAGCATCAAAACAGGCAATGTTACGAGAGGAAGGGGTTTGATCATTTTAAAACTTTCCATTAAATTTTACAATCATTTTATTTGTTCGCTGCATCAAGATCAGAAAACAACATCTAGCACCTGAAACCACGCTCACCTTCCCATAGTTCAGATTCCTTCTTTTGGCTTAACCTTTGATGTATCTCATAATCCTACTGAGAATGAGGACTAAAAATGAAATTCAGCAGTAAAAGAGTGATACGTGCATGATTTCTGCAGTTTTGGCTTATGGTTCAGATTCAGCAAGCTTGTTTGCCTGTCATAAAGTTGGTCATCTTACAGCAAGTTCCAGCTGGAAAATGAGACATTTCTTTCCTCAATTCTTCAAAAACATTGTCATAATCTTTCCTTACTCAAATTACCGTTGATCAGTAAAATTCTCTGCTTAACTAGTCTGCACAAGTCAAGTGGGATATTTCTCAACATGGAAGAATATTATCATCATATTTTATTGACGTGCATGTGTATATCAAATAACGCAGGAGGTAACGTTCCTTCTGAATCCTGCACTGTTTGCGTGCTGCAGGTATTACTTTGATACAAGGGCAGCTGATGTAAGAGTTGTTTGGTTCACGTTGGCATTAGTATTAGCATACATGTAACTCGCACACACCAGACGTATGCACCATAGGGAGATCTTGTTGTCAAGCAGCATGAATGCTGATTTGACACCAGCACTGCCATTTTGGAGCTCAACACTCTAGCTAATGCTTTCTCTTAATCTCACACAGCTGAACACATATTCCACAACAGGAAGGAAGCCCACCAGTGACATGGTGAAAAGCAGGTGGGATCAAAAGGCAAAAGGCATTAAAGGCATATATTAGGATGCATAACAGTAAAAGATGATCATGCGGGTATAAATGGGAGCAGTTGAATCTTAATTTGGTGATGAATCCAAAAGCAATCAACAGATTCTGACCATCAACAGATTCTGAATCCCCTTGTACCTTAGCCGGGCCTATGAGCTGAGCAATGATCTCAGGCCAGCGGTGATGAGTGCTATCTCATCAATAGGGATAGGAAACCAATGACATACTCTGCCCTGTTTAGCTTTCTTGCTGTTGCAGACAAGGGAAAGAAGGTTAGTGAACCCATGCACAATGTGAACAATGTGGCCATCAAGGTTGGAAACTGAATGCTGTGGAAAAAGAATGTGAGGCTCGTGACAGTGGGAAAGTGAAGGTGAGCTGAACGTATAAACATTGGAGTTCTTTTATGAGAGCAATGAGGGGTTGTGTGTGGACTGGGTGGCCAATGCCATCTTTACGCTGTTGTGTGCTTGGGTAGCAGGGTGAAGGCCACGGATGCCAACAGAATCAACAAACTTATCAGGAAGACAGATTCCATCCTGGGAGTGGATTTGGATTAATTGGACGTGGTCTTGGAAAGGAGGATGTTCCTCAAACTGGACAATGCATCTCAACCCCTCCAACACACACTGGTCAACCTGAGCAGCACCTTCCGCACAGACTGGTCCCACCAATGTGCAGCACAGAACTCCACAGGAAATACTTTTTCCCTGTGGCTATCAAACTATGCAACTCCTGCCCCTTCTGTCGTGGAGTAACCCCCCCCCCCCCCCCCCCCCCCCGATCTTTGCACATCCCTCATTGTGGAGTTTTCCACTCGATAACTTAATTTCATGTATATGCAATATTACATATGTGCTGTGCAATAAATGGTCACTTATAGGTCATTGTTATTATAATGTACATGATACTTTCAATGCTGTGTAACTGTATCTATTGATTGGTGGCAGACCAATTTACCTCAGGGATAAATAAAGTTGTATCTTAATATATTGTATCGTATGTGAGACTACCGATGTACTTGGTGCCTTTATGGCTTTAGAAGATGGTATCTGGGAGTTGAATAAATTAATTTGTGTTGCACTTTGGTCATGTCGAGTGGGACTTGACTCCAGACATTGACCACTAGCCGGAAGAAGTGTGAAAAAATGTCTGAACGAGGGTTCCGACTTGAAACGTCACCTATTCTTTTTCTCCAGAGATGCTGCCTGACCCGCTGAGTTACTCCAGCACTTTGTGCCTATCATTGAGCATTACAGCCATCTACACCCAAGGTTCTTCTCCCGGAACCCTTTGGATGGCTCTTTCTTTCCACCATCAACCGCTGAAGTACAGTGTCATTCTCCCAAATTATGACATTATTATTTCTTTATCCATGTAAGAGTGGGGTCAACACAATTTTCATCACATTATCCATTTGCTCGATCCATCACAGGTACCGACCTCCCCACTATCGAAGGCATCTGACGGAAGCACCGTCTCAAAATGGCAGCCTATATTATCAAAGTCCCACGCTCTCATTTCATCACTACCATTGGGAAGAAGATACAAAAGCTTGAAAACCATGACCACCAGATCAGGGTTTCCTGACGGGCTACGCAGCATAAGGTGGAACTGGAGGAACTCAGGGGGTCAGGCAGCATTTGTGGAGGGAATAGTTTTGTGTTGGAACCCTTCTTTAGTAGTCTGATAGCTGTGGGGAAGATGTTGTTCATCAGTCTAAAGAAGGGTCCCGCTCTGAAACATTAGCTATTCATGTTGACCGGAGATGCTGCCAGACACTTTGTGTCCTAGTTGTTCTTAAGCCTGGACATCCAAGGTTTCAAGCTACTGTATCTTCTCCCAGAAGGTAGAAGAGAGAAAAAGGAAATGGCCAGGGTGGCAGACATTATTGATGATACTCCCAGCCTTCCTCAGCTAATGTACCATGAAGATGGACTGGATGTAACAAGCCTGTGATGGACTGGGTTAGTGCCCACTACTCTCTGCAGGTTCAAGCAGTCACAGGCAAGGTCAAATGGAACTAAAGGGGAATAAAAGCCCAGAGCCTGATATATCCCCAGAGCCTGATATATCCCAGGCTAGGACCGGAGGCAAGGAGATTGCTGGACCCCTGACAGATTTTAAAATCTGTAGCCTACAGGTCACAGCCAGATGTTTGATTGAGAGAGTAAATGTGGTGTTTCTATTCAAGAAAGGCAGCAGGAATAATGCAAATAATCACAGACCTGTAAATTAGTGGTAGGGAAGTTATTCCGAGGGATAGAATTTATCTATACTTGGAAAGATCGAAAATAATCACAAATAGACGGCATGGCTTTGTTAGGGTTAAATCCTGTTTGACTAGTTTGACTAAACATTTTGAAGAGGTGATGAAATGCATTGATAAAGGCAGCCCAGTTGTTGGTGTCTATATGGATTTAAATAAATTCTTGACAAGTCTCATATGAAAACTGCTCCAAACGGTGAGAACTCGTGAAATCCAAGGCAAGTTACCAGTTACCATATAAGATCTAAATTTGGTTTTCTGTTCGGAGGCAGGGAATGGTGGAAGGTTGTTTTAATGACCAGAAACCAGTGACCATTAGTGTACTACAGTGATCAATGCTAGAACCCTGTCGTTATATACATTAGCAATTTGGATAACAACATAGGTGGTGTGATTAACAGGTTTGCAGAGGAAAATTTGTGGTGCTGTTGATAGTGAGGAGATTAGCCATAGGCTTCAGGGTAATACTGATGTTAATAAAATGGGAAGAACAATAATGTATGGAATTTAATCCTGGTAACTGTGAGGTGATTGACTTTGGGAGGATCATTAAGAATAGGGCAGATACAATAAAAGGTGTGGCCCTATGGAGTAGTAAGGAATGGGGGACCTTGGTGTCCATGTCCAAGGTTCCCTCAAGATGGCAACACAGATAGATAAGCTAGTGAAATAGCATAGTAGTCTTCTTTAGCCAGCACACAGAATATAATAATGTAGAGGTTTTGGTACAACATTATAAAAGATATGGTAGACAAAAATGCTGAAGAAACTCAGCGGGTGAGGCAGCATTTATGGAGCAAAGGAAATAGGCAACGTTTCGGGCTGAAACCCTTCTTCAAACGGATGTGAGGGGGGGGAAGATGAAAGGAAGAGGAGGAGCCAGTGGGCTGAGGGAGAGCTGAGAAGGGGAGGAGAAAGTAAGGACTACATGAAATTAGAGAAGTCAATGTTCATACCGCTGGGGTGCAAACATTATATAATATATGTTAGACCACAACTGCGTACTGTGTGCAGTTCTGATCACCACACTGTGGCAAGATTACACTGGTGATGGTGCAGAGGAAATTCACCAAGGTGTTGCATGTTTCAGTTATACGGAAAGTCTGGAAAGGCTGAGTTTGGATTGAGGGAGACTGAGGGAAGACCTGATAAAGGTATATGAGAAATTGAAGTATATGGTAGGATTTTCCCAAACCAGAGGAAACTAAAACTGCAAGACATAGATTGAATGTGAGAGATTTAGAAAGGATCTGAGGAGGAAGTTGAGTGTGGTTGGCATCAGCCTGGGATGCACAGCCTGAGCGAATGGTGCAGGCAGGTACTCACACATTTCAGAATTATCCAAACAATGATTACCAATGCATAGAAGATTGGGACGAAGTGCTGGAAAACAGTAGTCATGCAGGCACATACTTGATGGTCAGCATGGATATGATGGATTGAAGGGCCTATTTCTGTGCTGTATGTCTCGAGAAACTGCTAGGCAGTAATGGGCACCAGATATGTCCAGATACGCTGCTGGTGAGCATCATTGTGAATCCACCAGTGCGAACATTAAACTCCACTTATTTTGATGGGAAATGAATGCATATCCTGACCTAGATTTAATTGATAAAGGAGCCGTGATCCCAATGATTTAGGGTCAAAGAAGAAAGCAATGGGAATTGTAAATTCATGACTGTTATTATATTTTAGCAAGTTTTATTTTTACTCTTTTAATGATTTGAATTGCTTATTTCATTTATTTGTTTTCTACGTTTCTGAATATTTGGAGAGATTTTAAACTGGTGATTCTTAATATAATTTTTAATATAAAATCTAAGCGAGCATTTTATTATGATATCACCAAGTACTCGAAGAAGAGCACGTCTCTCAAAGAACTACAATTAAGAAATTGCTCTTTGTAATTGTGGATCATTAATGTTTCAGCATTACAAAACTAACCCAAAGGCATCACAACCTAGAAAAAGTTATGTAATTCCCCCCAATTCATTTTTGGTAGTATAGATAGACACAACGTGCTGGAGGAACTCAACGGGTCATGTGGCATGTCTGGAGAAAAAAGATGGGTGATGTTTTGGATTGGAACCCAAATCTTCAGACTGAAAGAATGAGGTGTGGGGGGTGGGTACTATATGCACTGCTACATTAAGGAAGAGAAACAAACTAATTGAAGGAGGTAGCCCCGATCCAATAATTGATGTAGCGGATAAAGAGATGGAGAATAGTGCTGGGGTACGTTTGGAACAAGGACATTGAACAGTTCTTATTCCAAATTTACTCTGGCATGATTCCCCAACTCTTTCTCCACTACACCGATGACCGCATCGGGGCTGCTTCCTGCACATGAACAGAATTTGTTAATTTAATCAACTTTACTGCTAACTTCAACCCTGCCCTTAAGTTCATGTGGACTAACTTTGACACCTCTCTTCCTTTCACGATCTATTATCTCCATCATAGGGGACAAACTATTGACGGACAGAGTCTGAGGAAGGATTCTGACCTGAAATGTCATCTGTCCATTTAGTCCATAGATGCTGCCTGACCCGTTGAGTTCCTCCAGCACTTTGTGATTTGCTTAAATAAAATAAAATATTTTGTTCATGTTTCCTAAAAACTGTGGCATTGAATCTGTAGCTAAGGTAAATAGAATGGCTGTGTTTTGTTGGATGCATGTGTGGGGAAATTTCAATGAAAACATAGAAATATTATTCGAATGATCAAATACTTCAAAGTTTCTGTAAGTATTGAAATGTAATTATTGAAATGACAGATGGTATGGATTTGATAAATTTGAAGATTGAAATCACATAACACACATGCAGTTAAATCATATGTAAATTTACCACAAGGGGTCGGGCCAATCAGCCCACAGTATCTGTCTGGGCACATTGTTAGTCCAATCGTAAACTAGTCCCACTCCCCTATACTCTCCCCTTGAAACAAAAATAATCACTAATGTTGAGTTGATGTCAATTAATTTGACATAGGGCTTGCAAAGTTTTTTTTAAACAAATTTTATTCATAATTTCATTGACACCAGTATGATTGTTATCAGGCAACTGAATCATCCTACCACAACCAGAGAACAGTGCTAAACAACTATCTACCTCTTTGATGACCCTCGGACTATCCTTGGTCGGGCTTTGCGGCCTTTACATTGCACCAGACGTTATTCCCTTATCATGTATCTATACACTGTAAATGGCTCGATTGTAATCATGTATTATCTTTCTGCTGACTGGATAGCCCACACAACAAAAGCTTTTCACTGTACCTCGGTACACGTGACAATAAACTAAACTGATTGCTCAAATTGCTTGATTTAAATTACAAAACAGAGATTGCTACCTCAGGTTGCACATTGTTCACTGGACAAGCAGAGCATTGGGAAGATGAAGATTAAAAAGGCTGTCAAACAGAAAAATGAATTACAAAAATGCCTTGACAAAATGTGCACGCTGGATCATCTAAAGCTGATTGAGCTTTTGATACTCCAGCCAGCCTGCTTCTACATGAAAGATGCACCTATTGATATTAAACATAAAGGTTACATGCCTCATCTCAAAGTATATTACCACAAAATTGAACTCTGCCAAGTACACAATGTTACCTTGCAAGATTGAATTTTAATATTAGTTTGTGATGAACTCAGTTAATGGAGTGAAAATTGATTTTTTTGTTAACTGAAGTTCAGTGGTAAACAATTGAAGTCATTCAGCATGTTTTCTTGGTTACTCTTAAGAACTGTTGTTACAAGCTTCATAACCCTGAATTCTTAATTCAATAATTACAATTGATTGTTTGTCTGGTTTGTTCCTGGGGGTTCAAGTTACTGAACCAGGCGATGATACACGCAGTCAGTATGCTATCTACCAATACACCTGTAGAAGTCCAATAGAGCATTGATTGATGCTGCTAACAACATTCTCTTTGTGCTTGAACTTCATGGTACATATGCATATCACACTCAATTCAACTGGACTTTAAAATCTTGCATTTAGTTTTGTTTTGTGTGAGATGCAGCATGGAATCAGGTGCTTCGGCTCACTGTGGCCATGCTGACCGTTGATGAATTCGTCATGATAGTTGTATGTTATCCCACTTTCTCATTCCACTCCCTGCACATTAAGGACAATTTTAGAGAGGCCAATTAAGCTGCGAACCAGCACGTCTTTGTGATGTCAGATTAACCAAGAGCACGCAGAGAAAACCCACGTGGTCATGAGCAAACTCCACACAGACAGCACCTGTGGTCTGGATTATGTCCCCTCAGTGACTGCACGAGTTTCTTCTGGTTGTGTTTCCACCTCAGCACAAGAAGGTGGTGTTTGGTAGGATAATTGGCTGCTGCAAATTGTCCACAATGTGTAGATGGATGGTAGAATCTGAAGAGGCGGTTATGGGAATTGGGGAGAATAAAGTCAGATCAGTGCAGGATTAGTGTAAAACCTCAGCAATGACTCACTCCATGAACTATGACAAGTGAATAATGTCCACACACTCAAATCTACCTATCTCCATCAACAATCAATTCTGTTGCAATTGAAGACTACACTTTGATCTAACCCTCCCAGAACCTTGCCATGGTCATTGTGTATGTACCTGACTTAAGCCTTCCTTGCACCCACTCACTGAGCACATTTATTGATGTTCTGAAATGTCTGTTGTTACAATGGAAGCACCAGGAACAGTTGGGTGATGCACACAATAAGTGGATAAGTGGAGATGTAGAAAACTTCAGCATCATCCTAATAATACATTTGTTACAGTTTCTACCCCCATGGCGCAACATTATTTTATTAGAATATTGTAGGATATTCATAAAAACTTAGTGTTTAGGAGGTGCCCATTTCTACATTTTAACTTAGTCCAGCCAAGCCTTCACACACTATGCCTAAGAGTAATTCAAACTTTCAAATTATTGGCTACTATTCAGAAACATCATAGAACAGTACAGCATAGGACAGGCCCTTCTGCCCCACAATGTCAGTGCCAAATAGGGTATCAAGTTAAACTAATCTCCTCTCACTGCACATGATTCATATCCCTCCATTCCCTGCCTATTCATGTATCTATCTCAAAACCCCTTATATGCCCCTGGCAGCGTGAACCAGGCACCCACCAACTTGCGTGCGAACAACTTGCCCCACACATCTCCTTAAAATGTTCCTCTCTCATCATAAAGTTATACTTTCTAGGCTTTGACATTTCCACTGTGGGACTAGGGTTCTGACTATCTACCCTATCTATGACCACATAATTTTACATATTCTATACAGTATTAGCAATGAAAAGGTAGTCGGCACGATAAAAAGATAAAATTCGAATAAGAAATGCTGGAAATACTCAGCAGGTTAGGCAGTACCTGAGGAGAGAAAATAGTGTTAATACTTCATCTCGATGATATATTGAGGAAATATATTCTTAAACCAAGTACCATAGATATATGGATTATATTTTAAACTTTAATTATTAAGCATTTCAGCCAAGGGCGTTCAATGGAAATTTCTCAATTTGAAATTGTAGCAAATGTTATTTATATCATTTTAGTGGAATCCACTCAGAATTCTAATTTCCATATGAATTATGTCTACATGTGAATTTAAAGAAACAACAAGCTTTCCTTATTAAATTTTGTTAATGTCTTGCTGACATAAAATGAGTGTTAAGGCAGGACATGGCAAACTGCTAATTTAATCTCCCCCCTCTGAATTTTATCCCCCTATTAATCCTTATGGTCCGCACTTTTGTTTATTTAATTGTAATTTTAGTCTGAGAGTGCCTACTCATTGTTTTGTTATTCAAAGAGCATCTAACGGGTTCAATGACTGCCTAGTTTAAGAATTGCATGCTGAGAGTACTAAATTGTCGGTCGTTTTTGGAATTGACTTTCTTCCTGTCTATCTGTCTCTTGTTTATCTGTCTGTTGCTCTCGACACTCCAGCTGTGCTTGTATTATCTAGCTTTAATTTCAAAAATCGCCCAGCACTTTGGTTGCAATCGCGACTCTGATTAGGCGAGTGGGTGTAGGTCACATTCCTCGCTTTACTTTTATTAATATAAAATGTAAAGTTTCTTACCCAAAAAAAGAACATGTTGCCCTGACCAATATTGTTGGACATCTCTCAAGCAATGCCGTTATTCTGCTCATTAACACATTATTGTTTGTGGAGACCTTGTCTATAACTACAGTTCAAAACTACCGAATTGCATGTAAATCGCTTTGGAATACTTACAAAACCACGCTATATCCAGCATCTTGTTGCAGGAAATATTCGACGAACCGTAACTAACTTCCATGTCACCCGAGTTGAACTACAGTGATATTGCTAAGATCTGTATCCCGGCACCCAACGTTCTTATGGTAGGCTCAAGGTTTATCCTGCTCCATATTTTAATCCCATTAAATATTGTCACTTTTGGAGTAGACCATTTTTGGAGTAGACTTTTGCACGTTGAGAGAAGAATGGTCCTACCTACGTCCCTTTCCTCCTGTCCCTCTCCACCTACATCCCTTCCTCTAGTCTCACAATTCGTACTTATTTCCGTATCTTACGGCCCTTTGTCTCCTTTTCATCTCTGGCATTTGTCTACCCATCTGCTGATGTCAGAAGAATGATCTCGACACCTATTCCTTTTCTCAAGAAATGCTGCCCGACCCGCTGAGTTACTCCAGCATTTTGGTGTCTATCTTCGCAGTAAATCAGCATCTGCGGTTCCTTCCTACACATGCAAATGGAGCCCTCTAACTTGCATCCACATATCATTTGCTGGTTTTGTCCCGCCCCCACCTCTTTTTCGGCTTTCTCGCCACCACTAAAATCAGTCTGAAGAGGGATCCCGACCGAATAATCACCTATCCATGTTCTCCAAAGATGATGCCAGACTGGCTGAGTTCCCCCTGAGTTGTGGCGCTCTAGTTTCTTCTCGCCCCCAAAACATCACATTTCACCAACCTAATTTATCTGCCCCACTCCAACACATGGGGGCCCTCAATGAGACAACATTCTGTGCGACATGGACAGTGTGTTCGTGAGGCCCCAAGATTGGCAGGGTTCAAAACTACCACCCATAACTCAAGTTCCAATTTGTCAAGCAAAGACTTCCAGCAATGATAAATCCTACCCGGCCTGGACTAGTGGACTTAGGTGGGGATTTTAAACTTCTTGACTCTTTCATTGTAACAAAACCAGGATTAAAAGTGGAGGTTATGTAAAACGAAATATATATCTGGTGGTGATTTATTATTGCCACGTGTACCGAGATGCAGTGAAAAACTTTGTGGAGCTCAGGGTGAAGTTTCTATTAGTATTTAGCGGGAATGGTGGATTTTTAAGTGATCTGCGCCTTCATATTAAATATATTTAAATTTCTGGAGATAAGGTTTGTCCGAAAGCTGTACACAAAAAGGTGATTGTCAGTTCCCGAAGTGCCTCCTGCTCAACTGAGAATCAAATTTAAAATCTTACTCGAGGATACAATCGATATGTATAACTGAAATTGCTGTAACCAGTCAAGTCATATCTTTGCTGCCAGGAACTTTCAACATTGTCTCTATTTATTTCGATTTCCACTTTCCGCGGAATTGTGTTGAGGTTTTTTTTCAATGGTTGACGCATCTCCCGGTTCAGCACATTCTGTAACACATAACATTTTATACATTTGTTTCCATTTAATAATTACCACCCTTCCGTACGAGTTGAATTGAAAATCATATTTCACGAAAAGATAAAACCTGACTAAAAAACATGGAGACAAATGACACATGGACTGCTGAAAATCTTCAATTAATTTCCCATTATTTTTCATTCATTGTTCTTTATCTCTCCACATCACCGTCTATATCTCTCGTTTCCCTGACCAGTCTGAAGAAGGGTCTCGACCCGAAACGTCGCCTATCTCCTTCGCTCCTTAGATGCTGCTGCACCCGCTGAGTTTCTCCTGCTTTTTGTGTAACCCTCCCATTATTTTTGTTGTTTTAACATGGTACCTTTCAGGCAATAAATGCTCATAGTGTTTTACATCTATTGTTTTAGAGTGTGTATAACCAAAAAATTAAAATTTGTGTTTAACCAAAATCAATAATTAATAGTATTGATATTGGTTTATTATTGTAAGGTCCACCGAAATACAGTGAAAGGCAACTTCGTGCTTTATATATATATAGATATAACTTCGTGTTATATATATATATTACCCTACTGTTACCCTACTTAGACTTTTTTGACTTTTAGACTGTTTGGACTTTTAGTTCGGTTGCCACTCACCAGATCAATAGATCTGAACAACACTGACTAAACCACTCTTGACTCATGACTAATGCAGGTTTCGAGCAAACTTGTTTCACGCCGAGAGATCTGACCTTCTTTAACGGCTTGAGGTTGGGAGTTGGCGAATTTGTTCCTAAGTCAATTGGCCGCGAAAGGAAGAACTTCTTGGAATTAATTGGTGCTGGGTTGGTGCCACTTCACCATCCCGTGGATAGGGTGTCGAGTCGTTGGACTTCAATGAATCTGCGATGGTCGAGCGCCCGAATCCCGGGTTGTTCTGCAAATTTCTATAAGATTCAAACACGTTTGTTTCAATGAAAACACGATGGACAAATTGCACCATAATGTTCAGTAACAATTAATGATTTGGCTGGGTAGCTAGTGCCGAATATGTTTAATATGCAGCTTACCGGGATAAACAGTCTGCACATTCACCTCGCCAATCCCCATTAGGCACAAGGGAAGGACATTCAGCCTCTCGAACCTATTCCTTTCTATTGAACCATTACTGCATTTCCTCGACCTTCATCAATTCCCTGTACCACTGAGACGCAAGGAACTGCAGATGCTGGAATCTTGAGCAAAGTAGAGTGTGCTGGAGGAGCGGGTCGGGCAGCGTCTGTGGAGGGAATAGACAGGTGGGCCCGTCCTTCGGGCCTTAATGACACATGTCTATACGTCACTTTTAAATATTCCTCTTGACCTAGCCTCAACAATTGTTTGAAGAGAAAGTCCCTGACTCGTTTACCTCCTTGTAAACATTGACCTGGTTCAAAATTTATTGTAATGTTTCAAGGTAGATTATTCCCTCCTTCCCTCCCATTCAGCCCTCTGATTAATAGGTTGCAGGTTAATGGAAAAGTCCGCAGAGGAAACTTGCTCACTTCGCCTAATTTCATCCAGTTAAGTACCTTGCCCGTGTTCCATCCCACAGCAAGTGGACTGAGATCAGACTACAAGGACAGCTGACGCCAGCTACTGCATAAAGAACGACATTATTCATAATTGATAATTTAGGGGTGTCACCCTTCAATCGACATTTTAATACGTACAAAATATGTACATTTTTACAGGGTTTTTTTTTTGTTTCTGCTAGTAGCTGTATTCTGTATGAACAACAAAAAATGACAGTGTTTAAGCCAGAACTTTAAAAAAAGCGTACTGCGTCTACAATGTGAATACCACCAGTTACATTTATGAATTCACTCAGCCAAGAATTATGTAAAAAGTCCAACGTCTGATCGTTTTATGAATTCCTTGATAACTCCATTAACATAGCATTTATTTTACTTTCCATAAAAAAATATCGCTGAACAATAAGGATAGCCTTTCCAAAGTAAGGGATCGATTCACTCGCTCTGAATGTATTTAATTTGTTTTTGTTTAAATCAACACAATACTGCGTTTAACAAGTAGGCAGGCGTTAACTGAAATGAATGCTTTGGTACGGTTTGCAGATGTCTCTTGATCGAAGCTATGATATGTAATCCGACGTAACTGAAACACTTAATGTTGTAAATCTCATGGTAACCAGTTTAATTTTGTCGGGAACATCGTTTCACTTGCACGAAATAAACTTTGAACGTGACAGCTACCTATATACAAATACCAGAACAACTAGCTTGCACGGTGTTAACGAAGAAAAATCGAAAGTTGTTGACTATAATGATGCGTGGGTGGATATAAATCATCTCTAGCGTATTCGGGTGAATATAAACCAAATTAACTTTATTATAGAAATCATTCTGGGAGATTTCTAGGGAAGACACATACTTACATTTCGACATAACAAATGGATTATATCGAAGACACAATCTACCTTTATCTACCAAATTGTCCACTTCCTTGAAGTTCTGTTACCTTTGAACATCAACGTATCTGTCGACGACCTTGGGCAAACCCAAACAGATAGAGTTCGCTTTTACACAACTAAAGTTGGCTTCCCATCCCCCGCCCCATCCCTCCCCTCCCTCCCCTCCCATCCCCAAAATAAAATCGACCAATATTTAGTGTAATGCAATGGTACGAGTTGGTAACATCGAAGTCCATAAATCTAGAAACGTCATGGTAAAACACTCGATGGCGGTCTAATTGTTGACTGCTATGTTGTGCATGGCGTCTTATAATTATCCCATGAGCTACGAATACCAAAGGTCCATCGAGTCACGTTGTTCTTGTTTCAAACATACAGAAATGTCCATTTACAAATAATACACAGAGAGAAGAATTTCGGGAGCCGGGGGGGACAATGAGACGTTTGTTCCATCGACTTCACACGTCTGGTACAAGACGTCGACGCGAGTCTTCTCAAAGTTGAGTGTATTGGTCGCAGTCCCAGAACAAAGATACCTTCAGAGTCACTTCTTGGAAAACAAATACTGCTGGGGGTCCGACTCTCCATAGTCTCTGGCCATCCATCCTGCCCTTTACTGCAGTCGGGGCCAGTACTGGGACATATCCGGCTCACTCCCCGGCACTTGAACGGGAACAGACACACCAGGGGAAATAAGTCCTGCCAGAATCAAAACAAAACCCACCGTTAAAACAGCATCAAACTACAACAATAACAGCAACAACAAAAACCCACCTCTTAATTTACCCCTTTTATTCTGCACGCGATGGTTGTTTTTTTTTTCTCTTCCAATTTTACAATAACAACTTGTTGTGCAAAGGGATAATATTGAAACGCCACAAAACAAAATCATCAGAAAAACAGAAGTATTTATTTATTATCGGTGCGTCCTAATTCCCCAAATAATTCAGTTAAAAAAAAAACATAACTTGTTTATTATCTGACTTGACTGCACCGTCCCTCGGGGGGAGGTTAAATATAATAATGTTTGCTGCACTTGTGCAAGAGGGTTGCTGCTATTTTAAGTAACAGCGTCGCAATTAAGCCGGGCCTTTATTTTGACCTATCCATTTACTCGGCGTACAGAACCCTGCGAGCTCTTCTATTCCCTCCCTTTTACCTTTAATGTTACTGAAGGACATTGTGTGCACTGGCCAAACACTTTCCTCTTAAATAAAACTGCTGTGGTACTCCTATTTTAGATAACCGGTTAACTCTTATATAATTACGACAAGCAAAACCTCCCCTGCTGGAACAGCACGCCTCATATTCCGCTGGGGTGGCCTAGGTATGAACATTGACTTCTCCAATTTTTAGTAACACCCGTTCTCCCCACTCTCTCTCCCGTGTCACCCTCACCCCATTTTTGCCTTCATTTCCCCACTTATTCCCTTCCCCCCCGTATCTATCCCCCACCCACCCTCAAGTTTTACATATCATTCCTCTTTTCTCTCCTTTTCTGACACCTCGTTGTTTCCTCTTAATCTCGACCCTTTGACTATCCATTTACCAATCAACCCCTCACCTGTATCCACCTATCACTTGCCAGATTTTTCCCCGCCCCGGCCCTTTTCCAACTTTCTCCCCCTTATTACAATCAGTCTCAGTTACACCATTTTGTGTCTATCTTTGGTATAAACCAGCATCTGCAGTTCCATGTTGTTAAAATTGTGCCGAGGTGGGTTAGTTGAGAAACGGAGAGGCAACAAAAGCGCAATTTCATAGACAATTAACTCGTATATATCTGGGCCAGAGCTGCTGAAGGTTTTCCGATGGTTCTCACCTGTGGATGTGGCGCCGGAAGAGCCCATGGTCTGAGGATTCATATGTGACTGCATGTGAGGCGGCGTGTACGTGTCATAGCTGCGTCCATTGACTGTCGGGCTGGTGGGCAGCATACAGGAATATGACGGCGTTTGGCTGGATACTGGCGACTTGTCGAAAAATAAATGGAAAACACAAGATCCGTTTGTGCATGCCGTAGAGAAAGCATTGAATGGCTCTTGACTCTGTTTGCTCTGGTCCATACTTACTTGCATAGACAGGTTGTTTGCCATGCTGAAAGTGGGCATTGGTGGCAGCGCGCTGTAAGTGTTAGTGAGAGACGTGTCTGCCCGGCCCAGCATTGCGCCCGGGGCAAAAGAGGACACTGCAAATGGAAGATGAGAACACGCTATAATCAGGATACATTCTGTGCCATAGCCACCTCATTAAGCTCTAATCAACCAATGCACGCATTTTATTTAGTACACTGAACAATGGGAAGAGAGGCCCAGTCCATGTCCTAGTCCAGTTTATGCTGTTTATGATTTTACTGGTTCCTATTTCCATTCCCCACCCAATCCCTCGGCAGTCTCCCACTTACAGACTCTGTACAACTCCCATTCATCGGAAGATTTGGACAATGACTGATCTGTTTTTAAACTCAATTTACCTGCTTCGGTTTAAAAAAAAAAATCTCAATTACTTTACGCTACTGTCATCTATCCAAAGATAGACACAAAGTACTGGCGTAACTCGGCGGGTCAGGCAACATCCCCGGAGAAAAAGGATGGGTGATGAATCGGGTCAGGACCCTTCTTCAGATCTATCAACCGCAGTTTGGTCAGTTTCAATTGACCCGCAAACGCGGAACTTGTATAATTTTCAGGGAGAGTTATTTTTGGGTCAGGGCTAATGGGATTGTTTTTAATTTTTGCTAGCTCCCTCGTCTGAACTTAATCACCCCCCCCCCCCCCCCCCCCCCCCCCCCCACCCCTTCTCTCCTCCCCGTTCGTGATCCAGTTCTCCCACTGCTGCCAAAGATCTGCTGGAGATTGTTTTCCCTCTCTCCTTACATAGAAACTTAGAAAGTAGGTGCAAGAGTAGGCCGTCATTCAATGAGATCATGGTTTGTTTATCCACAATCAGTACCCCGTTGCTGCCTTCTCCCCATACCTTTTGATTTCTCTAGCTATAAGAGCTCTATCTAACTCTCTTTTGAATGCATCCAGTGAATCCGCCTCCACTGCCTTCTGAGGCATAGAATTCCACAAATTCACAACTCTCTGGGTGAAAATTTTTTCCCGTATATCTGCGTGGACAAGTAGCCGACCTCTAGTCACTAGAGATACATTTAGTTGCAGATGCTGGAATCTTTAGCAAAACACAAAATGCTGGAAGAACCCAGCGGGTCAGGCAACATCTGTGGAGAGAATGGGCAGATGATGTTTCGGGTTGAGAGCCCCTCTTCAGACCCGAAATGTCGCCTGACAATTCCCTCCGCAGAACTGCCTGACACACTGAGTTCCTCCAGTACGTTGTGTTTTGCTCTAACAATTGAAAATGTGTTGCCGAACTCGGCTTTGGCAAATATAATCATAGCCACCAATTAGCCGGGACCGTTCTCCTCACCAAACGCCATTCTTGATTTGACAAACCTCAGCGGGTCAACTCTGTCCCTTCCTAACAGGATGAGCCCACCGGGTTTGTCTTTTAAACGGTGGAGGGGAGAATGAATACAGTTTCTCCGACGCATTGTAAGTAACGCAATGAAATTTACAACCCTCGCACCATAAATCGCATGGGATTTCAGAGATAATTCCCCATGTAATATTGCGGAACTGTAGATGATTTGATAGTGTTTTCACATTGTGACCCAGTCCTAACTACCTTGATAGAAACAGATTGTCTCCCTTATCAGACAGCTTCCCCATTAAGGACAACTCATCTGTCCCTGGTTTAACACACTGAGAAAATTCTAGCTTCAACGGAATGTTTCCCATTAGCCCTGACCCAATTAAGGCTACAATTCCATGTAGAACATATTTCTTTTCTTACGATGCCCTCGGGGGGTATGTGGACAAATGGGCCGCAAAAGCAGATAACATTTTACCATACCATGTTCTCTCATTATAATCACTGCACTTTCAGATCTTGGGGAATCATAATTACAGGATCTGAATACTCAATTGAATACAAGTGTGTGTGTGTGTGTGTGTGTGTGTGTGCACTTGAAATCTTTAAATTAATTCGACAGCAGTTGGCGGTTTAGAAAATGTTGGCGTTCCTTAAAAGATATTAAGCTTGATGTTTATAAAGCTTGCTGATTCTTAAATCATTCACTACTTTAATGACTTTGCACTGGGTTTTTTTGTGGTTGCACTTTTTCGTAACTGGATGACTGATGGTGTGGTGTTTAGGTCAATGCAGCTCAAGGCCTGAATTTAACCGTGGATTGAAGATGGCCATAAAAACACTGGAGTAACTCTGCGGGTCAGGCAGCAACTCTGGAGAAAACAAATTCGAGTTGGAATCCTTCTTGGTTTGAAGGTGGCCATTGAACTCACCAGGAGTCGTGGGCTGTGGGATAGGCTGGTAAACACTGGTGTTAAAACTGCTGCTGATGGGGATGTGACTCGGCGTGTTGCTAGCTTGTCGCCTTTGATTCCTCAACTTTTCCTCTCGCCTCCATTTTGCTCGTCTGTTGGAGAACCAAACCTACCAAAACGGAAATGGAACAGAAATCTTAATCAATAGCAATTTAAAGAAAAAAAATATTAGATACATAGATAGATGCAGGAGTAGGCCATTCGGCCCTTCGAGCCAGCACCGCCATTCCATGTGATCATGGCTGATCAACCACAATCAGTACCCCATTCCTGCCTTCTCCCCATATCCCTGGATTCCGCTAGCCCTAAGAGCACTATCTAATTATCTTTTGAATGTATCCAGTGAATCGGCCTCCACTGCCTTCTGAGGCAGAGAATTCCACGAATTCACAACTCTCTGGGTGAAAACGTTTTTCCTCATCTACCCCTTATTCTTAAACTGTGGCCCCTGATTCTGGACTCTCCCAACATCAGGAACATGTTTCCTGCATCTCGCTTGTCCAATCCCTTAAAAAAAAAATATATATATATATTTCTATAACCATCCTTCTAAATTCCAGTGAATGCAAGCCCCGTCATTCAATTCCTTCATCGTTTTGGGAATGATGAAAAGTCCCGCTATCCCGGGAATTAACCTGGTGAACCGACCCTGCTTCTATCAGGGGTCCCACTCCAAGAGTGGGACTGAAATTATCATTCCAGATCCACATCAGACAGGAAAAAAAAGTTCCAGGTCCAAATTTTGGGAAATATTGTCACGACAATTCAAAAGACACTGATTTATTTTGCATTTAGCATAATTTCAATGCCAATGACCATAGTAAAGTAGATTTTGGTTTACCTGTATCCTAGCTTCAGGTAGATCAATTTTGGCTGCTAATCGTTCTCTGGCAAACACATCGGGATAATGAGTTCTTTCAAATTCTGGAAAACAAGATGTTTTTATTTGTTGGTACACAAAAGGCTGGAGAAACTCAGCGGGTGCAGCAGCATCTAAGGAGCGAAGGAGATAGGCAACGTTTCGGGTCGAGACCCTTCTTCAGATTTGTTTACAGATCTTGTCAAATATGTACAAACATATGAACATGCAGTTAAGGGGCAGGAATGGGGTGCTATTTCATAAAGTAATGACTGACGTGGCTCTAACATCAATTCCACATTCCAGCCTATCCCTAGCAAACATTTCATCTTATTGCTAATCATGTGTCTGTATAATTCTGTCTTAAAATATCCAGTCTCTTCTTCCATCATCCTTTGAGGAAGAGAGTACCAAAGTCTTGTGGACTTCCAAGAGAACACGTTTCACATGATCTGAATCTTGACTTGGTGTCTCCTTGTTCTGAGATATTGACCCCAGTTTACCATTCTCTCTTGAGAGGAAACAATTCTCTCCACTTATCAAGACCTCCATCTCATCTTCAATCAAGTCACCTCTCACGGTTCTAACCTGTCCAAATGTTCTTTGTAAGACAACATTTGGGGAGGTACATGCATTATCAGCATTTAAACGACATGTGGACAGGTACATGGATAGGAAGGTTTTAGAGGGATATGGACCAAACACGTGTAAATTGGATTTGCTCAAGGAGGAATCTTGATCAGCATGTCTGAGTTATGCTGAAGGGCCCATTTCCGTGCTGTATCTCCCAGATCTTCCAAAAATCAAATAAAACGGGGTGGTAGGGAGCATAAGATATGATTCTTTACTTTTCAAGCACCATGCTCCACTTTTCATTTATTCTCTTGTCACTGTCTCTCTCTTTCCCTTTCATACGCAACCTCACTATCTGACTGTCACATTCTTAGAATGTTCTCTATCAAATTATTTCATTTTTATGTGCATACTCACACTTCCATGCTCATGATCTCACTCTTTCACTCAAACATACTTTCATAAACAATTTGTCTCACATACTCACTTGCATAATCAGTTGTGCTGCTGCAAGTATGAATTTCATTGTTCTGTCTGGGACATATGACAATAAAACACTCTTGTGACTCTTGACTTGACTCCTATGTGTTCTGATCCACAAACTCATTCACCACCAGTCGCACACTGCTCTTTTGCTAATCCCCCCCCCCCCCCCCCCCGCACTTCATGTTCTCTGTATTTCTATCTCTCTCGCTTTTCCTTTGAAGTCAAGCTGTGCCTATCCACATGCAACAAGACCTGGGCAACAATGTTTGGGCTGATATTCATTAATAATATTTGTAACGCATAAGTGCAAGGCAGTGATCATCTCCAATAAAAGAAAGCAAATACCACACTGTGGCCTTCAGTAGTTGGATCCTCATCAAAATGGATATGCAGGGAATAGAGGGATATGGAGCAAATGTGGGTAGGTGAGATTAGATTAACTTGGCATCAAGTTTGGCACAGACATTGTATGCCAATGGGCCTGTTCCTGTTCTGTACTGTTCTATGGTCTACCATCAAGGGGAGCTCAGCATAGAGAAAAACATTAGTTGCATCAAATATGAAAATACTGTAGCTGTAAGGACATTCAAAAGCTGGTATTCTGCCATGAATGTCACCTCATTGATATAATTTTATCATTTCAAACATCGCTTCCTCCATCAACAGTGCTTGTTGCTGCTATATGTGCATTAAACATTAAATTAATATATGCACTGCAGCAACCCATCAAAGCTTATGTGGCTGCATCTTCCAAATCTGCCATCTACAGTGCATTAAATAAAGGCAGCATGCCCGTGGGAATATCACAACCTCTAACTCACACACCATCCTTACTTGGAAATATATAATTGATCTTTCATTACTGTGGGCTCAAGTCCTTATAATTTCTAGCAACAGCACAAT
This sequence comes from Okamejei kenojei, assembly GCA_035221665.1. Lineage (NCBI taxonomy): Eukaryota > Metazoa > Chordata > Chondrichthyes > Rajiformes > Rajidae > Okamejei > Okamejei kenojei. The sequence continues at coordinate 11,217,458 of CM069148.1, read as the reverse complement.
GAGAGAGCTTTCATAAGAACATTAAAAATGAACAGGAGTAGATCAGTCAAACCTGCCCCTCAACCCCTTTGCTACCAGCCATTCAATAAACCATGGCTGACCTTTAACCTTTATGTACAACTCAACATACCTTGATTCCCTTAATGTGTAAAAAATCTAACAATTAGCACACAGACTTGGATGTTGGGTATAGATTTGACCACCCAATAATAGGGAAATATGCAATTAATAATAATACTGAAAATACTCTTAATATAAGAGTGCAAATAATATCCAGGACTCAACGACCTGTGTTGTGGGGAGAGGTTGGGCAGGTTAGGGCTTTATCCAAAACACAACATGCTGGAGGACCTCAGAGAGTCAGGCAGCATCTGGTGGAATGGACCAACAACATTTCAGGATGGTGACCTGACTTCTTTAGACCCTCCTAAAGTAAAACATTATGCCTTGGAGCTTAGAAGACTGTGTGGTGACCTCATGAACTGCACAAAATAAGGAGGGCCATAGATAAGGTAAATGCACACAGCCTTTTCCCCAGAGAAGGACAATCATAAATTAGAGACTTAAGGTGAAAGGGAAGAGGTTTAAAATGGACCTGAGGGGTAACTTCCTCAAACAGTGGATGGTGGGTACATGGAATGAGCTGCCAGAGAAATTAGCGGAGGCAGGTAAAATTACAATATTTCAAATACATTATAAATGTTTAGAAATATATTGGCCAAACACAGGTAAATGGGACTAGCTTAAATGGGCATTTTAATCAGCATGGATGAGTTGGGGCGAAAGAGCTATTTCCATCCTGTATTTCTCTATGAAACTCTATTACTCTGTGGTTGCAACATTGTCTTTATTGTTGCCTTCTCAAGGCCAGATAGGGACAGACGTTAAATGTTTGTCTGAAAATCTGTGTAGAAATGAAAAAATCGCTCTTATGCACCCTCTCACTCTCTTTCTTTCTCTCTCCATCCCTCCCGCTCTCCCTCCCTCCCCTCTTTCTCAGTCTCTATATCTATCCATCTACATTTCCTTCTCCCTCTCCCTCTCCCTCTCCCTCTCCCGCTCCCTCACCCTCTCCCTCTCCCTCACCCTCACCCGCTCCCCCACCCTCTTGGTATTAATGTCAAGCACTCATACAATTAGTTTATCCACTGCCCTCTCTCCACTCCCCATGGCTTTACCTTTCTCCAGAGCCTCGATCTGTTCCTGGGTGAAAGATGTTCTGTTCCTCTGCAGCTTCCTCTTCAGCTGAAGTCTCATCTGCGCCTCGTCTGAATCATCGCTGTTTGAGTTGATAGAATTGGTATTTTCGCCGCCTCCTTCCTGTTGCTGACAACCATCTGTATTAATAACGGAGGCAAGGATTAATGCCATTCGGCTTCTTACGTGGTGACTGGAGATATCAGTGTCAATAACGGATCACGACTTAAGTAATAGTTTGTGCAGGAAGGAACTGCAGATGCTGGTTTACACCAAATACAATACAACCTATTTACCCATATTTTTATTGTTTTACATTTAAGAATAAAAAAACACTGCTTAAATAATTCATTTCATATTATTTAATCGTTTTTATACATTGTACTATCAATCCTTCGTTCCAATATTTTTTATTCCCATTATTAACAACACGACCAGATGGACATAATGGCCTGGCCCGTATTCTATTACATTCTTAATTCACCAATAAACATGTAATGAGTTGATTGTTTAGATGAAGCTAACGTTAAATTGATGGGAGTGGGGAAATTGCAACTTCAAGCGGGCATGGTCTTTTGCTTCAGAGATAGCAGAATCTCTAATATTAGATGGACACAAAAAGCTGGAATAACTCAGCGGTCAGGTAGCATCTCTGGAGAAAAGGAAGAAAAACCTTACAGTTGGCATTGCGGGTCCAGTCTCTTCTTCAGACGGAGAGTCAGATGAAACGGAAACGAGACATGTAAACGGTGACATAGAGAGAGGTTAGAACAAATGAACGAAATATTATGCCGAAAAGTAACGATAATCAAGGTCCATTGTTAGCTGTGGGCTAGGTGGAAACAACCCGTAACATCACCTATTCCTTTTCTCCAAAGATGCTGCCTGGCCCGTTGAGGTACTCCAGCTTTTTTGTGTGTCTTTAACTTTTTTGTTAAACCAGCAACTGCATTTCCTTCCTACACTCTCTGCGCTATTACATCGATCTGGATGGGAGCCGGCAGTAACCTCATGGGTCAAGAGGACATCCTGTTTACTGGATTACTGGAACCAAGTGTGAAACCACTCGCAGTGTTTGGCACCGGACGGGCTACAGGGACAGGTCACGGCAAGACTTTTGGACCTTCTGATAACTTGATAAATTTACCATAGAATCAACTACGATGTTAGGAGTCGCCAGTCCTCGTAACCCTCGGCGTCTCTGTTACACTATTAGTGAACAAGTCTTTAATTGCTGAGCTCCGTGCAACGGCCAGTCCAACTCCAGTCCCAAAATGACAATATCCCGATACTGTTAATATGCAGACTACCATTTGAAACGACAATACCCCAGAGTTTCCATCTCAAACTAGTATTCTCCATGAATATAGACAGAAAATGCTGGAATAACTCTGCGGGTCAGGCAGCATCTCTGTGAGAAAAGGAATAAGTTACGTTTCGGGTCGAGACCCTTCCTCAGACCGAGAGTCAAGGAAAGGGAAACTCGAGGTATGAAAAGGGCTCCGATGGCTAAAGAGCCCACAGTAGACCTCAAAACGTCGCCTATTCCTTTTCCCCAGAGATGCTGCCTGACCCGATGAGTTACTCCAGCATTTTCTGTCTTTCGGTGTAAACTACCATCTGCAGTTCCTTCCTACATACTAGTATTTACCGCATATTCCCTACTGCAGTCATTGTTTTAATCAAACCCCTCTTCGCCAAGTCACACAGTAACTTTATAGACGGTACATTCCAGAAGTTCAAACTCCGGAATTTCTCTCTTCGTTGATTTAAGTAGAAGTCTGAAAGCTCATAATCTTGGCCTCTCACTGCTGAGCCTGGCGGCAATTATATTATCAGTAATAACAGCCTGTAATTTTCTTATATATAGAATAAAGGACAGCTCGTACATGTGATACATAAGTACTTTTTAAAAAAGGAACAGAATTGTGACGAGCGCTATAATAAATCCAAATTTTAACACTTTGGTTAACTGAAGCGACCCCGATTGCTTAGATTCATATTTGATTGTAATAGCGGAGGACTGTATTCAATGCCTAAACAACCAAACAAGTGCAGAGAAGTGCATCTGTCAGCACATACCTTACATTATTAAACTCCGGCAACAAAGCAAGCAGAATCCTGTAAACATATGTCAATATTACTGCTCAATCACATCTTTGCAAGGTTTATGAGATAACAATTTTCATATGATTCATGGTTGATCGAACCCTTTTAAAGAGCCGTTAAGGCTGAAACCCAGCGAGCATTATTGTGTCATGTGGCCATCGAAGTCAATGGTTTACGATGCACCCCGATTTCCACACACACACACACACAATTCCTAATTAATTAAAGAAAAGTCTATGATTCTAACCCACTTGCATTCTGAACGTAGCCCATTTAGAAACTCACGGAAACCCGCGTTTCACAAGCCAAGCTACATAAAAATTCCGAGAGTTAAGGAATTTCCTTTAAAATAGAGATTGTCTCTATGTTCCTGACCACCATATGGGCGGTTTTTAAATGTCTTTTGCGGTGGCCGCCAACTCTTGAATAGCCTTTCAGGCGCACAATGCCAGCATAGGGACGGAAACCATTAAAGTCCCGGGCCAGAAGGTTTGGCAAATTTTCTTGGGCAGAATTTTGAGAATACAATCGCTAGTTATCGCGGGAAGGCAACAAAAGGATTCTCTTCAGGCGGGCAGTTCTCCACATTGTCACTTCAGCATCACAGTCAACAGACTTTTCAGTGAAGTATGTTAACCTTTGTACGGCACTATCATTAATCAATGTCCTCCGAGTTGGACTGTTCAACGCGTATACATTCTATAGGAGGAGAATGGGCCAAAGCATTTGGGACAACAGTGTGAATGAGACTCTCTCAGTGCGCCAGCCTGCTCGCTAACAAGAAAATAAAATCTTCTTTAACTCAGGTTGCAAAATTAACCTTTACATTTATATTAGTTGTTGCGTCCCCCCAAAACGTTGTAAGGTTTTTCTTGTCATTTGTTTTGGTCGCTTTCGGTAATGGAAACTATTCCTCTGGAGCATGTTATTTCCAGAGCAACGTTATTTTATGCCTTTGCAGGACGAAATGTGACATTTTTATCGACCCCATTATCCCCTGTTCAATGTCCACATCTATAACACTTTGCACCTGCACAGCTTCCCTGGGTGGATTTGCGGGCGACACGATTTTCCCGGTTTGCCATCAACTTTGCTTTCTATTTTACATTTTTTTTTTCTCCCTCCCGTTGCTCTGTGCAGGAATCTGAACGAACTGTTCTTCAACGAATTTCCAAGCCTCCAAACCTACACGCCCTCCACCCCCCCCCCCCCACTCTCCATCAAATATCCAAATTCCAGTAACTCGTCCACCTGATATTCGTTGGCTTTACTGATTTCCTACCACACCCTGGCTACATCTCCATCCTAACATTTCGAGGAGAAAGCTTGGGTTTGTGCACTGCAACCAAGGCTGCCGACGAACAACGGTGAATTAGGGCGAATGAACTATGGACTCTGCTGTTAAACCTCAAATTAAAACTTAATAATAACTGCTCCCAGCCATCACTCTAGTTGAATACAACATTTCAAAATGCACCTTACATACTATCAGCCTACTTAAAAATCTACATGCTATAGAGCAAGCAATATAGATTAAGGCTCCCATGCCCAATATACGCTGTATTTGAATACAGGTGAAGTAAAACACAATAATATTGTCAATTTCTTCAGACATAAACCGATTATTCTCGATTGTCTTTGAAATATAGGCGGTACAGGAATTAAAAAAAAAAAACACACACCAAACGACAGACAATTAAGTTATCTTTCTTTTATGTCTTTTTTTGGGGGAGGGCGGTTTGAAATCTCCGAAAGAACCAATTGAATAACTCGGTCCCTGGTGTTGTTACTCCTGAGAGCTAATCCGTAAAAAGAAGGATAAATGTGCGTCCTTTTATCCCACAGCCAGACCAACTGACGCTGGGGTTAGGATTTGTTTTTTACAATAAGGCTCTGGGAAATAAAATCATTCCTTAGTTTCTCAGTGTCTTAATCATTCACGCGGAAAACAAGCAAGGAGATAGCAAACGGATTGCGGCACTCTTCAGCGCACCAGCGCAGATGAGAAACACACTGGCTTTCACTATAAACCTTGTGAAAGAAAAGTGTCTAAATCCTGTAGAAGGCTTTAAGAAAAAAAAAGATTAAGAACAAACTGTCACAGCGATGCTTAAACCCCCTAATTCGCTGGAGAATGTCGCACTCCCTGATCTAAAGGACAGGGTTGATAAAGATGTCTCCCTTAAACTATTATCACACTCGATATTGCTATTATTTTTTTCTCCTCTGCCGGTTGACATAAATCGTCCTGAAACCATACTCCCTCTCTGAGATCTAACCCTGACTTGCGCTTCACATAATGGACTTTTAAAAACCTACTCAAACATCGAGGCACGAGTTGGATCCGGAGCATTAAGAAGTTGTGTGGATATTCTTAAAGGAGTCCCGTTTATTATTTGGGGAATACATCTGCTCCGTGTCGCTTTATTGGTCAAAGATACAAAGGTCGCCGTTCAGTTGGATCGAGGGGAACAATTCGTTGGAACTGGGACATTAAAGCAATTATTCCCTCCTCGTGGCTCCTATATTTTTAAAGTGGTATCGAATTAAAAGACTACTGTGGATAATATTGCATGCATGGTTGAGCTAATTGAAATAATCATCAAGGCCCGAAATCATGTTTAACTTCATGTAAAAGTTCGTTTGCAATATATTTCCGTAACACGTGGCTTGGAAATAACATTAATCGCCATATTTTTTTCACTAATCGTCGGGTCATTGGGAAAGCGTAAAAATAACATTCCTCTGCAAGACTGTAATGAAGGGTCAGATAACTTCGAATACTAGTCGAACCAAGTTGGCCACAGGGACGGATGCTCCATGAAATATTTCATAATGAGGAAGTGAAGCGAACTTGTTTCGTGACTTTATAGGCTAACTTGTTTCCATGTTTTTGGTTATTTCGTTTATTTTTTATGGATATTCTGATTTGGGCTTAGTTTCAATATTTTCTCGAGTTCTTTTTCGGACTATTTAGTGGAGGGTGGCTCTTAATCATCTCGGAGAGAGATGTGATTACAGATTTCCTGTTGGGGTTACAAGTTGCTTTGCTAAGGGAAAGTTAATGGTCGGAATTGATAATGCGATTAAGACATTATTTTTTTTAATGGCGAAATGTAGAGTTGTTCTAATCCAGACCAATGATATCTTGTAACAGATGATGGGAAAGCCTTTCTCTGCTGAAAACAGCTCGGAGATACAATCGGCTGTCATTGGTAATATAATCCCTCCTCGGTTTAATGTATAATAGAACACGATGATTACACTTCGGGATCAGGGAATGACAAGCTGAGACTAGTATCTGAAGACGCATGGAACTGCAAATGCTGGAATCGTGAGCAAAACACAAAGTGCTGGAGCAACTCAGCGGGTCAGGCAGCATCTGTGCAGGGAATGGACAGAGGACCTTTCGGGTTGGGAACCTTCTTCAGACTGGTAACTGACGGACTCGCGATAATGTAGCATCTTTCAGATGATCTGCCAATCACGTTCTCGTAGACACAAGGAACTGCACATGTTGGTTTACATAAATTTAAAAAAAAAAGGCGCAAAGTGCGGGACTGACTCAGCGGGCCAGGCAGCATCTCCGGAGGACATGGATCGGCTACCTTTCGGGTCAGGGTCCCTCTCTTGCCAAGCATCTCGCTTGCGATGGAAGCCAATTTACCCTCAGCAAGTTTGCACAAACAACAGTGCGACAGCGACCGGCCAATCGATTGTGTTAATGCGATTGCAATGATTACATTGCATTCATTACAATGCTTCGAATAGAAAGAAGCACGATAGAGGGGAAACTTTGTTTTTTACAAAACTATGGGCAGAGTGGAGGCATGTACTTCAGAGAGAACAAATGATATCGCAGTCTGAAGAAGGGTCTAGAACCGAAACGTCACCCATTCCTTCTCTCCAGAGATCATGCCTGTCCCGTTGAGTTACATTTTGTTTTTATCTTCGGTGTAAACCAGCCTCTGTAGTTCCTTCCTACACATATCGTTCTCTGCTGTCGGCTCTGTGAGTGTACGTGAGGAATATTTCCGAGTTCACAAACGTTATGCAGATTTTTGTTCTGTTGAGGCCCGAAGTAGCCCATTAGGTTCTGCCGTGGAGTACATTTATTAAACAGGCAGCCAGGGTTCGAACGGAGAACAGTCTCAGCTCGGTATGAAATCTCCCCGCGGCCTGCATGGTCCTAACTACTTAAAACAACTGTCAGACAAATCCCACCTCCACCGACATCATTACCGTGTAATTGCAGTAAACAAGTTTGGATTTCCCCAGCTATCCCTGGGGATTCCAATCAACATAATTCACCTAAAATATCCAGACAGCCTTAGCAGTCACTTCGCGTTTATTGCCCACCCTTGCAAGCCATGGGAAACACACCATGGGACGGAATAAATGGTGGTAATTACTTATGTCCGTGATTTTAATCTTGACCTATAACTATTCTATAGTGGCTCCTATATGGCATAAAAAAAGGAAGTATCTCAAAATCTCATTTTATTGTTTTAAAAAATCGCCTCATCTAGCAATTTATTGAAATTACGCCAGGACCAGTGACCCATGACATCCTGCATGTAATTCTCAGCGGGTTGTACAGTAAGCAGCATCGAAACGGGGGGTTTAAAACAAAAGTCCAAGGTTATCGTTTTTTTTTTAAATGTATTGAATGCAAGTAACGGGCGTTAGGTTTGTATCGCCTTCTCCCGAATCACAACCCCGACACTTCACATCTACAAATGCTCCAGACTGCAGAAACAACTGTACTCCCACACCGAGTCTTTCGGCAATAGTTGGGTTCCAGGATTTGTTTGTCTCTCATTGGGACGAGGGGCGAGTTCAAGTTGTTTAGAAGTTTGGAGTCTGGACTTCTGAAGCGCCCCTGTGTTGCAATACATTGGTTGTTAGTTGCGTCGATGGCTTCATTAAGAGTGCTATAACAAGTTGGGGATATTTTACAGAAAGCAATCCGCTGCTGTGTATCTTTTTAGTGCCCTTCTTATATTGTTTGCTTCTCAGAAAGCTGACACGTCTAATTGGCAAGTGGTGCGATATGGTGTCCAGGGGTCTCACGTGCAACATTTCTACAGCTGTCTCCGAGAACTAGACGCTTATTCATGTTGCTTAATGAGAAACAAAACGCTCTCTAATGAGCAATTACATAGCGACAGAATTGTTCCCATAACAAATTCTTGCGTGTGGCAGAAACATCCTTTGTACAATATATTCCGCACACTGTTGCTGAATCTGTGAACAAAAAGCAGGTTGTGGCCGAAATCCCTCCTCCCCGAGCTGATGACTGCCACTCACAGGCTCACTAATGACACACGGGATACACGGGAAGGGGGGAAATGTGCCTCACTGGCCGCTCTCCCTTCCCTTCCCCGTTGCCCCCTCCCCAGCCTCCCTCCCCTCTAACCCAGCGAGTAACATCACATCCAATTACACTGCACAGTATCTCACCGCTATCGCGATAATAAACAGCGGCTAACCTTCAACATGAACGGTGTCGGCCGCGCAGTTGGCATCAGCCGCACAAAGTTGCGCGCAATAATGTAAAGTCCAAAACTTGTGAAACTTTGACCAATTGAACCATTGAACCTGTATCTTACAATGTTTCTCAAAGTATTGGACAGTAATTTAGTTAAAGGGACGCAATTGCAACATACAGTGTAGTTTGTTGGAAACTATTTTTTTTGGTTTGGAGAATCTCTGGCCTTGGAGTAGTTTCGTTCTTCATTGTCAACAGGATTATTGTGCGACGGGATAAGATTACTTAAATAAATTTGCACCAGGCATTTGGTTTCTGCCGAATGTGATCTAGGTTTTTTCTTAACCTTCCGGCAAAGTATTCAAGGTTAAGGTCATTCCCCAATTAAGATATTTTAAATTAATGTCTTCTTCTATCCTATCCGGGAATATGCTTCCCTCGTTTTTCCCTCGTTATTCTTTCGATTCCCTCTCTGTTAATGGGCTTGAACGTTTTTGTTTCTTATCAGCATTGTCACGCACTTTAAAACTCTTTCTAAATGAAGATTGTTTTTATATTGAAGAAGTAAAAAGATGAAAGTGAAGGCGCTCGGTGATTTAATCAGACCCCTCGCAATAAAATACGTTCTAGTTATTTAATGTCCGCGTGAATTTGTTGTTACTTGGGATATATATATATATTGAAATTAGGGTAAAAGGAGCGAAGTTGTAGCCAAATGAATGGGTCATTTCCGGGCTCTGAAGCTACGCCGCACATAACATTCTTGTCCGAAATTGTGGAAGGGACTGGATAGCAATGGCGACATTATATGAGCCAGTTGATCCGCTCAAGGCAAGGGGCGCGCGTTTACACCAATAAAAGCGCGAAACAGACACAAATTGTTATTCGCATTTACCGGCCCCGCCGCTTAGAACGGGGAGAATAGTCAGTGGGTCATTTGCTCATTTTATGCGTTGGTGCGTTTCGACGTTCAAAAATCATCATGATACGAATTAATCTATGGGTTTGAGGGCAATATAGAAAATACATCCTTTGATTTGATTTTTATCACTTGGTATCCGAGTTTCTCCATTCACGTTGACCGAATGTAATACATTTGCTCCTCAAATGAAAGAACAGAAGGTCTCTGCATTCCACTGAGCCTTGGCAATGAGAGCAGCTGAGAAACACATTCCAAAGATAACAAATGATTTGTCATTAAAGGGCCGTTGAACAAACTTCAACTGTCTGGTTTAGCCTGCAGTGGGTCACCAACTCTTAGATGTTCATCATATAGCTGAATACTTGGCACTGTATTTCTTTCCTTATCTGTTACACCTGGAGCATCTTGTACTTTGGACTATTTAGCCGCTTATAGGACATGGAGCATTGATCATAGAACAATTCAGTGCAGGAACAGACCCTTCAGCCTACAATGTCCGTGCCGATCACGATGCCAAAATCAAATAATCTCGCACAGGATCCATATGCATCCGTTCCCTGTTAAAGGTTGGCCTTTACAAGAGAGGCCACGCTGTGTCCCTTACCTTGGTTTGGGTGCCCTGGTACGGAGCTGCCCGGGTACCAGCCTGGTCGGGTACCCCATGCACCTGTCTGCCCGTTCAGCATCCTCAGCTTATCATACATTCCATCTGCTCCCATTTGTTGCTTTTCGCTAGCCAGGTTGCGAAGGACTCGATTAATCGATGATACCTGAAAGCGAATCAGTCACTCTTGATAAATATCGTTAAAAAGAACAATTTGGGAGGGTCAAACATCAACGATGAAGACGATTAATTTGAGGATTTTAACTAAAAGTAAAAGATAATTTATATATAAGAATTATGGTTAACTAATCAATATCACTTGATCTATGAAATGTGTTTCATATTAAGAACACGAATTGTTCAGGTTTTGTTGTTAAGTGAAGCATAATTACTTAGCGATTACGTAACTAGACAGCCATGTATTTCCTTTGAAATATTTTTTTAAGTTCGCAATCACCGCTGACCAGGTTTAATTAATGTGCAAAATTATAACTGAATCTACAGCAATTGATTTTGAGTGTTGTACGGTCGGCCTTTTTACGCACCCTCATCAATTAACTAACAAGTTTAAAACAAATTTTGAAAATAATTACTGAAATTATTATTGTAAAACTATTATAATTTTGCCGAATATAAATACATTTGCTCCACGTCTTTGGGTATTTAGCTTTTAAAGATGATGGCTTTATAAACATTGGGTTAAAGTGATCTGTGAGGAAAAAAATAATCAAAAGCACCATTTCTGTAATAAAACCGACGCCTATGAGATCTCGATTCGTGGTCCCGTTAATGAAATCACACATATACTAAAAAAAATCCATGTCAAATAGGGTGTTTTTATGTGTGCACTCGTTAACGGTAATAAATACACCATTCCCTCCGTTAAAAGTTAATTAAATGTTTTACTCACACTTGGTATATTGTCGTTAGTGCAGACCCCCTCAGAGAGCAATCTGTCTCGAATTTCCCAGGCGAAGATCGAGGGGCACTCGCGTTTGTACTGAGCGATCTTAGACACAACTTCAGGAGTTGCTACCCTTGGCTTACTCCCTCCGATTGCCCGAGGTCTGATGGATCCTGTTTCATAGTATCTGCCCAGGATTTTACTGACACAACCGTTGGACACCTATAAGTGCACAAGCATAAGTGGAAAGCAAAGACATCAAATAATGTTTAACAAATGAAATGGCTCTTTTAGTTTGATAGTATATATTTATGTAGATATTTAGATATAGTTAAACAATGTTGAGCTTACTTTTCGATTATCCACTACTTGGACTTTTGCATCAGTATGGGTCTACAATACAAAAATATACCTTAAATGGCAATGGGAAACGTACCAATATTGCATCAATTTGGCGTGTGCCAAAGTTATGAAAAAAAGTTTCAAACTTAATTTTGTTTTGCATCAACATTGGGTCTACAATACAAAAATAAACCCTTAAATGGCAGGGGGGAGTATTACCATTTTACGATCAATTCAAGATAATTTCTTGTTCGTTTGCCAATTTCGAAAGAAATTACTTTGAAGGTACGAGTGTAATTTGTAGGAAGCATTTTTGGATTGTAGAATACCCCTTTCTAAAAAATGTTTCAATAATCTGATTGCATATGCAATAGAAACACTGACATCTCGCATGCCGCTTAGAGCGACATGAAATGACACAAACTACAAACATGACAGATGGAAGATTTACCTGCAGGATTCTCGAAATATCGCAAGGCCGGGCTCCACTGTGGGCAAGTTCCACTATTTTTTGTCGAGTTGAATCAGGCAGTGGTCTACCATTAACAAACACACCGCCGAGCTGGTTCACTCCACTGTGACCTAAGGGGAAAGCAACAGCGAACATACTCAACGGCCGAGACGATATTCAGCAACGTTCGCTCCTCACACCGGCCTTGGTTAATCCCGCCAGATATCCCAATTGCAAAACAAAAACTGACCTATAAACGCGCTCTTTCCCTCTGAACACAGAAACTGCCAATCAAAATACCTGACTAGCAAAGAAGGCGTCGATTCAATTGCCCCAAACCGAAAAAAAATGCAACATACTAATCGACCCAAACAGCGCGTTAAAACCAGTGAGCCAACAAAAGCAACATTTTGTTTCGCTAAACCGGACGAGAGAGCACTTAATCGAGCGATGCAACCAACAATTCACCGCAAAATTTTCGTTGCAAACTCGACTCAACCCAACATTGCAAGTAGAAGCGCGATTTTCATGAAATCACAAGTGAAATCCAATGCACCGACCGCAAACCACTGCATTTGCCTATCAGAAACAGAAGTGGGGCAGTAATTGCAAGCCCGTGAAGACTCCGGACCTGGACCTCAGACAGCTACCGTGTCCCTGGAGGAAGCTCGTGGAGAACCTGTTCTTCTCTCCCTAGGAACGCCTGCTAAATTGGTCCAAAAAGCCAAGCCACTTAGCCATAAATAAGCTCCGAATATAGGAGGGAAAATGATGAGCTTTGCTGACATTTGTCTCCAAAATCAAGCTAGCTGCACGTCAACTTTGAGCTTAATTTCTAGAAATAAGCGGAAGTCTCCTTGGATAGCGCACGAAGGATAATTGAAAAGATCAGCCGCAAACACTTGTGGCAGGCATGTCACTTCATGACACGGTTCCACTTTGAAAATCGCATCGTCACGACAAATAGTATCATGATAAAACGTCCCTTTCTGTCCGCATTTGTATATCATTCATAGCGTATTGCACCACACTCGTTGCCCTGAAAGGACAGCTTCATTTTAAGGTTGCTTTGGGGCAAGGCGCGGTCACGACGCCGGGAACGCGCGCCCTACTTAATTCTATGCAGCTTCATGATACAAATACACAAATTTACTTTTTTTTTTAAAGTACATGCAAGGGGGCTTCGTAAGATACGTACAATTCCTATTTCTAACTCTTCCGTGCCTTGCTGTTTAACATTGATTTGCTACAAATGAACAAAATTCTGCTTTAACGTTTAATCCTCCAATATATAGATAATCTCTCCAAACATTCAAATGTAGGATTAATAATACAATTTTCTTTGGGAAAACCCATTAAAGGCTAAAGGAACTCTCAGTGACTCTTTTCGCATACATTGGTAGTACGAGTGTTTTAACGATAACATCGGTAATTAACCCCAAAAATAAATAAATCCACAAACCACACAACCAAACTGAACACCAGTTCTGGAAAGACCTTGGCATTCTCAAAGAACAGCAAAAGGTGTGAATCTTTGAAACAAAACCGGCAGCCTCAGCTACCTGGGGTACTGTGGGAGTATCCAATTCTCTATCAAAAGACTCTCTGTATATTAAGTGGTATGCCTTACACCAACTAACACATAGCTAAGGCCGTTGCAGTATCTCATTCATCCCCCTCCCCCATACTCCACCTGCTAATTTCCGGATTTTATTGTTTTTTCAAAGGAAAGGTACATTCGGTTTGTATAAACAGGACATTTTGACTTTTTTTTTTAAGTGCATCTTAATCACAGTATTAATCTCCCTGCTTGGACGGGCAGCAATCGCCCAGCGGCGATGATAATGCGTCCTGTATTCTATTGCGAGTCATCTAATACGAAAACATATGGTGGCAATTTGGATGCTATGCAGCATATACACCCAGGAGTTATTAGCACAAAGCCCGAAGAGCCCGACGCGACCTTTAGACAAACTGCAGGCTTCACCCGAACGATATCTACTCAGCGATTCGCACAACAGTTTACTCGATAATACACATACATCCCATTTCAATTAATCCCATTAAGATTAACCTCAAAAAGTGTCCGGGTTTATATTTACACCTACTTTCTCGGTGGGTATTTTCGATGGCACTTTTTGGAGGTTTTCACAACTCATTTTATTACCCGTAAATGAAAATAGTACGTTTTCCTGGCGGGAGGGGCGAAATTTGGAGCAAATATTGGAGATTAAATGTTGTAGCTAACTAATGGGACGCGACCGTGATTGGAGTTGAACAAAGAACACATAAGCATTTGAATCTCCCAGTTCCGTCCCATCATGGAGAAGGAATAAAATAGGAACTCGAGATATCAAGTGTCCTTTCAAAATAAGGAATCGTAGGCGACTGACGTGATCAAATGTCATTTTCTATTCAATTAGTTGGTAAATTAAGATGGTAATTTTTGTTGGCGTTTAACAGTACACACATTCACAGCGGATAGTCAGAAACCCTGCACTCACGTTAACTTTACGATAGGTATCCCAACATTGTATACTTTGCCGAGCAGACGAAAGGTCTTTCTGCACAGCAATTTATACAATTATTATTAATTATGGGAGTCTTTAACCCTTGAGTTACGAGAAGAGCGGCCTCTTCCACGCATGAACATTAATATTTGATAATTATTGGGTGATTGATAAAGGTTGGCGAAGCGTCACTTACTGTTCTGCATGTTGAATTGTTACACCAATGTCCCACGTGGCTTGTTTACAGTGCTCTATTAGTAATAAAAAGTATGTGTTAATCAGTTAAAGTCACAAACTCTACAATCGTTCAGAAATCTAATCTAAAATTTTCCACTCACAGAACAAATGTAAAAGAAAAAAAAGCCAAGAGTGCTTACTGTAGAATCAGAAAACGGCAAATTATAAAGTTTTTTTTTAAGTTTAACGCCAAACGATCGTTTTCTGATATTTAAAGGTTGCTTGGAAAATTTGCTATTTAAATTCTGCTGGGATAATGAAAATAGTAATCACGCGAAACGTGCCTCAAAGCTGTGTTGGCAATCAGTGGCCACAGACATCTGTTTACCACTAGTTAAAGTCTTCCCTCTATGGAAAAAGCAAAAAAAAAGTTTATTATGGCAACCAGGAAGTAGTGTTAATGTAATATAATCGATGCAATTTCGAGAATTTCACTATTTAAATTTCACTAAATCACTCGTTAAAGATTCCGCAGTTTATGGGTGCCTGGCCCTGACTATGAGAAGCGTAAAGTTTGTACCGGGGTCTGCTCTTTTTAACATGGTGTACTATACTTACTGAACGCTTTTTCTATTTTGAATATTTGGAGGTGCAACGGATTTCCGCTGGAATTCTCCCGTGCACGGGGAACAGTGAGAAGAGCCTTTTTATTCGATTCAAGAACCGCGACAGATGCACACTCTTAGCCTGCCTGCACACACGGGGTTCTTGTTTCTTGATTCCGAGAGCGTTCGGGCCGCACGCTCGGCCTAATGACTTCAATTTGTTGCTGGTGAACCTGCCTGGTGCAAGAACGTTGTGTAATAACGACACGAGTGTGGGCGGAAAGTGGTCTCATTTTAATACCTTTAAGATATATTTAAACTCAAGTGTTGGCGCCCGGTTTGGAAGGGAAAATAAACTCCGAGGGGTTGTGTTTACGGACATTATTGCACGATGGTCCACGCAGTTTGGGTAGTCTTGAGTCCTGTGCTTTCTTTGTAACCACAACAAGAAAAGGCCTTAAGGTACTGTACACCATAACGCACTTTTGAACTTAGTTACTCATGATTAACTTTCTTCCCCGGTCTTTAGATCTTCTTTATACTGAGGTATTCTGACACACGCTGTCTACCTTGCCTGGCTGCTTAAAAAGCAGTAACGGGAGGGGGTCAGAACTGATCGACAAAGACTACAGAATGTGAACAATGCTCTTTATTCTGCTTACAGCCCATACCCATCGAGCATGCACCCGACACCCCCCACCCCCTCTCCTCCAGCCGCCCCTCCCTCCCTCCCGTACTCCCCAACCAGCAACACAGCGTCCAGCTAAACGTAGCGCGCTCTTCAAGACTTTCAACTTCCAACATCGAGCAGTCACCGAGCAGAATTATCATTTTCTTTTGTTTTCTTCTCCCCCCCCCCCCCTCCCTCCTCCCTCCTCCCTCCCGACCCCCTCCAGAAATAAAGCAAGTAATTTCTGTTATGAGTATCTGGAGGTAATTGTGTTGCTGGTACGGGTTGTAAAGGGTTGTAAAAAGATACAACAGCTCCGCGGGGCGCTCAATTGCGCAGAGACAATTATAATAAAGGTCCCATTGAAGGGGTTTGCTAAAAGCGGGGTACAATAACGAAATGGACCAGCTTGCATTTTCTTTTTTTTTTACCTTCTCTTTTTCCAAATACTTCATTCTGTTTCCTTTACCACCCTGAGCATGACGCTCATTGCCCCCCCCCCCCCCCCCCCCCCCCCACATCCAGCACCCGCACTATTCTATCTGAACTCAAATTCCTGGACGCTTGCTTTTTTTTCCTCCCTCCCCTCTTCTTTCTATTCATTAGAGATCGGTGGAATATAATTTATAGACTAGCTTTGTTATCTATTCCTGCACGCACACACTCACAAAAAAAATAAACTTCAAACAAATACTTTCTCCCAGCATGCCGGCTCTCCTGCGTAAATATTTACAGCAGCGAAGGGTGACTACCTGATTACTCAGAAAAGTCAGCGCGAAGGCGATGCCCGGGCGCTTAACTTCCCCAACTGAACCCAACAGAAACCGTCGCTGACCAGGAGATTTCAACTACCTTCATTAGTCTTTCCTCGGTTTAGGAAGTGGCTGGTGCATTTGCAACATTTGATCAACATATACACAAACACATTGCTATCTTTTAACGATGATGGATTTTTTTCTTACCGGAGGGCTGGAAATGCCTTCCTAATTAGTCGGATTGCAAAAAGCAATTTATCACTCCCCGAAAATTTCACACGCTGTTTTACAGACTTATCAAATTGTATTTTTAAAATAATAGAAAACGGAATCACCAGCTGATATATTTCAGTGCCGTAATTTCAGCCCACTGTTTACTATTGTCGACTCGGTGCAGGGAGAGAAAAAAAAAACAAGTGCTGATCAGGCAATTGCTTATCAAAGGCCCAAATACAGAGTCCCATCTTACCCCCCTTTCATTTTTACGCCGAAGTGCGGACGGCAGTCCACCGATTGTGGTCTTCCTCCGTCTGCCCTGCTGCAAATTTCGACCCAAGCTGTAACACTGTTTTGGCTGCCCAGCCGTTCACGGCCGGCCGAGGGTATATGTTATGAACTATTCAATTAAACGCCACAAGCGCACCAGAATAGCCATAAAATCCCCGCCATACCTATTTCCATTTCTGACCATATAAAAAAAAATCAGTCATGGAAATTCTGGTACTTCGGTTTTGTTGAAACCGGGATTTATTTACAATTTCCACTCACGCTGCTATTTTACTGTTTTGTTTACTGTGAAGACGCATGCACTAGAAATACTTCTACACATTCACAGATAAACCTGTACTGATCTTTTTACGATGTGTTTATTAGATAGCGCGGCCTGGTGAAGTCCATGTTAATTTATTTGGATAGCGAGTAGTTAGTTCAGAGTGAGATCTGTAAACTCCTGCCCTTTAAATGCTAAATGTCTTCCTGGCGCCTTGCATTGAAAGTGAATTTGAAATTATATGTTAGATCTAAATGAGCTCTGAATTTACGACATCCCGAAACAATATATCACAAATTTTTTTTTCCTTTCGCCGGCCTGTGCTATCTTTTAATTGTCGGCACATTAATTGTTCTAAATTAAACAAATTTTGCAATAAACAAGTAGCGAAGCGGGTGATATTTTTATGCAATAATTTAAGGAAACTGCAATAGAGAAGGAGACACGTTGTTCGATTATTTTGCGTTTTAGCAGGCACAAGTGCAGGCTGGTGCTAGCTGGCTAAACATTAATTCCCGAGATGAGAATGAATAGTAATATCGAGGTTTTAAACAAACCCAAACGTTGGTACAGAGTAAATATGAGTTGGAAACATTGAGGAAGCGGCCCTAATGAATCTGCTGATTGCTTAATTCAAACTGACACAATACATTATCGGGTCATTGCTTCTGCATCAGACAGCTAGCTTTGGCCTAGAGTGAATTATTTTGCTCTTTCTTATCATTAATAAACATAAACTACTTATAAACATGCAGAAAAAGTGACGTTAGACAAACCCACGTTACAGTATATCTGATACATTGCCGGCACGCTGACAGAGTCCTTGAGCTACATTCGCTGAGGGAAATTTTACTAAATTCTCTGGTTCACCTCTGAGAAATGTATTTATTTCATTGGTAAAATAAACGGATGCGTGGCGGCCGTCTACGGTTAAAATAAATCGGCAGCTATTAGTACAAGCCCAGCAAATGTACACAAATGAATATTTCCTGACGTTGATTGGGAGATTAGGGGGGAATAAAGCACTCCACAAGTTAAGACCGGCGAACGATTGAACACCACGGCGGTAAATTGACCTAAATTCCCATTCAATTTCCTACAGATTCCCCAGCGTTTTATATTTCTGCTCGAAGATTACTCATGTGCCCAAAGCCATATTTCAAACAAGCTGCCAACGATACAAAGCTGGTTAAAGTGTGAAATATGTTTACTAAATCGGAGTTGTGCAATAAATCGAAGATGGAAACTTGCAGGATATGTATCTTTCCTCGCGATTGAGGATTGTGAAAACAATATATTCAAAATTCAATAACCAACATACAAGGAGAGCAAGTAAACTCACCTTTATGGGGCATTCCGACTTCTTGTCAACATTGTCCTGGAAATAGTTAAGATGATGGGCGACTTTTTTTTAGCCTTGCCAATAAATTAGTTTCTCTCCCCCCCCCACACACACACACACACAGCCAGACACACACACACACACACACAGACACACACACACGCGCACATGCACACACATGCACACGCTCACACACACACAGGAGTAAATTCTTGCGAAAGAAACAGAGATTGACAATGAAATCTGCTGTCACTGAGGAGATGGGGAGTTATTCAGGCACACAGTGGGGGGAGAGGGAGAGGGAGAGGAACGAGAGAGAGAAGGGGGAGAGGGAGAGGGAGAGAGAGGGAGAGAGGGAGAGAGAGAGTGAGAGGAGAAAGATAAGAAAAGAGAAGCAATGAGGAGAGTGTGTGTGTGTGTGTGTGCGTGCGTGAGAGAGAGAGAGAGAGAGAGAGAGAGAGGGAGAGGGAGAAAGAGGGAGGGAGAGAGAGAACACACCTAGCTGATTGCTGATTGTGCTAGTTGTATTAATGTATGTCTGAATTCGGGAGGTGCGCTCGCCTCGCCTCCACTTCACTGGCCCATTAGTAGAGAGTGACCTTTGTCATCATCAGCAAGCCAAACACTTCCTCCCTGCGCCTCTCCAGAGCGGGAAATGCACTCTTTGAAACCCACTAATCACTCCACGCGTTTTTTTTGTTTTTTTTTTGCACCACATGCAAATGCACACAAATAAATATTTCCTTATGTAGAGCAGAGGAGACGGCGGCTATGGTTGGCCCTCCTCGCTGTTAAGCGTTGGTCTCAATGGGAACACTCTATGGAGAGAGTTTGTGCGTATACAAGTTTTTTGTCACAATATATGGCGAAACCGTGGCAGCGCGTGGCCATCTATATATACACACAACAAAAATGCCCATCAAAACACAATGTACACATCCCCCGAACAACTGACAAATCCCACGGCTGTATTTTAGGCCAATTGAAAAGTTTTGTGGCAACCGAATGATAACTAAAATGATTTTAAATATCAGGAACCAATCGCTTTGACAAGCATGGTTCCTACATGGATAGACTTCACTTAAAGGGATTTCATCTGTACACCAGGTTGACCTTTGTAAAGTAAACACGCTACTTGGCTGTGGGCATATTTAACATGGGTGTTGTTAATGATTATTTCTTTCTTTAAAAAAAAAGTAAACATGGATCGGTAATGAATTATCACAGACACCTATCTCTGGAAATGTTCTACGTAGGGAGGAGAGAAATCCCAAACCCCCTTGACAGCGCTGATTAAATACACATTTACTTTGTGGATTCGCGACCTGGTAAATAGGCCTTAAGTGTCATCAGAGAAAACACTCACAAGCCTCTCCCACGCGCCCTTTGTTAGCTCCGTGCCCGCTATTAGCTTTACGGTGCCAGTGGTAAGTTAAACCTCAACTTTTCTGAAGGAGATAGTCAACGATTGAGTGAGAAAGGGGGAGCAGCGAGCACATTTACCATTCTACACAGAGCAGCATGCCGCTGTTTTAGAGCTGTTCACCACAAGATCTAATAATTAAAATGATTATTTCCAATAGGCTTTTGGCATTTAACTGGCTGCCAGAAATCGCGGGGAAGGTAAGTAAATGGCCTGGACGCTGACCACACACCAGAACTATATTTGTTGAAAGCCCAAGTATTACTGCACACCTCAGTAAACACCAAAGAAACCCCCCCCCCCAGCGCCTGGTTTGAGGTTACAGAGGTAACACCAGTCTCGGCTTGGGGTGTCTTCATTATATATCCAATTGCAATGGAGAGAGGAAGAGAGAGTGGGAGAGGCAGAGAGTAGCAGACAGAAGTCCACGCACTCAGAGGAAGAGAGGGAGAGGGGGTCGGGGGGGAGGAGAAGAGGGAGAAACAGTGTGGGAGAGGGAGAATAAGAGACAGAGGGAAAGAGAGAGAAAAATCAAGCAAGCAAGAGAGAGAAAAGAGGGCGGGGGTCTTAAAAACGCGGAAAGCATAAAATGAAGTCTTGGACGCATACACTTGACTTCTCTTGACATGTGAAAAGTGCTAAAAGTCAGACCTCATCAATAAAGTATCTTGAAAGTGAATAAGAGCACTGACAACCATTGCATTCCTAACTAAAGTACAATGCGGAGACAAACGACTCTGCCAAATACTTTGCATGAGTCTGAAAAGGACGCCTCAATGGGATCTGGATAATGAGCTAGCCAGACCGTCATGCACTGTCATCTCGAGTCGTGCCGAGAGCTGCCACTCTCTTAATATGGATCCAACACAGTCTATCTTTCCTCCAGCTAACGCCAATATTGCTGGATACCAGTGTGGGGTTGCTTTTTTTTAAAACTACGTCCTTGTCGAGGTAATCTGCGAAACTGTTGGCTATCCGGAGAGTGGAAATGAGCTGGGGGTGGACGGAAATGAAAAAAAAAAATGTTTTTTTTCCAGGAGAGTTATAAGTCACGCTGTGATCGGGTACAGAGTTTGTATGGGAACGTCGTCCTTTTTACAGCGAGAGTGGAATGAGAGACATGGGGGTGGGTGGGGGTGTTTGTAACTTCTTACAGTGGATCGCCTTCACCGTTCTATTATGCAAAAGAGGACAGCACTCGTTTCACATTCAAGAATTTCACCCTCTGTAACACAAATATATTTTGGGTTACACGGCCCCGGTGGCGGAGTTTCGGCGAATCGCTTGCATTCTCCCCTGCTAAACGGTAACTAACGCCGAAGAAGGGGAGAAAGATACAGGCGAAGTGTATTAAAGTTTTGGAACCAGACGCGCACACAACTGCAAGCGTTGAACAGGCAGTAGTGTGAAAAATAAACTTTTGCAATTCAAATCTGCAACAATTTATTAGCCAACCACCGATAACCAGCGATGGAATGAGGGCCTGACCACAGCGCGCAGAAACTTGCCGGGCTGCTAATTTATTCCAGCAGCAGACTGAAGTCCACACACTCAAACTCTTCCGAGTTTCGCACCAGACTTCAAACAGAAACTCCACAGTCGCAACAAAATAAATGCACATGACTTTTTTGTTAAAATCAAAGAGAGGTACAAACCCGTTCCTTGTCGTTTGGCTGCTGGAATGGGGACAGCTTCGAGATCTTTGCAAATTAGCTGGAAACAATGGTGCATTAGTCAGACTGTGATTATTTGTAGGGTAGAATCCGTCCCGCCGTTCTTTTTAAGACAATTTTAAATGAATCTCCACCTTTTTTTTTAATTGCGGACGTTTAATAAAATGCTGGCTTCTTCGGATTCTTCTCTTTTCTGTAACTTGTTGGGACGAGAGATTTCGTTGCTTCTCAAGAAACAAACATTAGAAGAAGGTATAGTCGGTTCCTTTCTAAAATCCGCAGGAGACGATGGTGATTTTTTTTCTCTCTCTCTCCCTCTTTCGTTGCAAGCTCAATTAGCGCGGTTGGGATTAACACGCACTAATACGGGCGTTATTTCCCCCGGGGCAAAATGTTCTTTGTGGGCCCCGAAAAAAAAAGTTTTAAACACACACAACACCCACACACACAAAAAAAAAATATGCAGAGGGAAAGAACTACTGAATGCAACTGACGTCATTCTGTAGGAGAAAGGGACTTATTAAAGCGCATCGGCTACAGAGCCTGGGATACATTGGCTGCCATGGATTTATCAAGGAGTTAGAAATAGGCGCTAGCAGCCAATGGGAAAGCACAGTAGACAAGGTTTATCATTACAATAAATCTCCAATTGTTCTGGCTGTACATTTCCTCATTGCCTTTGGTGCGGCGTTTTAAAACATCATCTCTGCAATCATATACAGACATACATTTTTTTTAATCAACCAGGCCCGTGTGGCGTGTACAGCTGTTGTATCTGAATAAGGTCCTTCCTCTTAAAATGTGCAGAGATTAAAAAGTTACGAGGAGATTATTACCTGATCCAAAACTCTCCTATCTGTGGGAATGTTGAGGTTGGGTGTGAGGGAGGGAATGGGAGAGGGGGAGAGCGGGGGAGGGGGAGAAGGGGTGGTGAGGTTGGTTCTGGAGAAAGAAAATCCCTTCGACTCCCCTCTCTGGAGTTTAGGGGAAGAAACGGAGTGACGCCATTTTACTGAACATGGCTCTCCCCAGCTTTTGGAAGGAGGGAAAAAAATGCAGTTTCAAAAAGTCTGTTAAATTGAAATATTCTGAGCTGCTTCACCGTCGAGGAGGCATTTGAATAAAACCATCCAAAGGCATCAGTCAGAAGAAGCACCAATTAATTTTATGTAAATCGCAGGGGCTTTAATAAAAGTTAAAATGGGAATCTCACGCGGAAGTTCTGCTTTATTTTTGATGGGACACCGACTAACAGAAGATAAATCGTCATGCCGGCTATTACTTTTGTTATTACTAGGCCGCGGGCTCTAAGTAAAATTGTTCACTTTAATTTTGATTAAAATTGTCCAGAGAGTACAAGTGGAAAGAGAAACCCGTGGACAAGAAGCATGTCAAAAAATCCCTGCCTTGTTAAGAGCGATTAATCTAAAAGGCGTTCTTCTCTTCACCTACGCCAGTGAGGAGAAGCAGACTAGAAAGTTGGCGGAAAGTGCAACGCAAAACACCGAGAATGATGCCTAAACTCTGGAAGCAGGAATATACCTCAAATCAAAGTGTTCGAATTTAAGTTTGCCTGATTCTTGAATGAAAAGAAATATGAAACCAACGTTACAAATAGATTCTGTGAAATCGTGCAGTATGAATATGGGGAGGCCATTGATCGGCGAAAAGGTTATATTTTTTTGCGAGGCCCAGCTATGATTTGAAAGTTTCTCGCAAGAGCATCGCTGGGGTAGACCACCCCTTCTCCGTCCGATAATAAACCGTGTTCTTAATTCATATCCAAATGAATAATAGAATCCATAAGTATGAACACATGGAAGGAAGAGTGAACGACCCTGGTTAAGCTTGCCGCTTTGGTACATAATTAATCAAATATTAGTTTATTTTTTGTGATAGTTGAGATTATTAGTATTTTTTTTTGATTAAAAAAAATCAATGAGGGATTAGATGACCACGACTCCACAACAGGAGCCTCTTGCCTGCGGTTTAATGAAACTAATCGTCACCATTAATGCAGGTTGCTGCGGTGCACTGCGATTAAATACCTTTTGGCTGAAAAATAGTGTATAAAATCACCCAATTAAAGTAATTATAATAAAACATGCTTCGCTTATCTATGTAGACATAATGGCAGAGGTTGCGTCAGCTCATAGACTCTATACAAACCCACCAAAATGACCTTGTCGAAAAGTATATTAAACCATCTGTGCAATTCGTTTGAACAGGTCTTCTGACAATCCAAGTTTGAATCTCGCTAGAATTCAATGACTTTCTGGTCCATAATATAGTTTTTAAAAAAAGACTGGGGAGAATTGACTCCCCTCCCAAGGCCTCGATGACAATATATTTGGTCCCAGCGGAGCTGATAAGTTGCTCAAGTAACGTTTTAACTGCAACCCCCTCCGACCCGCGATCCCACTCAACCCCAAGAAGTCCAAATCACTTAATGGTTCTAGTACAAAAACTGACCTCGACTCATTGCATTAGCAAAGCAATCTACCAAATTCCCTTCACAATCCACAGAATACTTAAAGTCCTCTTGTCTGGTCCACTCGGTAAACTGTGGAGATGTACGATTCTGACAACTTATCCCAGCACCCGTGCCTCGCGGATTCTTTATGCCTGCCTGTGTATTGAACACAAAATATTTTCTCAGCTGTAACACCGACACAAAGTGAGATAAAGTCTATTTCTCTCCGCCTGTACTCCGGAGAGGCTTGGCCGTCTCTCCCTGCATCGTTAGTTTTCTGGTGTCATTCGAAAAGGCTTCGTGAATATTGAAAACAAAGTCGATATTATCCGACCCCGGGAGGAAAGACACCCAATATTCCATCAGTCCCGGAAACTTATCACACATGGAAGATCTACGCGTTTCATTAATACCTCGGGAGGGATACTGGATCAGAAATTATCACAAGAGGTCAAGGAGAGGTCTCTTTGAGAACATATTTCCGGAGAAACATATTGTGTTTAAATGTGTATTAGTCTCTTTTGGTTATTCGGGCAAAGGGGGCTTACACGCGGGGTAATTATGTTACAGGCCTAATCTCGATATGGCAGCTGGATAAACAGTATCTCAGATAAACATCTCTAATTAGGGAGGAGGGTCTGTAATGCAGAACGCTCGATTTATTACCGAGGTATGGTCCGCTGCAGTGAACCCCTTGTACAGTAGCACTTTCATCCAATACCTTGCTACAGCCGTATCCACGAGAACGACCCTCGGATATCCCTCTGAATGATTTATGGTCCTTACAAGGGGGAACAGTGAGATGAACACAGCGAGCAAAGTGGAGCCGCTTAAGGTGAGTTGGTCTGTTTTTCTTCTGTTTAACCCCCAACTATGCTTCACTCAAGAGTTACTAAAGTTCTAATTTTGATTGCCACAAAGGGGGCAATTATCTTGACCAGCCAAGAAGTAGAAACCTCCCCTTAAACTGGGCTAATGATTTACCTTCTATGAAGTTTTCTTTACATTTCCTAATGCACCTTTGGTGTGCAAGAACGGTTGATGTACACAACTGCTTAAGATCACCCGATTTGTGGAACTTTGATCTACACTAAGGTAGTGCAGAGATTCCTCTAACGTAAACCCGACCCTGAAAGCCGTTCATTATATTCGGTCCGAACGGAGACCAGGGATCAAGTCCTTTTCTTTAGCCCTCTCTCTAGGAATTAATTCTCTCGTTAGGCGAGTAAAGCGCATTCTTTAGCTTTCGTTACTTTAATTCTGAGGTGTGCTAACACAGGCTGGTCTTTAGAGTACACGGGCCAACCATTTATTTCTCCTACCACGAACTAAGCAGTTCAAAGAGCGGGGTGGGTGATGGAAACGGAAAGAATTGACAAGGTTTGTAGCGTCTCCGCGCCACCTGTTAACAGGGGTTGAGAGGAACTTAGTTGCCCGTCTCTTCCCTCCCTCTCTCCACTCAACCCCTCCCCGAACTGAACGGTTGTAGCTTCCTGAAGCATTAGATATTTTAACTATATCCGCCTTGACTGATTACAATTGGCACCATGCCCCTCTGTAAAAAAAGGTCCTGCACACGCTAATACATCGAAATATCAATTTTCTTTAAAAATAAAAGGCTCAGAAGTTAAAATCAGCCCCGTACAGATCTGAACTGGAAAGATGTTAGAGGAGGATTTCTAAACAAAAAAAAAATACAAGCGATCAAAGGATGGGAACGCACCCTGGTTTACAGAATGGAGAACAGATAGGGGAGGTGCTTGCAACAAGCTCAGGACAGCGAGTAGCGGCGAGGTGAAGGGAAGGAAGGTTCACAGTACCTGGATCAATGGCGGTGATCAAAAGGCTCTCATTGTCTTCCGGTGAGGTGACTTGGAAAGAGTCAGGAAAGGGGTTTTGTCGCCTTATTTTTTCAGATCGGGCTCTCGCTCAGAGTTTAAATGTCACGGGGACCACGGATCGGCTTTTCGTTCAACACAAACTTTCCCCCTTAATATCAGTGTCAGCTTGCCGCTGATTGGACCGGGCGCCTGCGTGACGCAACGACACCCTGTGCAAACACAAGGAGCCGGGCTCGTTTTAAGTGGAAATGCTACTGGGTTTAGGCATCGTCCCACCCTTCCCCGCCGCTCCCTCCTCCCGTGTTGTGAAATATGGAAAAGACCGGAAGCACTCAGGGAACGCTGATTACTCTTTTGTGCCAAACTTATAATGCCCCTTTAAGAAAAGAGCGGCCTCGTGCTGTTTGCCCCTATATGGCTATTTATTCTAAAGCAACATCGCGAGTAATGACTATGAACTTTTCATACTTTGAGTACGATTGGTGTTGGTGGACTGGAAGTCAGGAGAATACACTCATTTTATGATCATAGAAGTATGATCCGAATTCCATATTTGATATAGGAAGATAAACATCCAGTTCTGCAATAAACAAATTGGCAATCTTTAAATGCCAATTTTCAATACTGTAATGTCGCAATGATCGTATAAGAATCGACCAAGTTCTGCAGGTGCCTCGTGGCCGATTCTTTTCTCTGTACGTGTCATCCACTTTATTTTTGTGGTGCACACGTACCACCGGGTAAAGAAAGTGATGTTTATCTGGTGTGAAGTATGAGACACCAGCCTCCATATAACAATTATTCACGCAATTAAGTCCCACTGCCTGACATTAAGTGGGGAAAGATTCGCCAGGACTGATAATTACTTGATATAATTTATCATTCACCTCAGTTCTACGGCCGGTTTCTCCATGATTTAGTTCGAAGTCACCAATAAAGTAAACATTGATCTATTGGCGCTCGGTTCTGTTTATTGAAAGGGTTCAGTCAGGTAGAAAAATCAACTTTCTACGTCTGCCTGGATACCTTCATTAAAACGGTAACTAGCCTCAACTCAATGGAAATAGATCGAAAGTGTAAGCCCTCAACCAGCTTACCTGACCCGTCTTTACCACTGCACCGTCTCCACACGGTCCCTGAAAATATCTTAAATACTTGTCAACAGGAATGAAATCAAGGCTCACACTTCTTGTCTAATATAATGCGCTGCTAAGTGACTGATGATTCAGGTTATATTCTTCGGAACATCACGACATGCAGGGGACACTGGATAAAGAGCTCCGAGTGTCGCTGGTCTCCTTCCAAATCATGACATTTATGGTTCCCCGGTTTGTTACAAAGGAATATCTGAGGTCATTCGGTCTCAACATATAAAAACACAAACACACGTGTCCATACAGATCCAGAGCGCGTGATCTGGATGTCCTTTAATGTGCATTTTCATGTACATCTGACTCACATCTCATACACATTTCATACATACATGTACATTTTTCCAAATAGATACACGCTCTTATATAGGTACAATTAAGTGTACTGAAGTATCCGTGTGTGTGTGTGTGTGTCCGTCCGTTCATGGCTTGTCTAATGGGTGTGTATGGGTACATTTGCACATCTTTAACGATTTTTATCAGCCTGTTCGAACATTTAATCACCCAGGCATCTCGTTCAATGTCAGTATAGTTTTTTTTAACTGATTTTCAGATAGGCCATTATTTACACATATTTTGCAGAGTAAATAATTGATTAGGATCTGCCCACACAACGCCACGGTTTACCGCTCCGAACTAAACATTCAAAGAAAATAATCTGCACGCCTGCACCGCTTTTCCTTTCTCTATTCCGACTGAGTTCGATTATCAACCCGAAAGTTGCATTGAAGGATCGGAGAACAAAAATGACCCCTTTGGGTATGTTACGGTGAAACAGGCGATTTTCTTTTTAAACAGACGTATCTGTATCCATCTGTATCTAGATAGTTGTGTGTGTTTTTATACAAAAGGCATTAAGTATATTTTATTTTATATATTTTATTTTATATATAAATATATATTTTATTTTATATATAAATAAAATATACACACATACATTAAATAGCATATATGAATAAAATATACCAGCATGTCTATAATTGTAGGAGGATTTGTGCAACCGGTTACGGGGCTTTGCCTGTGGTATAGTTACATGCGAATATCCATTTTCTAAATTGGGCAGCAGGATAAGCTATTGTCCACTTCTTATTATAGAAGGTAGGATGTTTTGTCACGTTTTGGCTTTCTGTTTTATGTTAGACTAAGTGAAGTAATGGGTTTTAAAATAAATGTGTGTGTTTACCATGTCAGGAAGGACACAGGAGCAAGTAGTGTTTACCTCTACTCTGGATATGACTTGACAATATGTTGGCCAGTATGGCAGGAAGTCAGCGGATAATGTTTCAACAGTTTTATTTTAATGAGAAGCTGTAAGCGAAAGGTGCTTTGCTAATGATGCGACCCTTCGCTATTAGGCGCGCTCTGAAACCGTGCAACCGACCAGGGTTCTGGAAGGAGGGGCTGGAAATGGCGTGTTGAACCCTTATCTGTCTCTCGGCAAAGGTAAACGGAGCTAAAGCA
The DNA here is from genome assembly GCA_035221665.1 of Okamejei kenojei. Classification (NCBI taxonomy): domain Eukaryota; kingdom Metazoa; phylum Chordata; class Chondrichthyes; order Rajiformes; family Rajidae; genus Okamejei; species Okamejei kenojei. The sequence continues at coordinate 11,188,588 of CM069148.1, read as the reverse complement.
GCCAGGTGTTGCCTCTTCCTTTCCAAACTGCACAACTCTTCAAAACGAGTTCATCCGTGAATCAATCTGTGCAGCCTGACCCGTCGCCGAAGCGCTGGATTGTTTACATGACATACATCACGAGCATTTGATGAGTTTATTTTTTTTGTGTGTGTTTAACTGTGGATAGGTGTCAGAGGGAGCGGATGGTGACTTCGACTTAATGTGGTGTTCCAAATATGGGGTATTCATCTGGGCGTCTTTTGTGCCAAGTGACACGGTCTGAGGATGGCTGACATTAGGTGTAACGCGGGTTACATTTTAAGCAAGTAGACACCAGTGTCTCTATTTAGAGCGTACACAAAAAGCTGGAGAAACTCAGCGGGTGCAGCAGCATCTAAGGAGCGAAGGAGATAGGCGACGTTTCGGGTCGAGACCCTTCTTCAGCTCTCTATTTAGAGCCTCGCTTCACTAGGTGATAGAACACTTTAATATCAGGGACATAAGTAAGATTAGGCCACGCGTTCTTGATAGGAACGTGGTAGATGGGTAATTAACAAAGGAGATTTTTTTCCTTGTTTACTTATTGAAAAATAAAGGTTTGTATTTATGTAGTGCAACTTCAAACGGCTCCCAAAGCACGTCAGAGCGAAGAGACTCGAAAGTATAGACACCGTTGCTGTGATTATAAGTTTCTACACTGAAACTTAAACACAAGCCCTCAGACCAGTTTTGGGGGTTTGGATAAAGTAATAGTCCACAAGGAGTGGAACTTTACTTTTAAGTGGGAATGTGGTTTAGTGAATTTCATAGTCCCAGAAATGGACAATATGTTGAGTAGAAAGCAATTGTCTTTATTCGGTGACAAAATTCTGGTAGCATCAACAATATAAAATGTTTGGAGTCAATTGAGTATCATCACTCAAATGCGCAGCTGCAGAAAGCACCTTTATAATACGCCCGTTAAAGTATTTTCCTAATGTAAAACTGCTGAGTTGGATTAGGGTCCCATTATTAAATAGAAGATATTCAACTGACAGAATATGATCAGAACTGTAGTAAATAGTGCTTAAGATGTCACATTCGTATTTGGAGTGTCTTTATTTGATTTCACTTAGCTGACAAACATACTAGGTATTTTTTTCTTTGCATTTTACGCGGGATATTGCTATTTTAGAACGCACCCTACATAGAACATGATATCTTCGTTTTCAAAATGTAGGTATGATCCATTATTGCCCCTGATAATAAATTGATATGCCGCTTGGGTTCTTGCACGATTTCTGACTCCTTGTACAACTTCAAGAAAAAAATAACTGGAAGTTATAGTAATGGGCTGCTAGGACTGATGTATGTGACCATGCACGATGCTTCTGCTGTGAGGCCAACAAAAGAAAGCTGCTGTCTCTTTAATTATGGCATTCTTAACGTGAGGTGCAGCATTCGCTACAGAAATTTAAATAATTAACCTGCCTATTCACGCAGTTTAAGCAACATCGTGAAGCTGGCCCGCGCAAGCTAAAATCGATTGCCAAAGAGCGGGAGATGACCAAACCGCGGACACAAGCACAGAGGGATTTTTAAACAAAATCCAATTTGCCGGAATAGCTATGGAAGCTGGAATTGAACGAAAAGGTGTGACGGGAAGTGAGAAGCGCCGCAACGAAATACGAAGCCGTTTCACTGGCAGGTGAGATAACGTGGATTGAATCCATTTTAAGATTTCATGCCATTGCATCTTTATATAACACAGCGGGCAGCATCCAAACTAAATGAAGGAGCTGATTTATAGCATTGAAAGAACAATTAACTCAATCAGCAGTGTAATCCGCATGCACCCTCTCCCCTTCCCCACCAACATCACCCCCCCCCCCCCCCCCCCAATCAGCCCTCGCTTAGCACTCACGACCTTGAATTTGACTGGACTGTTCCTCGCTGGGTGGGGCATTTCTGAAATCCCTCCAGTTAAATAAAGCAAGTAATTACCACCCCCCTCCCCCCTGACATCTTTGAAAAAAAAATACTGTAATAGTTTTTATTGTAAATAGAAACATATTCCGAATAATGGTCACACCGTAGGTCTCAGAATCATTTGGGCACGTAATGAGAAACGTCCTTTAAATAACTTTTCTTTTTCTGCCGATCCATTTAGTTCAGAGCTTTAATACAAAAATTCGCGGCATAAATTTCAAAGTGGGGAAGGCGCTTCAAGCACAATGAACACCAGGGCACTTTCTGCGTGGGTCATGTCCTCCAGGGGAAACAAAAACAACACAGCTAACGAAAAATAAAACGCGGTGACTCTAACTGGACAATTCTCCAAGGTTCTTGGTCGGAGTCGGTGCCACTGGTGGGTACATTTGGACACGTCTTACAGTAAGCTGTCCCCCGCCATTCACAGTTCACCTCACTGTGGTCGCTGCACCATGCAGGCCCCTGTTTGAAACACGCGTTGCTTTGAATCGGGCATTTGTAAAGAATGTGATGTCTAAATATGTGACCCCCACACCTTCCCCCCACCACCCTCTCCCGCTTGCTCCTAATAGCCTCACAAAACGTTTATTAAATGTCAATTCCCCAACGTTTACAGCGCCGATCCGGAGACTAGGCAACACCGGTTATTTTAATATTAGCAGCCGGTTAGTGGTTACTGGAAATTTATATTAAGCCGAAAGCCCCTGGAAGGATTAGTGTTAGTGTGTACAACAACTATCGGGTTACAAAATGCTGCTCCCGATTATCGTTCCAATGTTATACCTTATAGTTCACTTGGATATACACCGCCCTGTCTGAACAATTCGTCCGAAAAAGGAGAGCTATAGCGTACCGTTACTCAAGTCCTCAGCAAGTTTATTTACTTAGCGTTTAATAAAACCCGCTGATTTAATAAAACACACGTTATGCATAAGCACGTGTTTTAAAAAAACCTGCATTCGGTGTGCATGCATGTCAAACATAGTATAGTTATCCCTATTTGTAACTTCGAAAAGGCCAGGAGGAACCTGGTTGCGTTAATGAAGCACTCAGAGAGTTCTGGGGTTGTCTAGGGTTGCGATATTCCCATGTTCTCGCTGCGAGTGTGGCTGCGGGTTTAACTTTGTTCCTCTTTTTTGAGCTGTGGCGTTGTATACGACCCCCCCCCCCCCCCCCCCCACACGAAGTAAACAGACACTGAAAAGTAATTGTACATAGCTGACATATGTCAATCCAATTGGCAAGTGCACGCTAAACAATCATCGAAAACATAACGATGTGATCGAGCGCCGGGATTCAGGTGCTTTGCTGCATGGATTCTGGTTCAAACAAACATGCACACTCACATAAACACAGGGGCATAGAGAGAGACAAGCTCATAGTGGCAGTCACGGCGGCGCAGCGGTAGAGATGCTGCCTTACAGCAAAAAATGTGCAGCGCCGGAGACCCGGGTTCAATCCCGACTACGGGCGCTGTCTGTCCGGGTTTGTACGTTCTCCCCGTGACCTGCGTGGGTTGTCTCGGAGATCTTCGGTTTCCTCCCACACTCCAAAGACATACAGGTTGTCCAGTATATAGTCCCTGGTGGACTCTTCGGAAGGCACACACGCACATGGACACATGCAGACACAACATAGACGAGCGCAGACACACACACTCACACACACACACACACACACACACACACACACACACACACACACTCACACACACACACACACACACACACACACACACACACACACACACACACACACACACACACACACGCACACACACACACACACACACACACACACACACAAACATAAACACTCACGCTAGGAACTCGGACCCACAATACAAACCACATATAAAAATACAATAAATCCCCAACTATCTGAATGACTATTGCAATCTTTAATCGTTATGTATTGTTATTAGTCCAAGTGGGGACGCGGTAGTCATTTCTCCCTAAACTTCGTTTCACGTGGCTCTGCTGTATCAGCTGCATGTTGTTTTTTATTTGTTCCCTCTCTTCGACCCCCCTCCCCGACCACCATCCCCCCCACCCCCGACCACCCCCCCCCCCCCCCCACCCACCCACTTCACCCCACCCCCTCCCACGCCGAGATTTCGGCCGAAGCATTAGCCGAATTCCCCGGGGCTGATTGAATGCAATTTGCTGTATGTCGACAGCTACGTCCTGTATGTTATAGATTCACTGTTTCCCGACGTGACAAGGGCTGAGTTCGATCTACAATTGTAGTCGAATGCGCAGTGAGCCGAGACAGAGCCTCCATCATTAAAACCTCCCCCTCCTTTAGGAAATAACAGGATGATTCATTTACACATAAACACTCATAAATATTCCATTAACAACCGGAGAGCACCTGTTTAATGAAAGCCGTGGCGGTCTTCTCCGGGCTTGGAAGAGGCATTTTTTGCTTCCTAACTCGAGTATGATCAAATTTAACTTTGACCATAAATCGGGAATGACAAGTGAGTTGTAACAAGGGGACTTGCACTCAGTCCTTGACCCTTATAATTGGATTAAATATAGACGGAGACACAAAAATATATATACCAAGATTGACACCTGCCAACTGAACTTTCACGTGATTGATAATGATGCTTGGTGTAGGAAACAATAATGAAATAAATTGCATGGATAAAACACTACATTTGTCATTTCTCTGCCAGGAGAGAGAGAAAGAGAGAAAGTGAAGGACGGAGTGGGAGAGTGATGAAAGAGAGAGAGTGTGTGTTTCAGTGAGAGAGAGAGAGAGAGAGATAGACTGAGCTAGCATGTTTGGCAGTTGTCACTTGACCAGACAACAAATACATTTAAAAAAACCACTTTAAGCAGAAATTTCAGAAGGCGCTTCAGATTCACCCATTCATTAAGCATCAATGGTAAATAAATTGGCATGTTCTAAACTACCAATTAATTAGACAGCTAATAAAACCTCACATTCTTCCCCTACCCCTGCCCTCCATACCCCACGCCGCACCCACCGGAACCGGTAAAGCGACAATCTCCCGTTAATGGGAAATGCTTCAAGGAGGGAACTTTAGCCCAGGACCTGTTACTGTGGGTCTATTTGTTCCCGCCACGCTCTCTGGACCGATCCGTTACTTCTACCCACCCGTCGCTCGTTGCCATGACACAGCTCATTGAAAATGATAGATGCCAACAACTTTAGTTTTATTATTTTTACAGTTACGCGGACCGGTCTTATTCCCCACTTCCGCCGGAAAAATATCTAAAACATAGTTAATAAACATTTATGTCGCCTGTAAATGCACCTAAGACTCTCAAATTCCACTAATTCTGGAGTTACGAAAATCGCTGACGCCAACGTGACATTAAGGATCTTCGGTGTATTTGAATATATATGAGTGAATATTGGCCCCAGAGATACACAAACCTAAGGCAAATAATTGTAATTTGACACTCCGTCGATTATTCTGATAACTAAAGGCAGACAATACGAAAACAAAAATAATTGTTAGTAGGAGTGGGTGACGTTTCGGGTCGAGACCCTTCTTCATATCCGAAACGTCACCCATTCCTTCTCTCCAGAGATGCTGCCTGTCCTGCTGGGTTACTCCAGGATTTTGTCCATCTTCGGTGTAAACAGCATCAGCAGTTCCTTCCTACACAATTCATTGTTAGTGCGTTAACTTCATATCGCCAGAGTCAACCAAGTTCTATCTGATAAACTGCCTGACTTATTTAAAGTGAGAGGGAAAAGATTGAACAGGAACCTGAGCGGCAAGTTTTCCCACACAGATGGTGCTGGGTATATGGAACGAGCTGCCGGAGGTGGTAATTGAGGCGGGCACAACAGCAAATTTAAAACGACATTTGGACAGGTACATGAATATGAAAGGTTTAGGGAGTATTGATTCAAAGTGGCCAAGCTTAGATGGGGCATCTTGGTCGACGTGGACAAGTTGGACTGAACGGCCTGTGTCCGTGCTGGATCTTCGTACTGCATGTTGTGCTGTGAAACATATCGTTCTATCATATTGGATTCGCCCTCATGGAGAATGGCATTTGAACTAAATCGTTGAGGTTACCAGAGGCAGTAGCAAAACCATAACAATGTTGTAGCCTACAACCCAACGGTATGAACATTGGATTTCCAATTTCAAGTAATACCCCTTAACTACTCCCTTTCTCTTTAATGTGCATGCAGACCATTTCTCCAACTGACGTGCAGAGTTACTCCAGTTTTGTGTGTCTATCTCCAACTATCTACCATGTCCCCTTCCGTCTGTCCCCTTCCATCTACCCCCTTCTCTCTTTTTGAACTTCACTCTTCTCTCCTTGAAACGTCACCTACCAATTCCCTCCACGGATGCTGTCTGCCCTGTTGAGTTATTCCAGCTCTTTGTGTTTTGCTCAAGATTCCAGCCTATGCAGTTTCTTGTGTCCCACATTATGATCCGGGTGATTCTGAGCGTCTCCCTACAGAATCAAAAGTCAAAATGGAGGTGAAACAACGAAATGTACTGTTGACCACGGGATCAGTTCAATCATACATTGGGCTTCAATGCAAAAGGTGACACACTTGAGTTTGTCAATTTGCCCACGCTGAAATACACACTAATCAGAAGAGCAAGAAGCCACAGCCCTCAATACTTTTTAGACTCTAGGTACCATGCAATCGGACACGATAGCAGTTGGATGAAGAAAAAAGTTCCAACATTCATATTAATTCTGCTAACATTTGGAGATATTTTCATGTCCATAAGTGATAAGAGCAGAATTAGGCCACGGGGCTCATCAAGTCTACTCCTCCATTTCATCGTGGCGGATCTATCTAATCTGTGTTGCAATAGTTAGTATTTGCTTGTACAATAGGTACAAGAACGCAGGGGGCTGGAGAGAAAACAATACTTTTACTGCGGCATTTCAATTAGACGATACAAATACGAAAACTGTTAGAAAAAACTACATTTGGCAAAGTTTCAGAAGTATAAAAACAGAAAATGCTGGAAATGCTCAACAGGTCAGACAGCACCCGTGGAGAAAGAAAAATAGTTCGTGTTTCAGGTTGAAGTTTCATTCAGTTGGAAGTTTCACATTGGTAATTGTGTTTTAGTTCGTGTTTTCAGCATCTGCAGTGTTGGTTTTTCTCGTCGATTCTCCATTGGGTACTGTACCTCAATACCGTGTCATGTTCAAAGCTATACCGCTGTTGAAGTTGTGCAGCCGAATGTCTGTAAAATTATATAAAGAGCAAGAAAGCACTGCAGATGGTACAACGGGAGAATGGCACCAGAACGCAACAACAGATCATTCGGACTCTTTATTCTGGGGAAGTGATCTTATTTTGATCTTATAGAGGTGTACAAATCAAGAGAGGAACAGATCGGGTGGACGCACAGAATCTCTTGCCCAGGGTAATGAATGGAGAACCAGAGAATATAGGTTTAAGACGGGGGGGCGAGGGGGGGGGGGGGGGGGGGGGGGGGGGAGATATAATAGGAACCTGAGCGATAACATTTTCACACAAAGGATGGTGAGTGTATGGCAATAGCTGCCGGAGGAGGTAATTGAGGCAGATACTTTCGCAATGTTCAACGGTACATGGAAAGGACATGTTTAGAGGGATATGGCCGAAACTCAGGAAGGTGGGACTAGTGTAGTTGGGACTTGTTGGTCGGCGTGGGCAAGTTGGGCCGAAGGGCCTGTTTCCACGCTGTATAACTCTATGACTCTTAGTGGGACTATATTAGATGGGGCATCTTGGTTGGCCTGGTCAATTGGGCGAAGGGGCTGTTTCCCTGCTGTATGACTGTTTCAGAGGTGATCTAATAGGGCCCTCGGTAATTAAGCTCCGTTGCGCTGGTGGAGAGGATGTTTCAATTTCCTGGGAAGACCAAACTAGACACTACAAGTATAAGGTTATCATCAATACATGTAATAGGGAATTTGGGGAGACTTGTTTATTTAGAGGCTAGGATATGAAACTGACTCACAGGGAGAGATTGAGCGAAGATGATTATTGCATTTCGTTCACATAAGTAGTTTGTGCGGAAAAGAAGGGATAAGATCACGAAAAAAGGGTGGACAAATGAATCCACACCTTGCATTAAATTCAAGTCAAGTGCTTAACTGTCATAAGTACCGACAACAGTACAATGCCATTTTTACTTGCAGTATCTTAACAGGCCAGAAAAAGTAACAACACAGATAATATATAACAATAAAAGTGCAATCAATTAATACTTTTCTATAATTCTATGAAATTTGTACACAAGAATAGTTGGATCAATGAACTACATCCGGAACGGGCCCCTTGCCTTCACGGAGTTGCGGCATCAAATGAATTTAATGCGAGTTCAATCTCCCATTTAGCATTGAATGATGTGTTAGTTTTCAAATAGCGTTCCAAAGTTCTATACTTTTATCTGAAATTTAAAAAAAAATCCAAGATGAACGATCACTTGTCCCAGAATTTGAAAATAAAAGGCAGACGCGAGGAATCTGAAATGAAATCGGAAAATGATGAAAACACCTGGTAGGTCAGGCAGCATCTGTGGAAAGAGAAACAGCGATAAGGTCGAAGAATTGACGGAGAAATGTTAACTCCGTTTCGATTTATTGGTGTTGCCCGACCCGCTGAATGCTTGCAGCATTTTCTGACTTGCTTTAATCGATGAAATATCTCACCCAGTCATTAGATAATACACCATTAAGGGGTAAAATCACAGGGAGCAAGGGAGATAAAGATACAAATCAAAGATATAATGCGACAAAGAAATAAGTCGTGCATTTGTATAATTTTAAGCGATAGCAGCCAAATGCACGTAGATTGCAAATTTCAAATCAGGCTTGTTGTGCTGCAGCAAGTTAGAATGTAATTGTTCGTTTTCGGGACATATGACAACAAAACACTCTTGACCCTTTCACTAGCTAATCGTTACAGGTGCAAGTAGACCTTGTTCTGGCATGCGATTGCCACATTAATCTGTATCAAGCGAGCAAACCAAGTTCGATGAAGATCCAACGATAGACACAATGCTCAACGGGTCAGGCAGCACCACGGAGAAAAAGGATGGGTGACGTTCCGGTTCGGGACTCCTCGTCTGAAGCAGGGTCCAGACCCGAAATGTCACCCATCCGTGATCTCCATAGATGCTGCCTGACCCGCTGTTATTCCAGCACGCTGTGCCTATCTTTGGTATAAACCAACATCTGCAGTTCTTTGTTTCCACATTTCGAGGAAGATCTAATCCTGTCAAGACTACTCTGTCAGTTACGTTAATTTTCCTGACATGAACACTGCAACAAGGTTAACTCTTTTTTTTGTGCACTAATCTTCGAGAGACGCGTAGGAAGGAACTGCAGATGCCGGTTTACACCGAGACACAAAATGCGGGACAGGCAGAATCACCGGATAGAAGGAATCATTGGACAAAGTCAGCATGGATTTACAAAAGGTAAATCATGTCTGACGAATCTTGTGGAATTTTTCGAGGATGTAACTAGTACGTGGATAAGGGAGAACCAGTGGATGTGGTATATCTGGACTTCCAGAAGGCTTTCGACAAGGTCCCACATAAGAGATTAGTATACAAACTTAAAGCATACGGTATTAGGGGTTCAGTATTGATGTGGATAGAGAACTGGCTGGCAAACAGGAAGCAAAGAGTAGGAGTAAACGGGTCCTTTTCACAATGGCAGGCAGTAACTAGTGGGGTACCGCAGGGCTCAGTGCTGGGACCCCAGCTATTTACAATATATATTAATGATCTGGATGAGGGAATTGAAGGCAATATCTCCAAGTTTGCGGATGACACTAAGCTGGGGGGCAGTGTTCGCTGTGAGGAGGATGCTAGGAGACTGCAAGGTGACTTGGATAGGCTGGGTGAGTGGGCAAATGTTTGGCAGATGCAGTATAATGTGGATAAATGTGAGGTTATCCACTTTGGTGGCAAAAACAGGAAAGCAGAATATTATTTAAATGGTGGCCGATTAGGAAAAGGGGAGATGCAGCGAGACCTGGGTGTCATGGTACACCAGTCATTGAAAGTAGGCATGCAGGTGCAGCAGGCAGTGAAAAAAGCGAATGGTATGTTAGCTTTCATAGCAAAAGGATTTGAGTACAGGAGCAGGGAGGTTCTACTTCAGTTGTACAGGGTCTTGGTGAGACCACACCTGGAGTATTGCGTGCAGTTTTGGTCTCCAAATCTGAGGAAGGACATTATTGCCATAGAGGGAGTGCAGAGAAGGTTCACCAGACTGATTCCTGGGATGTCAGGACTGTCTTATGAAGAAAGACTGGATAGACTTGGTTTATACTCTCTGGAATTTAGGAGATTAAGAGGGGATCTTATAGAAACTTACAAAATTCTTAAGGGGTTGGACAGGCTAGATGCAGGAAGATTGTTCCCGATGTTGGGGAAGTCCAGGACAAGGGGTCACAGCTTAAGGATAAGGGGGAAATCCTTTAAGACCGAGATGAGAAAGACTTTCTTCACACAGAGAGTGGTGAGTCTCTGGAACTCTCTGCCACAGAGGGTAGTTGAGGCCAGTTCATTGGCTATATTTAAGAGTGAGTTGGATGTGGCCCTTGTGGCTAAGGGGATCAGAGGGTATGGAGAGAAGGCAGGTACGGGATACTGAGTTGGATGATCAGCCATGATCATATTGAATGGCGGTGCAGGCTCGAAGGGCTGAATGGCCTACTCCTGCACCTAATTTCTATGTTTCTATGTTTCTATGAATGGGTGACGTTTCGGGTCGAGACCCCTCTTCAGGAACGTCACCCATTCCTACCATCCAGAGAAGCTGCCTGTCCCGCCGAATTACTCCAGCATGTAATGTCTATCACATGAGAGATACTTCAGGTGTTTCCGGTGCTATTAAGGCGTGAAGCATCGCATTTAGTATTTAGTGATCCCGATCCAGGGATGCTGTCTGGCCCGCTGAGTTACTACTAGGGCTTTGTGGCATTTAGGGAGCGTTTGATACAGATTAATTTGGCAGTCAGAATCGACATTATCCGCCAGTAAACTAGCCTGGAAATATGTATCCACGTTTTATGCCAATCGAAAATAGACCCAAAATGCTGGAGTAACTCAGCGGGACAGGTCGTATCTCTGGTGCGAAGGAATGAGATCTTTCTTCGACCCGAAACGTCACCCATTCCTTCTCTCTCCAGAGATGCTGCCTGTTCCGCTGAGTTACCCCGGCATTTTGTGTCTATCTTCGGTTTAAACCAGCGTCTGCAGTTCCTTCCTACACATTTGTATGGCAGATCAATGTGTTCACGGTAGTAAAAACAGCAAGTTGATCACTCAGTGGAATAAGCCAGTTCGGTATTCCGACTGCGCATGCACAGGTCATAGGTCGCTCGGGCTAAACACTCGCGGGGGCCGAGCCACTGCATGGGTGCAGACCTACGTCTCGTCCCCATCCAGCTGCGCTGCCGCTGGGGCCGTCCCCATCCCCTCCCGAGTGTCCTGTCCGGGGGGCGGCCCGTGCGGCGGGAGCCGGACGGTAGCGCGGCGGGGGGGGGGGGGGTCGCGCTGGCCCGGCTCTCTGCTTGTCCCGTCGCAGCGGCGGCCCAGGCCGGCAGGCGGCACGGAAAAGAAGCACCAACTCCAGCTCAACCCCGTCCGGGAGCTGGGGCTGGGCTGGGGCCAGTGCCTCCCCTCCTCGCTGGCTGCGGGCCTGAGCTGACACTCCCATCCGCGGACCTCTGGATAGAAGACCCTCCTTCAGACTCCCTACACATTAGACTTTTGCGCCGTGGTTGGAATGGATGGGAGCGGGGATTTCCACGGGCGCAAGGAACAAATGACCTAAAGTTTGAGTTGAGTGAACTGAGTGTTCTTAACGTCCTCGCCGTATACCGGCGTTTTGTGAGAGTGGTTGGATCCCAGCTTCAACTCATCCGGACAGGTGGCGGGGGATCAGGAGCTGATGGGAGGCATCGGCGACGCTCAGGAATCCAGGTCTGCTGCCGCCGAGCTGCAGGATCGAGGAGGCAGCGCTCGACCCAGGGAGTAGAGGTGTCAGTTCTTCCAGTGACGAGTGGAGAGGCACCAGCTACCGCTCACCTGTCGGGCGCTGACTCCTCGATCCCGGGATCCAATCACTCTCACAAAACGCCAGTGTACGGTAAGAACACAGTTCACTCAACGTAAACTTCAGGTCCTTTGTTCCTTGCGCCAGCGGAAATCTCCAGCGCGGTTGAGACGAGGGAGTTCTGAAGTTACATTCTCTAGATTGAGGACATTTTCTTGACTCTCCAAGAAGCAACGAGCCATGGCTTTACCAGTGGTTACCTGTCTAACTGAAACCTCTCTTCCCCCACCTCGCACCGTCTCTCCCTGTCTCCCACTCGCATCTACCCCCTCTCTCTCGCTGTTACACCCCGCTACCAGGCTTCCCGATTGCTTTGTTTATTCTCGAATGACCTTTGAAAAATCCCATGATTCCTTGCGTTTTTCGGAATACCGAACTGGCCTATACAAAGGAATTCCATTGAGTGAATGATTGGCCTGGATATGGCTCTAGGAATGGTTCCTTAGTAAGTTAAATAGAGGCCTGAGGAACAACCATAATGTTTCTGTCTACTCAATTAATTAGCTTCCCTTTGAGTTTTTTTCGCTATTACTTTTAGAGATACCGCATGGAAATAAGTTCTTGGCTCACTGAGTCCACACCAGCCATTGATCACCCGTTCACACTAGTACTGTGTTATCTCACTTTCTCATTCACTCCTTACACCGTCGGGGCAGTTTTACACGTCTTTGTGATTGTTGTATGAGGAAACATGAGCCCCCCCCCCTCCCCCCGGCCACACGCACACCAATCCAGCATGCTTCACTCCCATCTCCAAATCACATATTTTTATAGATCCCATCTTTCTCCTCCCCTCTGCTCTCATCTTCCCACATCCGTATGCCTGACGTTACATTTCATAGAAACTTAGAAAATAGGTGCAGGAGGTGGCCGTTCGGCCTTCGAGCCAGCATTCATTGTGATCATGGCTGATCGTTCCCTGTCAATAACCCGTGCCTGCCTTCCCCCCATATCCCTTGACTCCACGAGCCCCTATTTCACTCCTCTTTTCTTTCCTTGCCATGTACAACCCAACCCAATTCTTGAAAATGGTGTCAGTTGCGACTCAGGGAACACAATGTTATCTCTGGGCCAGAAGGTTATTGGCTCAAGTATCCAACCATGGATTTAGCTACCTTCTTAGGTATAACTGCAAAGTAGTGCAGTGAAAATCTTTGCTGTGCTCTGATCAATAACTATCTTTTGGCCAGTGTCTCTAACAGATGTTTTAATATTTACCATATTCATGTTCACGGGACCTTGCTGATAAAAATAAGCAGCAAAGCTTCCTCTATTGCAACAGTTTACAAAAATGTTTTGGATGTTCTAAGCTCTAGGAAGTTATATGTTCGAAGATGGATTCCGACCCAAATCATTCTCTATCCATTCCCTCCACAGATGCTGCACAGCCCACTGAGTTCCTCTGGAACTTTGTGTTTTACTACATCTTTGTTTGTTTTCTGTAGCTTCGTTGGTCACAGGAGGATAATGATACGTTCCCTTCCAGAGATGTTAGGCTCTCATTCCAGTGCAGATGGAAAGAGTTCTGCACCATCTGAGGTGTCACTTTCCACGTAAAATATGGATGCAAAACAATTCTTGGGACTATTTTGGACCACATTGGCCCCCAATCCCATTGCATCAAAGGTTCTACATTGTGCCTTAATTCTCTTCACTCCATGGTGCAGTACTGATTTTGCCAAATGCTCATCCCTCAAAACATGCTGGTTGGCAGGTTAATTGGCCATTGTAAATTCCCCTTAGCGTGTCGGTGAGATGGTCTAGTCAGGCGAGGAATTGATGGGGACGTGGGGAGAATAAAAAATAGGAATAGTGAAGAATGAGTGTAAGTGCATGCTCGCTAGTTCATGCAGTTTAAGGACATGTTTCTGTGCTGTGTCTCTTTGACTCAGTATTTGCTGCTAAGTCATCATTGCCAAAAGGAAATAGGTTATCTAGTCATTATCACATCACCCTGTGTTGGATTTGGATGTGTGTGAGTTGATCCCTATATACCATCGTAATCTTGAGCAGTCTTCAAAATTACTGCATTGGCTAAGACTGTGAATCAGAAATCCAAGCCGTCCTTTCATACTTATTGATTCCTTCAACTGCAGATTTAGTGGGTGTAAGTTATCCTCTCCAGTTGACATAATTCAGACTTCCCCCCCAGAAAAGGTTGTGCGGTAATTGAATAAAGATTACAAGCTTGTGCACTTCAAATAAAAGCAAACACTTCATATTGTTACCAAAGGATTTTAATATGCTATTCTTTGTAGCATTAATTAGTACCTTATTTACTCTGTTTAGTTGTTTGTGGAGTGATAGACATTTCCTCTTCGCTACTGGCAGATGTGCTGTAGTTGTTGATGTACTGGGCTGGTGTTTTGCTATAGATACCCAGTTTCAGACAGGCATCTGTATAATGAAATACATAAAATGAGGAAATTCTGGAAACACTCAATGTCAGGCACCATCTGTGGAGATAAAAAAAGAGTTAAGGCTTTACGTCACTGATTTTTTATCAGACCCAGAAGGAGTTAGAAATTTATCGGAGGAAGAGATTTTGTGCTCTTTTGTGTATCTCCATGAATGGTGCCTGACCCGCTGAGTTACTCCAGCACTTTGTGCCCATCAGAGACGAACCACGTTGGTTTGGCTTTCTCAAATAATAATGTTCATTTTGCAGACATCAGAACAGGAATTGGACACCTGGCCCTTTGAGCTGGCTCTGCTATTTATCAAGATTGAAATTGATCTTCCACCTCAATTACCATCGCTATCATCACCTGCCAAACAACCTCACCCACCCCTCACCTGTACCCACATATCATTGCCAGGCTTTGTGCTGCCACCACCTCTCTTACATCTTTCTCCCCCCCTCCCCTACCCAAAATTTCACCACTCCATGTTCTCCGGACCCACTTAGCTACTCCAACATTTGGTGTCTTTAGTGAACTAGCATCTACAGTTCCTTGTAGTACCATTTTGTTTGATTTCCTGAACACTTCTCACCTGCCAGGCTTTCTCCCACCCTCACCTCACTTTTCCAGCTTTCTCGTCCAAATTACATTAAGTCTCGACTCAAAATGTCACCGGTCCATTCCCTTCACAGATGTTGCGAGACCTGCTGTATTCCTCCAGCACCTTTGCTCAAGATTCCAGCATCTGTGTTTCCTTGCTTTTCAAAAAATGATCTCGGCTTTGACTGAATCCAGTCCCTCACCCTCCAAACCTTTCTGGGATAGAGAATTCCAAGGTTCACCATCTCTGAGTCTGACCATCTTAGTCTAATGAACAGTAATCTCAGTTTTAACTGGCCAACCTCTCATTCTTAACTGGTACTCCTGGATTTGTCAGCCCAGGGAAAACACCCTCCCTCAATCCAGACATCAAGCTCTTTAACAGATTTATGTTTCCATGAAATTTCATCTAAGCTCTGGGAGAATACAACCCCAGTTGACTCAGCCTCTCTTACATGGCAAACCCACCACCCTGGAACCAATGCCATCTACATTCACTGCATTCTTTCCATGGCATGTGTATCAGATGAAGAGACCAAAACTACGTATGTTACCCCAGTTATACAATAAGTCGCCTTACTGCTGCTGTCAAGTCTTCTCATTATAAAAATGAACAGACTACTTACTCTCTTCCTCAACTGCTGCATCTGCATGTTGGCTTTCAGTGACACAGCCAAGGTACCTTGAACAACCCATTCCCTTACCATTTAACAAATACTCTGTTTAGATTTTTGCTGTTTATAAACAGCTTGTTGGTATTTTTCAAAGATAAATTTCACTGACTTCATTGATTTTTGCTGGTTCCAGAATTGGTCCTACAGTTAAATGCAGAATCCACTGAGCACATGGGTGACATTTAACTTATGAACATGGGTCTCTTGCTACACAGTAGATTAGACTCCAATCAACATTCATAACTTTGCCTCCCATACATCTATGATCTCTGGACATCCCAAAGCACATTGCAGCCAGTGAAGTACTTTTGAGGCATAGGCAGTGTGGACAGTCAGACTCTGCTCCCCAGGGTGGAAATATCAAAGACTGGAGGGCATTGGTTAAAGGTGAGAAGGGGAAGGTTTATAGGACCTTCAATCTGAAGAAGGGTTTCGGCCCGAAATGTTGCCTATTTCCTTCGCTCCATAGAAGCTGCCGCACCCGTTGAGTTTCTCCAGCAATTTTGGCTACCTTCGATTTTCCAGCATCTGCAGTTCCTTCTTGAAAGTTTATAGGAGATATGAGGTGTGATTAGAGAGTGGTGTGTGCTTCGAACATACTGTACTTGCAAGGGTGGTGGTGAAAGCCGTTAAGAGGCTTTTAAATGAATATGCCGGGAATAGAGGGATGTAGATAACATGCAGGCTGCGAACGTGACCTTAATTTGGTTTCATGTTTGGCACGTTTGGGATCAGAGTCTGTTCCTCAGCTATAATGCTCTATGTTCCGTGTTAAGCCCAAGTCTCACAACCAGCAATGAAGTAATTACCAAATAAACTGATTTTTTTGAAAATCATTTAGGGCTCAGTCTTGGATAGAGAGCCAGAAATGTCTTGAAACATTGCTCTTTGGAACAATTTCCAGGATCTTTTACAGAAAACTGTTCAGTTTAGTTTATTGTCATGTGCACCAAGGTACATTGAAAAGCTTTTGTTGTGTGCTAACCCGTCAGTGGACATACTATGCACAATTACAATCGAGTCATCTACAGTGTACGGACACATGATAAAGGGAATACCATTCAGTGTAAGATTAAGTCCAGTGTGGCCCGATAAAGGTAGCCCGAGCGCCTCCAATGAGGTAGATAGTAGCTCAGGACTGCTCTCTGGTTGGTGATAAGGTGGTTTAGTTGCCTGATAACAACTGAGAAGAAACGATCCCTGAATTTTGAGGTGTGCATTTTCATACTTCTGCACCTCTTGACTGATGGGAGATGGGGAGAAAAGGGAGTAACTGGAATGAGACTCACCCTTGATTATGCTGGTGGCCTTGCCGAGGCAGTGTGAAGCATAGATGGAGTGAATGGATGGGAGATTGGTTTGTGTGAGAGAAAGGTTAGGGCACCAATTTCCAATAGATGGCACATTCTCATGCTGCACAAGAGAGACACGTCCAACTGGCTGGAATGACCATTGATTCTGTACCTGAATGGATCTGAGATCAAGGAACTGCCCACTGCTGAAACTTGTGGTGTGACAATAACTTGGATCAGATTGCAAACTGGAGTCTAACAGCCATGTTATGCAGTAGGCAGAAAGATGGCCTGCTGGTAATAAAAAGTGTTATGTCCTTTGAAGCTTCTGGTCTAGGTTGGTAGATTCTGAATGTTCTGGAATTTGGAGGGGAGGATTGCAATTTTCATGCACGTACAGGAGTAAACACAATTCAAATGTACAAAGGTAAAATGAAAGACTCTCAGCACCTTTTTTAAAGCAAGTTCAACAGCGTGAAGATGAATATTTGAGGCAGCCTCAAACTATGAAGAGTTTGATCGTTTCTCTGATAGAATATCAAATCATTGCATATTGAAGCCAGATTAGAACTTGATTCCGGTTTGACCTGAGTTATACTGTCAGTCTTAGTTGCAGTGAAGAAGAAGTCACGAGATAATGATGCAAAAACTGACATCATAACCACACGCTTGGTGCACTTGCAAAGCAGATTGTCAGTCTCACAGAGAAGGTATATTGACAGACTCACATGAAGAAGCACTCAAAATTGCTTCATATTGAAGCCCGGCACCTTACAAAATGGGGTTGTGGTTTCAGTTATTAGCTATTATATTAACAGATCCCTGGTGGCATTGCTCATGGTAAGTTTGTACCATGGTGGAACAGTAGGATGTGACTGTTGGTGGAGGGCTTATTGCGTCACTTTGGAAATAAATTTGGCTTCAGATAATTTCTATCTTTATTCTTTCCTGAGAATCAAGTAAAAATTGTATCTCATGCTGTTGTTTAATTCATCATCGGGATCTGAAGGTAGTTAGGCAAAGCCATATTTCTTGTCCATCCCTAGCTGCCATGAAGATGTTCTACCAAGCCACCTTGAACCATTGCAGTCCTTCAGGTGAATGTACACCCTGAGTACTGCTGATGGGTAGGGTTAAGGATCCAATTTCTGGATTAGATCCATCACTGGGCCTAATCCAGGATTTAGATCCAATAGAAAACATAGAAATTAGGTGCAGGAGTAGGCCATTCAGCGCCCTTCGAGCCTGCACCGCCATTCAATATGATCATGGCTGATCATCCAACTCAGTATCCCGTACCTGCCTTCTCTCCATACCCTCTGATCCCCTTAGCCACAAGGGCCACATCCAACTCACTCTTAAATATAGCCAATGAACTGGCCTCAACTACCCTCTGTGGCAGAGAGTTCCAGAGACTCACCACTCTCTGTGTGAAGAAAGTCTTTCTCATCTCGGTCTTAAAGGATTTCCCCCTTATCCTTAAGCTGTGACCCCTTGTCCTGGACTTCCCCAACATCGGGAACAATCTTCCTGCATCTAGCCTGTCCAACCCCTTAAGAATTTTGTAAGTTTCTATAAGATCCCCTCTTAATCTCCTAAATTCCAGAGAGTATAAACCGAGTCTATCCAGTCTTTCTTCATAAGACAGTCCTGACATCCCAGGAATCAGTCTGGTGAACCTTCTCTGCACTCCCTCTATGGCAATAATGTCCTTCCTCAGATTTGGAGACCAAAACTGCACGCAATACAGGTGTCCAGGTGTCACCAAGACCCTGTACAACTGAAGTAGACCCCCTGCTCCTGTACTCAAATCCTTTTGCTATGAAAGCTAACATACCATTCGCTTTTTTCACTGCCTGCTGCACCTGCATGCCTACTTTCAATGACTGGTGTACCATGACACCCAGGTCTCGCTGCATCTCCCCTTTTCCTAATCGGCCACCATTTAAATAATAGTCTGCTTTCCTGTTTTTGCCACCAAAGTGGATAACCTCACATTTATCCACATTATACTGCATCTGCCAAACATTTGCCCACTCACCCAGCCTATCCAAGTCACCTTGCAGTCTCCTAGCATCCTCCTCACAGCGAACACTGCCTCCCAGCTTAGTGTCATCCGCAAACTTGGAGATATTGCCTTCAATTCCCTCATCCAGATCATTAATATATATTGTAAATAGCTGGGGTCCCAGCACTGAGCCCTGCGGTACCCCACTAGTTACTGCCTGCCATTGTGAAAAGGACCCGTTTACTCCTACTCTTTGCTTCCTGTTTGCCAGCCAGTTCTCTATCCACATCAATACTGAACCCCTAATACCGTATGCTTTAAGTTTGTATACTAATCTCTTATGTGGGACCTTGTCGAAAGCCTTCTGGAAGTCCAGATATACCACATCCACTGGTTCTCCCTTATCCACGCTACTAGTTACATCCTCGAAAAATTCCACAAGATTCGTCAGACATGATTTACCTTTTGTAAATCCATGCTGACTTTGTCCAATGATTTCACCACTTTCCAAATGTGCTGCTATCCCATCTTTAATAACTGACTCTAGCAGTTTCCCCACTACCGATGTTAGACTAACTGGTCTGTAATTCCCCGTTTTCTCTCTCCCTCCCTTCTTAAAAAGAGGGGTTACATTTGCTACCCGCCAATCCTCAGGAACTACTCCAGAATCTAAAGAGTTTTGAAAGATTATCACTAATGCATCCACTATTTCCTGAGCTACTTCCTTAAGTACTCTGGGATGCAGCCTATCTGGCCCTGGGGATTTATCGGCCTTTAATCTATTCAATTTACCCAACACCACTTCCCGACTGACCTGGATTTCACTCAATTCCTCCTTTGACCCACAGTCCCCTGCTATTTCAGGCAGATTATTTATGTCTTCCTTAGTGAAGACGGAACCAAAGTAGTTATTCAATTGGTCCGCCATATCCTTGTTCCCCATGATCAACTCACCCGTTTCTGACTGCAAGGGACCTACATTTGTTTTAACTAACCTCTTTCTCTTCAATGATGGTGAAGGACTGGCGGATATAGATTTTTCCCCGTATTGCCTTCTGTTTCAGGCTTTTGAATGGTCTTTCTGTAAGTTACAGTGCTGTCCGATTAATCCCTAACCTATTGCGTACATTAGACTTAATTTATGAACTGGTCGCCACAAAGCTGAGAACTATATTTCGCTCTCTGTATTTAGATCCAGTGATGGTGAGGGACTGGCGATGCAGCTTATTCTCCTTATGCCCCTCTGTTATTCGGCTTTTGGATGGTCCTTCCATAAGCTGGGGTACTATCTGATTCTTCTCTACCCTATTGCATACATTAGACTTAGTCCGTGTAACTGGTGTGCCACAATGCTGGGAATTATATTTTGCTCTCTGTGTCTTCCCCTTTGCGCTACCTATTGTACTTGAGTTTGTCCTGATTGTATTTATGTTTAGATCAACTAAAACTACACATAAATACAATCAGGTCAAACTCAAGTACAATAGGTAGCGCAAAGGGGAAGATACAGAGAGCAAAATATTGTTCTGATTGCATAGCAGACAAAACAAACCCTTTCACTGTACCTCCATGCATGTGACAATTATAAACCAAAACCTAAACGTAATTCAGGATGGTGTGCATCTTGGAGGGACACCTGCAGATGGTGGTGTTCCCATGTGCCTGCTGCAACAATCCCCAACAATACAAATAAAATCCTAACTTAAAACATGACGCGGAAGGTGGTTTTGATGGAGTGTAGATACCTAAGGCCCTCCTGTGCCACCTTATTTTGTGCATTAAACGTGTACAGTGACTCGCACTAACACAATCAGGCCTTCCAAAAATATTCTCCAAAATGGGAAATATTATATGAAAATAATAGGAACACAGTAGCAAGGAAAGTTCACAGCTTCAGCGACATGGTTCTTATAATGTGACTGATACCTTTTATTTGAGGAACTGGACAGATTAAGGGTGGCACCCTGGCACAGTGGTAGACTTGCTGCCTAACAGCGCTGGAGATCCGGATTCAATCCTGACTATGGATGTTGTCTGTATGGAGTTTGTACGATCTCCTGTGACCGCATAGGTTTTCTCCAGGTGTTCTGGTTTCTTCACACACTCTAAAGACATACAGGTTTATAGGTTCATTTGCTTCGGTAAAATTGCAAATTGTCCTAAGTGTATAGGATAGTGATAGTGTACAGGGTAATCGCTGGCCGGCGTGGACTCCGTGGGCCGAAGGGCCTATTTGCATGCTGTATCTCTACAGTCTAAAATTTGGTTCCCATGCATTGAGTTGTCCCAAGCCACCATGAAGTGTGGGCTGATTATAGCAAACGTCCCATCAATGTTGAAAGGCAGGCTATGGTTAATGAAGGAAATGCCATTGATTAGTTCTCCAGAATGCAGAGAGAGCAAGAGATATTGTGTGCAAGAGATTGATGTGATGGTGCAGATCCTTTAGTATGCCATCTTGTTCTGTGTGCACAATTCTCCTATTACTTTGTCTGTGAAAAGCAACGGTTGTAGTTTGCCTCGAATTTCTGCTATTAGTGAAGAAAATTTACCCCCCCCCCCCCAGAATATGATGTCATTGGGGATGTGAATAACGAAAGGAAAACGTCAGCCATGTGAATCACTCCCTTATGTGGCCAGGCCAATTTCCAGATCGTTACGATTTGACCTGGAAATGATCACCGCTGCTGTTTAGCCTGAGGAAAATAGCTTTTATGTGCAATTCATGCTTTAAAGAAATGCAGAAATGGGTGCAATTGAGTCCAAAGAAGCATCCCGACCCGAAACATTGCCTATCCTTGTCTTCGAGAGATGCTGCCAGGCTCACCGAATTATTCCAGCATTTTGAGTCTCTTTTTAAATGCGTTTCCTAGGTACCTATGTATCTCTTATTTGAGAAAGGACCAGTGGTAGATTAGAACTGATTTGCACCTAACCCCACGTTGGGTTGGGCATATTTTACGGATCTTTTTAGGAGATCATGTCTAACTAACACTGGTCCACTATGACAAGAGGAATAGTACCAAGGGCTCGCTGGGTCATGTGTGTCTGGTCCTGATCTTTAGTTCAGAATAGAATCGGACTGCTCCAGGTATACCAGAACCCACTAAGCGCAGCTGACAAATCGAATAGAGAGCAGACTATCCCCAGCTTAATTTGAAAATCCTTCCCTTCAACTAAACTGATGTCATGTCTGCAAACTTCTGCAAGCCTAAAACTATGTATTCTCACACGCCTTAAGAAATCTCTGTGGGTCAACATCTGAGCTCTTCCACCTCAGCTGTCAAAGTACTAAATTCCTATCTCATCCTCTCTACCTTGCTGTACATTCTTTTTCCCCAGGGCCCTACTTAAAAGTGTGACCAAGTTATTGGTCTTTTCTAAAGCCTTTTTGGTTTCTATTGATTGAGCTCCTGTAAAGCTTCTTTGAAAGTTTGGTCTTGTCGACTGTATTAAATAAATAGATGCTCAATGGAACTTTCCTTTATATGGATTGTTTTTTGCACTAGTATTACTGTTATTAATTTATTGTATTTTTTAGTATTTTGTTTATCAGTCTGTACTTCATTTACGGGCCCATTAAGCTGCTGCAAGTAAGCATTTCATTGTTCTGTTGTCCGTACCTATACCGATTAAACGTTCTTGACTCTTGAGATCAATGGTGAGAATTGTGTGGTATACCCAAAGCAATGTCACCAAAATATTCCGACAGATTAAAGTACTTCCAAAGTCGATATATCTCCCCACTTTCCAAAGTGTTTTCTACATATTAAATTGTGGCTGCTTGCCATTCTTTAATAATTATAGAATTTGAAGGGCTGAACTACAAGATATATAAATATACTCATGCCATGATGACTTCAAGGAAACTCAAGAAGCATGGTGAAAAAAGAATGGTGCACTGTGTGAATTAGATGCCACATTATATATAGGGGTACTAAATAGTATAACATAAACTTTCTTATTATGTAATAACCATATCATGTCTTTGCTTAATTGAGTTGCAATGTGAAATGTATAATCAAAGTCTACATCCACAAACAGAATGCAGATGTGATGAATTTTATTGCTTTTGTCTCACGTACAGCTGTATTATTATGTTTTTTGCTACCCTTCAATTCGGTTCCTTTCTCCTCTGAAGGCAATGATTTACAATGGGTACAGTTCCATCAGTTGTCCCATTACCCAAAATATTGTACCCAAGCATCTTCGTGCATGTGACTGCATTTTTAGTTTCAGAACGGTTAGTTTTAATTCGCAAAACCCGCTTTGAGCTCATTCCAGGACTGTACTCACATAAAGGCCACACATTTACATGTCTGATGGCTGGAATATTAAATTATTTTCCTCTTTCTGTCTCAGAGTCACCAAGGATAATTGTAATTACACAACATCTGACCTGGCTGGGATGAGCCAGCTCAGCTCAAAGCAGGAATCAGTTCTGATGGCTTCTTGCCTTTGTAGTCAACCACATTTCATGTGATACATTACCCACTGTGCTATTGGGGAGCTCAGATAATTTGAGGTTTAGATCATTGTGGAACAGCGAGATTAAAGAAACTGAACCAACTCCAACTGTGGATAAAATATGTGGGATGGGAGCCAGATTTTTAAGATAATTAAGAAAATTGCTGAGGCAAACGTAAAGCATTGAAGAGGCATAGGAGAGAATAATAACCCATGGGAATCAAGAGTTAAACCTAACTTTTAAATAAACTTTCCTTGTAATCACTGACTTATGGAATAGACTGCCACCTAGTGCAATTATAATGAGTCTGGTGATGCATTCTGATGGGAATTGGACTGAATCATCAAATAATTGTAACAGATGGGCAGAAGGGCACAGAGAAGGATATATGAAACCAATCAAGGCAAGAGGCAGAGTTTTGTGTTGAATAAAAGATAAAAGTAGTCACAAAGATTTTGGGGTGGGATTATTTCATGATAAGAGTTGGACTTGTGAGGCTTGTTTGTTTATAATTTATCAATGATGACAATACCCATTTTTTCTAATTAATGCTAACAGATTTCCAACCAAGAAATACAACCAACCTTTTCAATTGGATAAAACTTTAGACAACATCATATGGAACTCATTAACCAATATCAAATTTATGGTTGGATATGTCTTCAAATATTGGAAAAAGAAGTTTGCAGATGTAAATACAGATAATATCGACAAATAAAATCACATTTGCTATGCAATCAATAGTATATCAGTTTGAATTTCTATTTGAAAGTAAAGCAAGTAACATGTATTATTAGGTATCTGTTTCCTACATTAATACAGATTCATGCATACTTCCTACATCATCATGCTGAAATGTCTCTCCTTACCAAAGTGCTCCATTCAGACCCATATAATCCATATTGGAACATGTTGATAGCCTGGTGAAACGGTTTGAGAATGGAGATTACATTAGTGTAATTCCAACATGAACTCAAAACTCTTAACTCAAAATAACTGCTATTTTACCTTTACAAATGAATGTTGACATCATTGTAATTGGTGTATTCAAATTAACTGCAGCATAGTAATATCTACAATATCTATTATTATGTTAGTCCTTTGTAAATGATGACTTGATATTCAATGGTGAAGTGTTACAGCCATTATGTTATACCATGATTGTTTTTTGTATCACAGCATAATTTCATGATATTGGAATAGACAGTACCAGAAGACCATTTTGGTTCCAAAATGTAGAATAATTATTAAAGGCTTTTTCTTCCACTACATATGTAAAAAGGCAAGGTAATTTTGCAACTGTTCACTTTCACCCTCTGCTCTCATTTCAATTTGGATTTTCAAAATTACTCACGAGTAGCAAAGTGCAGAGACTTCATGAAGTTGAAAGTGAATGATAAGCTTTTTAAATAAAAGAGTACTAAAGCAGTTTACTGAGACATCAGACCCCCCCCCCCCAGCACTGTAGTACTGCATTGACTCAATGAGTAAATGAATATTTTCTCATTGACAAAATATTGGGTCATCTGTCCATACATGTACAGTACCAATGTAGCTGATGCCATATTTTGTTTGATAACAGCCAACATAAATAATCAAGGGCCAAAGATAGACACTTAGTGCTGGAGGAACTCGATGGGTCAGGCAGTATTTCTGGAGAATAAGGATGGGTGACATTTTGGGTTGGGCCCCTTCTTCAGACCACTCACACCCTGGTTATCTACTCATTTCCCCTCTCCCGTTGGGCAGTAGGTACAAAAGCTTGAAAGCACGTACCATCAGATCCAAAAACAATTTCTTCCTCAATGTTATTAGACCCTTGAGTGGATCTCTTATAAACTAAGGATGTATTCCTGATCTACCGATCTACCCCGTTTGAGCCCTTGTGTTCTTTATTTTATTTGCTTGTTCTCTGTTGATACCACGTTATATTCTGCATGGTTTCATTGTAATCATGTATAGATGATTTACCTGAATAACACACAATATAATGCTCTTCACTCTATCTCGGTACAAGTTGCAATAATAAACCAATACTAATAATGCTCTTGCACAGTGCCTTGAGAAATTATACAACGCCAAAATTGCTGCATAATGGGAAATTATTCCTGTAAAGGTTTTAAAAGTTGAAGAATAAAAGTTCTTAAAATCTTCGTCATTGCTTTCAAATCCCTCCATGGCCCCTCTCTATCCCTTAATCTGTAATGTTCTCCAACCCAGTAAATCTTCCGATACCTATGCTCCTCTTATTCAAACCTTTTGCTCATCCCTGTATTCAATTGTTCCACCATGGTGGTCATGCCTTCAGCTGTCAAACTTGCACAATTCCCTCGCTAAACTGCTTTGCCTTTATTTCCTCCATTAAGATGTTCTTTAGAAATGATTTCTTTGACCAAGCTTTTGGCCAAGCTCCCTAATAGATAATTATGCAGCTGAATGTCAAGTTTTGTTTATCATGGTATTGGGAAGTGTCTTTATAAATCCAAGTGGTTGTTGAGAGAGAGATAGAGATAGGGACAGGGAAACAGACAGACACACATACAGAAAAGGACAAAAGGGGAGAGAGATAAAGGAGAGAGTCAGGCATAGAGAGAGAGAGAGAGAGAGAGAGAGAGAGAGAGTGAGAGAGAGAGAGAGGCACACAGACAGGGAGGGAAAGAGAGAGAGAGAGAGAGAGACAGAAAGAGACAGACAGACAGAGAGACAGTGAGAATGGGAGGGGGAGAGAGAGGAGGGAGAGGTAAGAGAGGGAGAGAGAGAGTAAGAGAGTGGATATTGTGATTTAGTTCATGGTGTGCATTCCTTTTATAGAGACTACATAAATATTTGCAAGTCACAAATGAGTTCTATTTTATTACCACATGCCAATCATTCCAGATTTGTGAGTTTCTGAGTGGATGATGAGGCCAATACTAGAACCATTACTCTTCCACAGATGGGGCAGGACATGGCTGAAAGTGCAGTAGGTGGGTAATTTATGAGGTAGTGCAATCTTTCTTTCATATGTAAGGCTTCTGTGAGGTCCTGCTGCATAAAATCAAGGCCCTCCACTAGAGCATACATGGTTAATGAGGATATTGCCTTTCTTCAAAGAGATTTTTGCCACATCCTTGCATAATTTTCTCCGTTTAGCTGGTAATCTTTTCCCTAGACAGAACGCAGAATAGAGAACGTAGTTTATAAATTGTCATCCCTTCTGACTCTTTTCATTATATATTAGGAAAGCAGTTGACAAAATGTTCCATCCTTCGCGACCAAGTTCACATTGACAGAGCAATATTATAATATTTTTCTCCAATAAACAGAATGCACTCCAAAGAAGTTATAGTTCAATGATGCCAGGATGTCATTCTGTGGCCCCATAACAATAACTGGGATTTGCAAATAACAGAAGTAAAAATTTGTAGAAACGCACAGTAGGGTGGCACAGTTGCGCAGCAGTAGAGTTGCTGCCTTACAGCGCCAGAGACCCAGGTTTGATCCTGACTACGGGTGCTGCCTGTACTGAGTTTGCACATTCTCCCCGTGACCGCATGGGTTTTCTCCGGGTGCTCTGGTTTTCTTCCACATTCCAAAGACGTACGTTAATTGGCTTCTGCTAATTGTCCCTAGTGTGTAGAATAGAATTAGTATACAGGGGATTGTTGGTCAGCATGGGACTCGGTGGGCCGAAGGACCTGTTTCCACACTATACCTCCACACTAAACAAAACAGAAGGTCAGTAGAACGAGAAACAGAGAAAGAATATTAATATTTCAGTCATAAACACTCAACTACTGCATGTTTTAGTCATGGACTGCATTATCTTAAGGTGAGGGGAGCAAAGTTTAAAGGAGATCTGGGACAATAATTTGTTACACTGGGAAGGGGCAGCAGAGAACCGCAGCTGGAGTGGAGCTGCTGCCTCACAGCATGAGAGACCTGAGTTTGTTCCTGACTTTCAGTGCTGTCTGCATGGAGTTTGCACACTCTCTCTGTGATAGTGTGGGTTTCCTCTGAGTGCTCCTGTTTCCTTCTACATGTCAAAGATGTGCGGGTTTGTTGGGCAATTGGCCTCAGTAATATTTCCCCTGGGGCATGTAAGGTCTATGTGTAAGGGAGTGATGAGAAAATGGGATAACCCAGAACAAGTGTGAAATGGTGATTGATGGTCTGTGTGGACTCAATTGGCTTGTTCCATGCTGTATCCATGCTCTAGACGAAATTGAATTAAAATTGATGGGTGCCTGGAATGCACTGCCAGGGCAGATATGACAGTGGCACTTAAGCGGCTTTTAGCTAGGCACATGGATATGCAGGGATTGGAGGGATATGCAGGCGTAGATCAGTTCAATCTGGCATCATGTTCAGTACAAACAGTGTGGGCCAAAGGGCCTGTTCCTACACTGTAATGTTATATATTCTATGTTCTATGGTATAGTCATAAAAACTCACATACTGCATACTTTAGTGGAAGCTAAACTCTTTCATGACTGTCAATATATTATTGGTCTATTTTCATTAATTTCTTGACATCAGAAAATCAATATTAAATACCACCTTTATTGCAGTATATTCAGTGCCATGAATAACTCTCAGTTAATTTTCATTTAACACTGTCATCTATTTCTTGCAACAGATTAAACTTAATTTCCTTATATTGTTGCAATTGTTGTGGAGGGTAATATTAAAGTCGAAGAAAGTCTGAGTTTAGCAATATATCTTGTGTATCTTTACACTAGATGTCTTTTTAAATTCAACATTATTTATCATTTTATCCCAATATTGCAGAAAACCACACAAACCATAATTAGTGAAGCCACAGGAGAGTTTTGACATTTATTCTCATGGCAGTGCAATCCACAAGTACCCCTTGTGTAATATATGCATAGAACATTTTGTCTTTTCAAAGTTGAGATCTATTGTAAGCACAAAGTCCCCTTTGTCGTCTAAATGATCATGTGAGGATTTGGGTTAAATGATTAAATGAATAAATTACCTGAATTATTTTTTGCAGCAAACACAAAACTAATTATAATTTCTATCTTAAGTCATTAGTGCCACTAAAACTAAAATGACTCATGCCTTTCAGTGCGAAATGACAGCATAATTTTGAACATTTTGAATAGAAACATGGCACCCTACTGATCAGTCAACATGTTGAGTTTAAGATATTGATCTTCATATTCAAATGTCCAAGTGAACTTACCTCTGTATCCTTCTTCCAGTCGGGGAATCTCTTAATTCATTACATTTTCAATTTCAGCTGCCTTCACAATCCACTATTTTATTTACCCGATCATTGTTTGGTTGTGTCTTTAACTCCTATGCTCAGAACCTCCCCCTCTTAAACCTCTCTGTTTCATTACTCTTTTTAAACATCCCTCTAAATCTTAACTTAATATTCACTTGAAATTCAGCCTGAAGAAGAGTCCTGACTCGAAAAGTCACCTATCAGTGTTCTCCAGAGATGTTGCCTGACCTGTTGAGTTACTCCAGCAGTGTGCCTTATTTTGTAAACCAGCACCTGCAATTCCATGTTTCTACATCTTAATATTTCCTTAGGTGGCTCTGATTCGAATTTTGATTGATGATGCCATTGTGAACTACCTAAAGATGTTTGCCATGTTAAGGAGTTTCTATAAATTAAAAAAAAACTGCAGATGCTGAAAATCTGAAATAAATACTACAAATACTTAACTCAGCACTTCTGACCAGCATCTTTCGAAAAGTAAATAAAGTAACAGAAAATGATAAATAGTCTTCAAATATGAACTCTGTTTTACTTTCTACTGACACTGACCGGACCTATGGAGTGTTTCTACCATTATCAGTTTCTATTGTTTATGAATGGAAGATATTGTTATAGAGTGATATACAGCATGGAAACAGGCCCTCAGGCCCACCTCATCCATGCTGATCATGACGGCCTAACTAAGTTAATCCCATTTGTCCGCATATGACCCATATCCTTCTAAACATTGTATTGTATATCTTTATTATCATTTTTCTGAGCACTTACATACCCTGTGGAAAACGAAAAAGCTTTTCTCAACCAGTGTCCATTCAGTGTGTGGTAAAAAATAAATAGAAATAAAGAATAAAAGTACATATATCACGAGTTCCGATCGGCAGTGGCACGACAATGGCTCTGCTTCTGTACCTGTCCAAATGTTGTCATTACACCTGTACAACCACCATCAAGCTATTGAACACTACAAACACCATCTACACTTTGAACTATGAGATATCTTGGTTACACTAGAGATGTTGGGCTTTTACGGTGTTTTGCACGAGATTGGGAATCTTATTTATTGAACTTATTTTTGTTTGTTTATTACATTATCTATTACAAAGCTGTAGTGCTGCTGCAAGTAAGAATTTCTTTGTTCCGTTTTGGTACATACTACAATTAAACACTCTTGACTCTTGGTTCAACTAAGATAGGCACAAAATGCTGGAGTAACTCATCGGGTCAGGTAGCAGATCTGGAGAAAAGGAATAGGTGATGTTTCGGGTTGAGATATTTTGTTTCAACTTCTTCCTTTGGCAGCTCATCCCATTTACCCTTATCCCTACATCTGAAAAAGTTGCCTCTCAGATTCCTATTAAATCTTTCCCCTCTCATCTTAAACATATACCCTCTAATTGTGCATTCACTCTATCTATTTCCCTCATGATTATATTCACCTCTATAAAATAACCCCTCAGCCTCTTACACGCCAACAAATAAAGCCCTTGCCTGCCCAACCTTGCACTGTAGCTCAGGTCCTCGAGTTCTGAACACATCCTTATAAATCTTCTCTGCATTCTTTCTGTCCTTCGTGTACCAGTTAATGACATCGTTCCTATGGGGTGGTGACCACAACTGAACACAATATGCCCAGTGCAGCCTTACCCACATTGTGTTCAACTGTAACATAACTTCCCAACTTCTATACTCACCACCCTATCTCCTTCAGGGAACTATATACTTGTACTCTTAGATCCCTCGTGTTACAACACTCCCATGGCACTACCATTCACTGCAAAGGACTTGTCCTGGTTTAGCTTCCCCAAATGCAAAACTTCATACTTATTTGAATTAAACTCCATTTGCCATTCCTCAGCCCATTGTTAATCATATATATTTGAGTGACATTACAATATTTTGGCACAAAATGTTTTGATTAGGTATTGTCTTTAATCTGTAGACTTTGCTTGGTTGGGTTCCTTTTCAAAATTCAATTGCATCTGTTTGGTCACTTTTCTCAGTAAGACCATATAGGTTAAGGCATTGGGGTGGAAGAATGCAACCTTCACATGGTCCGCCCTGTTTCGACTAATGCAATCAACTCGACGTGCGCAAACAGAAGATCAAATAGAACAAGTTGTCCTACAACTTTAGGCTGTGCACGCCACACGAAAGAAGAAGAAGGTTAAGGCATTTATTAAATTAAATTTCACATCCCCTCACAGGTAGCAGCTGAACCTCTGAGTTGCTGTTGCAGTACTCTCACAATACATTACCATGCAGAGTACCGTTGAGCTTTAAAAACAAATATTTTAATATATCACATTTCAGAGTATTTCCACAAGTGCAACCAAGTCTACAAGGACAATGGTAATGTAAGGCAACTAACATATTTCATTCCTCCTGAGCAGATGTGCATCATGTAAAATGCATTTTCATGAACTGAACTTACACTTTATCCTGTAAAAGACAAAGAGATTCAGAGCCATGTACTATAAACAAATTATGACGATAATTTTCTTATAATGGTGCTGAAGTTACTGACCTGAAATTACCAGGCACCATTTACTGTGCAGCTGCAATTCTTCCTGAGTAATTAATTTAAAGGGAAACTCCAATCAGTTCACAAATGATACATACAAAATCGTAATGGAAAATTTGTAAATCGACGGATTTTATCCTGAATGTTGAATATTTTGAATGAATTATTTTCCTTTTTCACTTTCAGTGAAGATATTTATTTCACAATGAAACGTTCTCTTTAAACGTTATTAATCATTTTCTTTACAATATATTTATTTATTGGTAATCCATTGCTGATTATGTTTGCTGGACTCAAGTGGGAAATTTGTGTTTATATAATGCTCTTCACATTGTAAAATATTCCAAACATCCCAGAAATAGAATCAGATTTTAAATTACTATAGAGAAACACGTTGAGATATGTGACTAAAAGCTTGGCCAAAGAGGTAGGTTGTAAAGAGTATCTTAAAAGAGAGAACGGAGGAAATGTTTTCAGAAAATGAATACGTTTTCAATTAGATCGTTCACAATCTCAGAATATCCTAAAATGTTGTAAAGCAATTTGATACTTTTTGAAGTGTAATCATCCTTTTAATGTAGGAATTTGCACAAGGCATGCTTCCACAAGAGGCGATGTGTCAATGATCAAGTAATCTATTTATTGTAATGGCGGTTGAAGGATTTAATATTGCATTCTAGCCAGAATGAATAAATTCTAGGGTCTAGTGGAGGACACTGAGGATGCAAAAGAAGCCAACATTTTAGGAATAAATTGCTCTGAGTGAGGGGGTTACAGGAAAAAGGAGAATATATCTGTGAGCATATTTTAATCAAGGCATTGGAGCGTTGGGAAGTAAAGTCAGTCTTCAAGGATTGGGGAGGAACGAACAGGATTCCATTGAGTTTCAGATACAGGCAGGAGAATTTCAATGAGCTCATGTTTATGGAGGTTGGGAATCCAGCTCGGAAAGAAATGAAATAGTTAATGGAATAGTTTGAAATAATAAAAGTATTAATAAGTGTTTGATCTGCAGGTGAGCTGACGCAGGGGTGGAGATAGATTGTCACTGAGGTGGAAATAAGCAATCTTTACGATCGAGAGAATATGGGTCAGATGTACCTGCCTATGGTCAAACATAATGCATGCCGCTAAACAGCCTGGCTCAGTTTGAGACAGTCACCTAGCAATGGATAGACTTGATGGCAGGAAAGGACGGTTGTTCTGTTCTTCCCAGCGATTAACTGGAGGGGACGCAGAGTTGGTGTTGAACAAAGTGAGTGTATGAAATGTGATGGTGATGTGAGATCCAGGAGAGACAGACATTCACCCGCACCTCTTCCACCCCCCCCCCCCCCCCCCCCCACCCACCCCCCCACCTCCATCCCTCCAAACTGGTTCCATCAGCCCATCTAATTCTCATATCTGTTTTCTAAGACTTACCAGGGTCCGTCCCAACCCTCCTCCAACTGGTAGCATCTGCCCATTATCTTCTCATCTCATTCCACCAACTCAATCACACCACATCCCCTCCTTGTACTGTTATGGACTGGCAATCATTCCTCTTCTCTCTCAGTGTTGATGTGGGATCTCCACTCTAAACATTTTACTTGCATCCTTTGCCTCACAGATGCTGCTTGACCCATGGAGTTCTTCCTGTGTTATTTTGTTTTGCTCCAGATTACAACATCTGCAATCACTTTTGTCTTTCAAAGAAGGTTTATTTTATGGTAAAGTAAAGCAGTTTTGTGCAGTTAAGTTAAATATTTTGCAATAAAGTGCAAATATTCCTGAGTGCAGGAGGATGAGGTTGATCTTATGTAGGAATCATGGGAGGAATAGATCGGATAGATGCACAGAGACTCTTGCCCAGAGTAGGGGAATCGAGAACCAGAGGACATAGGTTTAAGGTGAGGGGGAACAGATTGAAAAATAACCTCAGGGGTAACTTTTTTTTCCACAAAGGTTAGTGGGTGTATGAAATGAGCTGCTGGAGGAGGTAGTTGAGGTGGGTACTATCACAATGTTTAAGAAACATTTCGACATGTACACGTATAGGACAGATTTAGAGGTATATGGGCCAAATGCAGGCAGGTTGGACGTGTGGATGGGATATGTTGGTTGATGTGGGCAAGTTGGGCTGAAGGGCCTGCTTTCACACTGTATGACCCTATGATTCTATGACTCTAACAGAGACCAACACCAAATATTTTAAGCTGTTTACATTTTAGACAATAGACAATAGGTGCAGGAGTAGGCCATTTGGCCCTTCGAGCCAGCACCGCCATTCATGGCTGATCATCCCCAATCAGTACCCTTGTGGAGAAATTCAGCTCAACGTGATAATATGTTTGTCTCTCATTAGTATAATCTGTCCTGTTAGACATATCCTGCAGCCCTGCTATCAGGAACACATAACACAGGCAGAAAAGTATAATCTAGAATTGAATTGTTACTTTAACTCATTTGATCTTATCAAATGAGCAAAATTCCCCTTGTTCTCCTTATCCCTCAAACAGATGCGTGGCAGATGCAGTATACTATAGATAAATGTGAGGTTATCCACTTTGGCGGCAAAAACAAGGGGGCAGATTATTATCTCAATGGGGTTAGGTTAGGTAAGGGGGAGGTGCAGCGAGTCCTGGGTGCCCTTGTACTGAAAGTTGCCGTGCAGGTACAGCAGGCAGTGTAGAAAGCCAATGGAATGTTGGCCTTCATAACAAGAGGATTTCAGTATAGGTTCTTCTGCAGTTGTATAGGGCTCTGGTAAGACCACATCTGGAGTATTGTGTACAGTTTTGGTCTCCTAATTTGAGGAAGGACATCCTTGTGATTGAGGCAGTGCAGCGTAGGTTCACGAGATTGATCCCTGGGATGGCGGGACTGTCATATGAGGAAAGATTGAAAAGACCAGGCTTGTATTCACTGGAGTTAGAAGGATGAGGTGGGATCTTATAGAAACATATAAAATTATAGAAGGACTGAACAAGCTGGATGCAGGAAAAATGTTCCCAATGTTGGGTGAGTCCAGAACCAGGGGCCACAGACTTAGAATAAAGGGGAGGCCATTTAAGACAGAGGTGAGAAAAAACTGTTTCACCCAGAGAGTTGTGAATTCGTGGAATTTCCTGCCACAGAGGGCAGTGGAGGAAAAATCACTGGATGGATTTAAGAGAGAGTTAGATAGAGCTCTAGGGGTTAGTGGAATAAAGGGATGTGGGGAGAAGGCAGGCACAGGTTATTGATTGGGGATGATCAGCCATGATCACAATGAATGACGGTGCTGGCTCGAAGGGCTGAATGACCTCCTCCTGCACCTATTTTCTATGTTTCTATGTTTCTATGTTTCTAAATTACCCCCAGCCAACAATGAACCTTTTTCAACAATTGTACATTTCTTTGAACTTTGTCGGCTTTGATCTGTCCTTTTTCACACCTTACATGCTCTTTGTATCCTTCCATATCTCTAGTTTCCTTCTACCTGACTCTCATTCTGAAGAAGGGTCTTGACCTGAAAGATCACCTATACCTTCTCCCCAGAGATGCTGCCTGTCCCACTGAGTGACTTCAGCATTTTGTGTCCATCTTTGGTGTAAATCAGTATCAGCAGTTCCTTCTTACACATATTTATGTCAGAGATGCAGCATCTGCAGTATTTTTCTTTTATTGTTCTGGCAATACACTATATTCTTCTTGTGTTATGAATTTGCAAATATCTTCAGTCGTGACAAATTACATTTTGAGACATTGTGAGATATCACAATACAGTGTTATTATCCTCCTGACAATACCTGACAGGAAAAGTAATAACATAGTATAAATGTGTAGGAAGGAACTGCAAATGCTAGTTTACACCGAACATAGACACAAAATACTGGAGTAACTCAGCAGGATAGGAAGCATCTCGGGATAGAATGAATGGGTGATGTTTTATGCCAAGACCCTTCTTCAGTCCGCTTTTGTCCAGCATTTTATGATTATCTATAACATAGTCTATAATGTATTTCAACACTGGAGACACAAGATCAGAATAAGGACAAGAACAATGATTGTCATTTAAATAGCACATTTAAGTTAAATCAATAACAATTACAAACTAGAGCATTTTCAGATACATGCAATTGACACTAAATTAATAACTTGACATTAGGCTTTTTATAGACTTTTTAATATACTTTTTAAGACTATTTAGGACAAATAAGACTTTACCAGGAGTATAATGAACAAGAACTGGTATGTTTTAAGAAGTATCTTAAATCAAGGTGGGGGAGTAGAGCTTTATGAAGGATATTCTAGAGCTGAAGGAATGATCATCAATCATTGATTTTAAAGAGTTGATCAATAATTAGGATGCAGGAACAGTAACAAACTGTTGATGGGGGAACTCATTGACATCTTTGCTCCGCCAGTACAATAAGGCAACGGCCTGAACAAAATCAATGTCATCTGCTCTGACCAGCCTGGAAGTGCATGTGGGATCATGCATTTCCTGAAGGTGTTCTTCTTGCGTTATCTCTTGGTTTTATCTTTTTTAATGTCTTTGTATCTATATCCCTGGCTTGCAGGGTATTACCAGGTGTTACGCCTTTGAGCAACGCCTTGGGTCTCTGAGTTATTATATCACCGTTTTTAGTTCACGAAATATTAAATATTCTAATAGAATGTCATAGGCCGTCAATTATAAAATTCATGAACCGAGGCGTTTGCGAGCAGTGTTTCGCCTCGTTTTCTCTTAGCCCGGTGTAGGTATAAACTGACGGTATGATTCTGTAAAACAATATTTTAAAAAAAAAATCCTCGCCAGCATCCCAGTATCTCAGTGATGTTAATTCTCCGTCTTGTCTTTAATTACAACGGGACCTTCCCACCTTCAAATTAAGCTTCATGAGTAATTTCGAGCGCTGTGGCGAGACAGCCAAGTTACGGTGCACCGAATTAGTTTTAGCTCGCCTGTACTCCCTAGCGAGTACATCTATTAACATTATAATCTCAAACACTGGTTTTCATGTATACACTATTGTCACTAAATCAACTCCTTAGAGTCTACAGAGACACTGACCCATGGCAATTCAGCGAAAGTGTAATTATCTCTGTGTAACTTGGGATAGATTTAAGAGATTACATTTCAACTAAATCTATATCAATGCTAATTTTACAAGACTCCAGGTGCTAGCCACTAGGAGATGGCGTACTTGTCCAACAGCCTGCTTTAGAAACGAAAGGAGCTTGCTGTGTATCGAAGCACGAGAAATGATGGCCCCTCAAAACAAAAATTACACATATTTTTTCGCAAAATAGGTTTGTATAATGCAAAGTACAACAAAAGCACGCATGCTGAATTAACATTATACAAAAGATTTCCCCCCCCCCAAATCTCTTCATATTCTCCCACTGCTCAATGTTTAATGGCTAATCGTTAATGATAATCAAAAATAATGGAGCCACTGATCGGAATTAGAAGGTGTGAAATGCTCTAATGCCTCGATAGTTCACGAATATAATATCTAAAGAGTGTTTCTATTCATTTTTTTCCCACAAATGTCTGAATTAAAATGGCTCCTTGTGCGCCTGGATTCAAGCCACAATTCTACATTTGTTCTGTATTATTATTTTTTCTCTCTCTCCAGAGGGAATTAGAAAGTCTTGCTGTTCTTTTAAGCATAGGCTGGGATTCGACAACTTCGCTTGAAGCCGTGCCGTCCCAGGTGAGTGAATCACCATCGTTATGAGCAGGATATTTAAAAAAAAAAGATGATTTGAAAGGATTGAGATCTTTAACACGCCTGTGTATCGACATAATGATTTTTATGTTTTTTTTAAAAGCCCCAAACCCTTTATTGTAGGTCGAAAGGTTTGGAAACAGCAAGCGGCGGCTTTGCAATGTATCTTTAAAAAAACTTGTTACATTATGAGGCTATGCATTATTTCGGAAATGCATTATTTTCATTTAAAATTATATTTGAATGCCTCCGATGGTCAGTAATAACTAATAAAGCATTATGTCACAAAAAAAACAACCAAATAGAATGAGATAATACGCGGAGTGAACATTTCATTGACTGGCTAATAGATATCGTGCTGGAAGCACGGGAGGAGAAGGCAAGAGTGTGCCATGCGTGAGTTAGCAGCAGAGATTTATCAGCGCAAAAGGGATTTTTTTTTTCTCTGTATAAATAATTGACGGAATATTTGAAATAATTCAAGAAAGGGAAATAACACGAAGTAAATCGGGCCAATAACAGCGACAAATCGCCCGGAAAGAGAACCCAGGAAGAACAGGCAATTTACATTTTGTGGGTTTTCAACTGTATGACAACAATGATAATGTAAATATCGTGAAGATAATTGAAAAGATTACTTCTCGCGTTTTTAAAAGTGAGGCGATGTAAACAAAGCGACAGCAATTGCAAAAATCCGTAGCTGTGTATAATTTAGATTTACATTACACTGTTGGATTGCTTCACCCTCTCTTCCTTAATCATCATGTTTTCTACAATATTCCGCCACGACAAATTTAGAAGGTTGAACTTATTACATTATTCATCCTAAGTATTGTTCGGGGTCGCACAATACACGAAGCGGTTGACATAAATGTTTTTGAATGTGGTAATTCAATCGACATTGTATAAAAAAAAGCGATGTGAAAATTTCATCCTGACTTCTTCTTGACGTAATGGGGACCAGTGTATATATATATATATATATATGTTCCTTTAAATCGACTCATGAAATCTTAAATCAGCTCCTGTTTGTCTTAAAATTCCATCCGATAATTGACTTGCTTAAGACCTTCTCTTAATTATGCTTTTAGTTAAGGACAATTTAAGGCACGCTCCATATGAAGGCCAATAATTGCAAATTGCATTACAAAACCAACAGATGTAGCCAGCTTTCAGCTGATGAAGGTATCTGAATGAAAATCAACCAGAAAAGGAAAGTTGACGATAAATGAGTCAGTGTCCAAGTACCTTGAGAATACAGGGGGCATTTCATTATGCACAATGTACGGAGACTTTAAGTCTTCTGTCATGATTGTTTTCATATTTCTTTGACATATATTGATTCGGAGGCAGCTGCAAGGCTTTGTCACAAGAGAGAAGGGCAGTCAAAATATATTAGCTTGATGGCATAACTTGAACAGGAATTCTGTAGCCAGATATATGACAGTCAAGCACATGACCAACTCCTGGCCATCCTACAGAAGCGAGGAATTGGAAAAGCAAATCCCTTTTCTTTGTACCTCTGAAGAAGTGCATTGTGCTTTTCCATTAAAATAAAATATACTTTATCCTGAAATGTCAACATATCGATGTAATCTTCTCTGATGGGGAAGCCTTGAGTTTTCTTTGCAGATTCAAATACTCGTAATTTTAAAATCATATAAACATATCCAATAGAATGAGGCGCCGGCGCCTTGTTAGGGGCAGTGCATTATTCCCACTCTGCCACTCGCTAACCTTAAAGATGTCTCCTTCCCACTAACTCCTAGCAGTTGTAAAATTTATACAGTTACTGTCTGTTGTTTTTTTCCCTCTCTTAAAGGAAGAACATTTTGAAAAGCAGTCGATTGAACAACGCGAGGGGCACACTTGCCAAGAGACTGGCCAGTTTGGCACTAGACAACGCGAAGAGCAATAATTGCAAAACACATTGCCCAACCAACAGATGTAGACGGTATCTGTCGAGAAGAGAGAAACAAAAGCCATCTGAATGAAACATGGGGGGAATGGGTTCAAATAGATCATAACGAAAATTAGACATTGTGCCAAATCACCCAATCGGAAAACCGATGCCAGGACATGGATTTCCATTCCGATGCAAACGTACTTCAAATCCAGGTTGTGTAGGAAGGAACTTCAGGTGGTGGTGTATATCGAAGATAAGCATTCTGCGTCTATCTTCGGTTGAAATCCAGGTTATGAGTTTACACGAATTATTATCACAACACAAGGAATAGCGGATATTGTTTGTACAACAATTAGTAAACGTTTAGTTTATTTATCATTTAGGGATTCTGTGCTGTTCTGCACGTGCATTTGTGTATAAAATATTCATCGAAATAATGGGGATGTCTTTCACATATCAACGCGGTGTACACATTGTCCATGGCGTGTGCCAATGCTGCACTGTAGTTATCTGTAAAACATCTGAATAAACCAAGTGCATCTAAATGATTCTCAACCATTTCATAGAGCACGGATAACTAAAACATCAGTCCCCATCTCCTAAAAGTGAAACCTGTGCAATTTGTTTTGCCACCCACAGCGATGGACCTTGTTCGTTTCTTCCATTTCACAACTGTTAGGAGGCGATGTTGCAAAACAATAGTTCGTTTCTTGCGTTTAATGTCAATCTATGTTGAAATTGCCGTGTCTGTCACGTAAAAAAAAAACCACAATAGCTGGCCAAAGAGATCCGAAGTGCCCCAATAATGTGAACATTCCTTTCATTGCGTGGTCATTTTTTGGAAAGCTCCGGAGGTGATGATGAAAAGGTAGCTTGTTTTGGTTCGGGATTCAAGCTGACACAATAGTGCACGGTTTAACAGGGAATGAAATCTCAGTTTGATAGTCATACTGCAGAGGTATTGCGATGAAATGCAATTTAACATCCAAAAACAATTCTGTGTCGGAAACACAGAACTAATCGTCGCCGCCCTGCAGCCCACTTGAACAGGAGCCTTGAAGAAAACTCAGGCGGAAACTTTTGAATCAGTTTTCACCCGTTTACTTTTCCCGATGTAGCGAATTTGAGATTTGGGCATGTTATGTCTATATTGAATGTTGACTTTTCAATTTCACATATCACTGCCAAACTTAAAGTGATGCATTGAAAGTATTGGTTGTGTTTTAGGCACCAGATCTCGTTTCGAAACGCTTGGATTAGGAAGTTAGTTAACAAATGATATGTGCAAATCGAATTACTGTTCTTCGTCATAATCAAAGTGATACTGTTCAGACAGACTAGAAGGGGAATAACATTACTCCCATCACCCTACTAATATTATACCATTTCAAACCTTATCTCAATGTTAACACCCTACTAACATTGTACAATTTCAAA
Source organism: Okamejei kenojei (assembly GCA_035221665.1). Classification (NCBI taxonomy): domain Eukaryota; kingdom Metazoa; phylum Chordata; class Chondrichthyes; order Rajiformes; family Rajidae; genus Okamejei; species Okamejei kenojei. Next base: position 11,148,304 of record CM069148.1, on the reverse strand, counting down.
CTGATATTGTACCTAGTGTTAAATTTCAGTTCGTAGTTTTCAATGAAGACTTTAACGTAGTCCATTAGCGAAGTGTTTCTATTGATTTTTTAAATGAACTCTCAGGCTAATCCCAACATTGCAATGTGACACTACAAGGGATGAATTCAGGTCTCAGAATTATTAGTTGATAGAAATGTGGGAGGGCAGTTTTGTTAAATACTGAGACTTTATATTTCATGTGTACATGCCTTAGACATTTCTAAGCAGAGGACACAGATCTGTGAAACCTTAATTTAGTGATCTCGTTTTACTCTGGTTGTTTTGTGTGCGGCGTTGTTTCAATTTACAGTAAAAACACACATTGGACACTAAAAATAGATGCAGGTTGGGATTGAACAGGTTTGAACAAAATACATTATATAATCAAATTGCTTTCATAATAGGGCACAGGGAAAGCACCACCGATCACAAATCTTCAAGGTAGCACAATATCACACTTTGTGTGGTGTGACGGTCAGGAGGTTTTCTTGACAATGATCAAAATTAATTTGCTATTTCTCGTCGTTAGTCACAGTGACTGCTAGGACCTCACAGATACAAACGGGAAGAACTCGGAACAAACCTCAAAATGACGAGCCGTCCGTTATAGGCTCACTTTACAGGGGGAAAAAATGACCCTATTATCTGTCACATTACCTTCAAAATGAGCTAATATCATTCTTTGCTTTGGAGCTGAAATAAGCAGTGGGGTACCAGAAGTAGTCACAAAAAAACTATTTTGATTGCATAACAGTGGGTCTTTTTTTTTTGCGCTGATTCGCATACAATGACGAAGGACATTGAACTTAACCATAGAATATAGAGATGTTGCTTGTTAGTGCCTGTCAGGTTTACTAAACACATCTTTTCATTCATTATGAACACGAATTTAACGCACCGCGGCCGTGTTCTTGGCGTTTTATTTCAGTCCGGTTACATTTCCAGTGAATGACATGGAAGTGTAAAATTATGCCTCCGATAATTAAACTGTTGCTGTCTCAAATAAACTGTCGCCATTTAACCATGATAGACGCCATGGATGTTGATTTAACATACGATCCTATGGTGGTTCCATTCATGGCGATTTGCTTTATTCCAGGTATTAATGCAGTAATTACTTTATAAACAATTGATCCCAAATCCTTACATAATATTATCCACCACTTATTAAACTAGCCTTATTATAAACAGCGACATGGATAAGAACACGGCTTATTGTATGAAACAGCTACGAAAGTAACTCAAACTGAAACCTGTAAAATAAAACACGTCATATTAACTTTCACTCAGCAATTTACCATGCAATATGTATTTTGAGCAGACTATAAGACCGGAGCTCCCAAACGCCAAAATTATCGAGAATTCTACTTCGCAAAACAAATGCCTTTGCACGAAAAGCCGGAAAGATTTCCAAGAAAATTAAATGTTTCAAAGCCAAAATCGAAGGTATGTCATTAAAAAAAATTATATTTGAGTTTGTGATAGTTGCTGTTCTTCCTAAGTATAGGACCCTCGCATTCTATCTTTAAACACGGTTTAATTGCGATCTGTAAGGGCACCTATCATCCATATAAACTTTCGTGCCCGAAAACAATGCAACATTTTTTAAGTTGTAATGCGCTTAAGTTCGAAAATGCAATATCAATGTGGAGACTAACGTGCATCGGTTAAATGCTGTTGTAAGGTGTGCTTCACGAAGCCGAGCATCAAGTTATTGTGCTGGGTGGGGGAGGGTGGTGAGGTGGGGGGGGGGGGGGGGGGGGGGGTTCAGAGGGAGGGGAGCGAAGAGGAAAACAATTGATCCCAAATATGAGCGAACGAGCTGGGTTGATTGTGAACGGATTGCTTTAATCTCCGCGCTCCCTCGTTCCTTTCACCCGCTGACGCTGCTGAAACTGTACACCTCGTTGGAATGTTGAGATCAGGGCGAATTCACAGGATCTCGCACTAAACAAACACTGAGAGATACTGGAATTGGTAGCATGTTGATTTGAGTAAACGCTATTGCATGTGTACAGTGCTTGGCGTTACATATTGCCTTTCAAATGTGCAGTCTTGCACACCATACATTGGCATGGAGGAGATCATTTGTTTACACGGTTGCAGAAAACGTTTAAACCATAAGTGGAGTCCCAGTGAGCGGAGAGGTGCTTACCGCAGATTAAAATAAACTGTACCACGTTTCAAAAAAAAACATTGATTACATTCTGAAGACTAATCATTCTTTCTTAACTTCTTGCACCCCCACCTAACTTCCATGCAATATTTGTCACGAAAGTTTCTGCGGTTGTTATGATACACAATCCATTCCCCATGACAATCTTAGGGTGAAAGAATAATCTCGCAGAGAGAGAGAGAGAGGGAGGATTGTCGATGATACGCAAATGTTAGGCTGTAAGTCACATCTTCGCTCTCTCGTGTCTTCTGTTCCGAGTGTAGGTAACAGATGGCAAAGTCAGCCACCGACAATCTTGAACACATTGTGACTTGCAACCGAGAGTGAAATATTCAGTGGCATTTAAATTAAATAGACTCTAATGCTTTCGGTAATACTAATTACGTTTTCATTCAACTTTCGCTCAATAAATCAACATTTAAAGATGGGATGATACTCCATTGGTAAAAAGAGGGCTATTCCGCCCTTTGTGAGTCGATGCAAACAATGCTTCCATTCTCTCTCACACACACAAAACACGATAAGACTCCTAAACATCTGTCCAGCTTGCCATTTGAACGAAAGCCAAACCAAAGGACACTCGCCTCCCCTTTTATTTCGCCATTGCAACCAGGTTTTTTTTTTGTTTCTTTTCTTACAATGTGAACTTTAAAGAGAGGGCGAGATAGAGGGAAACAGAAATCCAGATTCCACATTCCCCAACGGGAAAGGGCATCGTTTATTTTCACGCCACTCTTCGCGACCTCACTTGGAAAACGACGAGAGGACGAGCTAATGTGTTACTGAGTTCTGTCCCGGGAGCTGCAGTTTTTTCTATGCGTTGTGTCGGTGAGCCACTATACAACGGGATGCAGCCGCACTATTTTTGTTCTCTCTCTGAAAGCCACAGGGAAATGGACTCCATGCTTGACTAACAACAGTTTTTTTTTCTTCCCACTATACATATGTAAAGGAAAGCCCAATAAAACGCACGGATAAAGGCTTTCGATGCTAAGAAATCTCGTCCAGACAAAAAGCTCCACTTGTGATTCTTCAAAGCTCCCCCAAAGCTACCAGTACACTAAAGAACTCCACAGTCAATACCTCTGATTGGAAAATAAATAGCTTGTGGATAAAAAAAAACAGCCCCATTGTCACGCCGTGAATGTGGGTTTACATACAACAGCTTTGCCGGGGTAGGAAGGCTGAGAGTGAGTAGAGAGGAAAAAAAAACAATTCTTGGTTAGGACGGGCCTAAAGCAAGATAAGTTGCACATTTTTTTTGAAATAGAATTGGAACACCCCAGAATATTTTTTTTCCAGCGTCCCTCTGTCGACCCTTAACGTAAATACAACAAGTTGTTAGTTGTTAAAAGTTTAAGCGGTATTGTTGTGGACGGATGGCACTGTTACAAGCAGGATCTTTTTAAAGCGGCTGATATATCCAGGATGTTTAAGAAGGGACTGCAGATGCTGGAAAATCGAGGGTAGACAAAAATGCTGGAGAAACTCAGCGGGTGCAGCAGCATCTATGGAGCGAAGGAAATGGGCAACATTTCGGGCCGAAACCCTTCTTCACTCACATCCAGGAGACTGGATTAACTTTTCTTGTAACTTTTTTATAGCGTTGAGCAATTCACATACAGTTAAAAGCTCACAGCCACTCGGGTGCATCGCTACCAATGAGACAGTTGCACCATGGCTACTGGTTCAGAAATTTGGATCGCCCGGTTCATATTGTAAAATATTCTAACGCAGGCATTAGTTATTGAACCTACAGAGGTTTGTTTTGATTTGCAAGATTTTACAACTAAGAATGAACTGTTTTTGCTCCCTAAAACCCCGCATGCAATTAGCATATAAATTAGTTGCACTTGCAGACACTGATATCTCTAATAAAAAAATAGTATCTGGAAACGTTAAAAAAAATCAGAAATTGCTTGCATCTTTAACAACCTTCCAGGACTGAAAGGCTGCCGGTTTGTTAATGAACGCCCTTAATGAGTTAATCCTTAATTCATCCCTGACGTTGAACAAGACCAAATGAAACCATTTTGTCTGTCACACTGAGAATTTTCCTTTTTGCCAACCAGCTATAGTTCATAGATAACAACTCCAAGCAGATTATAATAAGACAATTTAATTGGTATCCTGTAAAAGACATCACCCCGTTTTATGTGATTTCAAAGCCAAGGATAGCATTGTTTAACCCGGCCACATGCAATTTATAGTTCTTTTAACACTGTCTTTATTAGTGCAGTCAGGGCCATTTCCACAGCTGCAGCCCGAACCGCTAATTGAATCTAAAGAGAGTTGTAGTTTGGTATTTGCATCTTCAAACTCTTTTTTTCTCTCTGCCTTTAATTCATACAAGTAGTTCTAACAATATGCGGGTCAAGGACTATGGTGGTGCTTCAAGCCCGTTTAGTTAAAGACATGCTAATTGAAGCACACCTGTCATTGAACACGATTGAGTTTGGGACAAACTCCTCCCGCTTTCAGCTCGGCCAAATGATTAGCACAATTTAAACTATCGTGTTTTTTTTTTCTCTCTCGCAAAGCTGGTAACTCACCCAATCACTCCGGTGGGCGAGAGGTTGTCACGCCGTTTCCCATGGAGTGGGCGAGACGCCCTCTTGCGGCCCACCATGTTACCAGCATATGTAAATAAATCGGAATTAGCATCCTAAAAAAGCTAGAGGATTTCGCACTGGGAAAGTAGGAAATACACAATCATATTGCAAAGCCAAATGCTTTGATTAAAAGTAAAGAAACGTTTAGCTCTCAATAGATTGACAAATTCAATTGAAATAGTTCAACCATGCCTTGTTATGTGAAGCCATTCAAGTTTGCACATAGAACAGCACAACACAGGAACAGACCCTTCGGCCCACAATGTCCGTGCTGAACTTGATGCCAAGTCAAAATTAAGTATTAACTCGGAAGATGGACACAAAAATGCAGGTGTAACTCAACGGGTCAGGCAGCATTTATGGAGAAGGGAATAAGTGACATTTCGGGCCGAACTCCCATCGGAGAGAGGAGAACGTTTTCAAAGTAGGCATACCTTGAGGAGATTGCGCAGTGGGGCAGACAATTGGCAAGAACTGCAGATGCTGGTTTTCACCGACCGGCTGAGTTACTTCAGCATTTTGTGTGTATCTTCGGTGTAAACCAGCATCTGCAATTCTTTCCAATTGTCTCCTCAAGTTATGCCTACTTTGAAGACGTTCTCCTCCTCTCTCCGCGTTTGGATCAAACGAGTTAATACTTAACGTGTAGGAAGGAACTGCAGATGCCGGTTTACACCGACCGTCTGAGTTACTTCAGCATTTTGTGAGTATCTTCGGTAAAGCAGCATCTGCAGCTCCTTCCTACACGTTAAGTATTAACTCGTTTGATCCAAACGCGGATCAAACTACACTCGGATAGCATTCATCTTCAATGATGAGTTCAACGTCATTGACTCATGGAACTTTATTCTTATATCGATTGATATATTGAAAGATGCAACGTGGAAACAGGCCCTTCTACACACCGAGTTAACACTGACCCGTTCACGCTAGTTCTATGTTAGACCACTTTCTGCCTAAATGCTCGGCCAAATAACCTACAAATCTGCACATCTTTGGGTTGTGGGAGGAAACCGTAGCACCCAGAGGAAACCTACTCGACACATCAGCACCCGAGATCAGGTTCGAACCCGGGTCTCTGCCGCCGTGAGGCAGCGTCTCTATCAGCTGCGCCGTCCATATTATCACAATGATGGCAAAACTTTTGCTTACTTGAGACAATCACCATCTTGTGGAAAAACTGAGAAACGTTTTCAGTGGACTCGCCCCAACAAGTCTCTTGTTCATTTTGTTTATTGACTTCCCTCTCTCATCTTTACTATGGATGTCCAGTCCCACTCCCGCATCTTTACTATGGATGTCCAGTCACTCTACATATCGATTTCTCACCAGGATGGTGTTAAAGCCCTCATTTTCTTCCTCGACTGCAGAACCAGCCAAATTCCATCTACCAACACTCTCCTCCACCTAGCAGAGCTGGTCCTTACCCTTAACAACTTCTCATTTGACTCCTCCCACTTCCTCCAAATCCAAGGCGTAGCTATGGGCGCTCACATGGGCCCCAGCCATGGCTGCTTCTTTGTAGGATACATCGGACAATCACTGTTTCAGGCGTACACTGACTCTATCCTCGAACTCTACCTCTGTTACATGACGATTGCATTTGGTGCTACCTCCTGCAGCCAAGCAGAACTCACTGACTTCACCAACTTCACCACTATTTTCCATCCACCACTCAAATTCACTTGGACCATCTCTGACAACTCCCTACCATTTCTATATCTCACCGTCTCCATCACAGGAGACAGACTATTGAATGACATCTATTACCAATCCACTCACTCCCTTAGCTATCTAGACTACACTTCTTCCCACCCTGCTTCCAGCCCCATCTGTGCCCAGGATGAGGTTTTCCATGTCAGGTCATCAGAGATGTCCTCATTCTTTAAGGAATGGGGGTTCCCTCTTCCATTATAGATGAGGCTCTCACTAGGGTCTCCTCGATATCCCGCAGCTCCGCTCTTGCTTCCCCCTCCCCCCAGTCGTAACAAGCACAGAGTCTCCCTTGACCTCACCTTTCACCCACCAACCATCGCAGATAGCATATAATCCTCCGACATTTTCGCCACCTCCACTACTGGCCACATCTTCCCATCTCCACCCCTTTCTGCTTTCCGCAAAGACCATTCCCTCCGAAACTCCCTAGTCAACTCATCCCTTCCCATCCAAACCACCCCCTCCCCAGGTACTATCCGCTGCAACTGCCGGTGATACAACACCTATCCCTTTACCTCCCACCAACCCCCAACCCCCCCCCCCCACCCCCCCCCCCCCACCCCCCGACTCTGTCCAGGGACCCCAACAGTCTTTTCAGGTAAGGCAGAGGTTCACTTGCATCTCCTCCAACCGCATCTACTGTATCCACTCTTCCATGTGTCAACTTCTGTACATTGGCGAGACCAAGCGCAGGCTCGGTGATCATTTCGCTGAACACCTCCGCTCGGTCCACCTTAACCTACCTGATCTCCCGGTTGCTCAGCACTTTAACTCCCCCTCTCATTCCCAATCTGACCTTTCTGTCCTGGGTCTTTCAGTCTGAAGAAGGGTCTAGACCCGAAACGTCACCCATCCCTTCTCCCCAGAGATGCTGCCTGTCCCGCTGAGTTACTCCAGCATTTTTGTGTCTACCTTCGATTTAAACCAGCATCTGCAGTTCTTTCCTACACATACTTTCTGTCCTGGTCCTCCTCTATTGTCAGAGTGAGGCCCAGCGCAAATTGGAGGAACAGCACCTCATATTTCGCTTGGGTAGTTTACACCCCAGCGGTGTGAACATTGACTTCTCTAACTTCAAGTAGCCCTTGCTTTCCATCTCTCTCCATCCCCTACCCCTTCCCAGTTCTCCCATCGGTCTTACTGTCTCCGGCCTAATTTTATCTCGTACTGACATCAGTCTGAAGAAGGGTCTCGACCCGAAACGTCACCCATTCCTTCTCTCCGGAGATGCTGCCTGTCCCGCTGAGTTACTCCAGCATTTTATGTCTACCTTCGTTTATTGACTGTGCAGGTCGGATCGTGCCGAGCAATTAAATCTAAACCATTTCTTACTTTGGACTCGCCAACCTCTCTTTATTTACATCACTGGGTCAGATTTTGACGTTTGTTTCGAAGCGGTGGGATCGACGCCATGGACGCGCTAAAACGACTTTTCCTCGCGTTTCCTTAATTGCAATCAAAAATACATGTTATGAAAAAATTCGGTGGGATCTATGACACGGAAGGTCGGGGTGTGTTGAAATTACTAAAATATGTTTGCATACCGTATTTGCAAAATAAAAAAAAAAACTACCGCTTAAGTGAGGGAAGCAGGCAGCTGTTAAATAATCCACGTCTGAGCGAAACATCGGTGTGGAAAAGCTTTCAATTGTCAGAGTAACAGCCGACGGAACAGTTATTAATGCAGTTGTAACAGAGGGAGGCCGCGCTGTGTCTTGATAAGGGACACGAGATAATCTGCGCAGAAATACAGGCTCCGCAGGCAATTAAAACAAAGAAGCGAAATGATTGGGAGAATGATTAATTATTAATGTTTGGCATAATTGCACAGAAATGATGCAGCTTTACTGAGTCGCACGGTTAGACCGACCTAACAAGGTGCAATTGACATTAAATTGGTCTACGATGCAATACTCGGGCGCTGGGATATTTCTGAAAGTCGCCATAAATGTCCGTTCTCAAGCACAAATTAATCGTAACATTGGATAGGCACTAAATGCTGGAGTAACTCAGCTTTCTTCATCAGTCCGAAACGTCACCCATTTCTTCTCTCCAGAGATGCTGCCTGTCCCGCTGAGTTACTCCAGCATTTTGTGTCTCTATTCGGTTTAAACCAGCATCTGCTGCTCCTTCCGACACATTAATCCTGACATTAGTTGTTTGTTCAGCCACAAGCAATTGTGAAATCGTTTCTGAGTTATCTATAGTCCATTCTTGTAGATGGGTTTCAGTATTAAGTGGGGCCGCTATTTAAATGAAGCTGCAGAGAGTTTATGTGTAGGAAGGATCTGCTATTTGCTGGTTTAAACTGAAGATCTTTGCACTGAAAGTTGCACCCTTTAATCTGTGCATTGTGGACGGCTTCATCATATTCGTCTGAAGAAGGGTCTCGACCGGAAACGTCGCCTATCTCCTTCGCTCCTTAGATACTGCTGCACCCGCTGAGTTTCTCCAGCTTTTTGTGTACCCCCCCTTCATCATATTCATGTATTGCCTTTTCTTTGACTGGATACCAAGCAAAACAAAGCTTTTCTCTGTACCTCAATACAAGTGACAATAATAATAAACTAATGAACTATCTTGCACCAAACTCCAGGTAGAGAGGGACCTACTTGACTATTGGATTGGAGTTTGTAAAATGTGTGCAGGATAGTTTTTTGCAGCAATACATAGAGGTATCGACCAGAGAAGGGGCAGTGCTGGACCTCCTGTTAGGAAATGAGGCAGGTCAGGTGACGGAGGTATGCGTTGGTGAGCACTTCGGGACCAGTGATCACAATACCATTAGTTTCAATATAATTATGGAGAGAGTCAGAACTGGACCTAGGGTGGAGATTTTTGATTGGAGAAAGGCTAACCTTGAGGGAATGCGTAAGGATTTAAAAGGAGTGAATTGGGACATTTTGTTTTATGGGAAGGATGTAGAAGAGAAATGGAGGACATTTAAAGGGGAAATTGTAAGAGTACAGAATCTTTATGTCCCTGTTCGGTTGAAAGGAAATAGTAAAAATTGGAAAGAGCCATGGTTTTCAAGGGAAATTGGACACTAGTTTTGAAAAAAGAGAGATATCTACAATAATTATAGGAGGCATGGAGTAAATGAGGTGCTAGAGGAGTATAAAGAATGTAAAAAGAATCTTAAGAAAGAAATTAGAAAGGCTAAAAGAAGATATGAGGTTGCTTTGGCAAGAAAGGTGAAAGTAAATCCAAAGGGTTTCTACAGCTATATTAATAGCAAAAGGATAACAAGGAATAAAATTGGACCATTAGAGAGCCAGAATGGACAGCTGTCTGTAGAACCAAAAGAGATGGGGGAGGTATTGAACAATTTATTTTCTTCGGTATTCACCAAGGAGAAGGATATTGAACTCTGTGAGGTAAGGGAAAAAAGTAGAGTAGCTATGGAAACTATGAGATTCAAAGAGGAGGAAGTACTGACACTTTTGAAAAATATAAAAGTGGATAATTCTCCAGGTCCTGACAGGATATTCCCTAGGACATTGAGGGAAGTTAGTGTAGAAATAGCAGGAGCTATGACAGAAATATTTCAAATGTCATTAGAAACAGGAATAGTGCTGGAGGATTGGCGTACTGCGCATGTTGTTCCATTGTTTAAAAAGGGTTCAAAGAATAAACCTAGCAATTATAGACCTGTTAGTTTGACGTCAGTGGTGGGCAAATTAATGGAAAGGATACTTAGAGATAATATATATAAGCATCTGGATAAACAGGGTCTGATCAGGAACAGTCAACATGGATTTGTGCCTGGAAGGTCATGTTTGACAAACCTTCTTGAATTTTTGAAGAGGTTACTAGGGAAATTGATGAGGGTAAAGCAGAGAATGTTGTCTATATGGATTTCAGTAAGGCCTTTGACAAGGTTCCCCATGGAAGGTTGGTAAAGAAGGTTCAATCTTTGGGTGTTAATGGCGGAATAGCAAGATGGATTCAACAGTGGCTGAATGGGAGATGTCAGAGAGTAATGGTGGATGGCTATTTGTCAGGTTGGAAGCCAGTGACCAGTGGGGTGCCTCAGGGATCTGTGTTGGGTCCACTGTTGTTTGTCATGTACATCAATGATCTGGATGATGGGGTGGAAAATTGGATAAGTAAGTATGCAGATGATACTAAGATAGGTGGTGTTGTGGATAATGAAGTAGATTTTCAAAGTCTACAGAGAGATTTGGGCCACTTGGAAAAGTGGGCTGAAAGATGGCAGATGGAGTTTAATGCTGATAAGTGTGAAGTGCTACATCTTGGCAGGACAAATCAAAATAGGACGTACATGATAAATGGTAGGGAATTGAGGAATGCTGTGGAACAGAGAGATCTAGGAATAACTGTGCATAGTTCCCTGAAGGTGGAATCGCATGTAGATAGGATGGTAAAGAAAACTTTTGGTGTGCTGGCCTTTATAAATCAGAGCATTGAATATAGGAGTAGGGAAGTAATGTTAAAATTGTACAAGGCATTGGTAAGACCAATTCTGGAGTATGGTGTACAATTTTGGTCGCCTAATTATAGGAAGGATGTCAACAAAATAGAGAGAGTACAGAGGAGATTTACTAGAATGTTGCCTGGGTTCCAGCAACTAAGTTACAGAGAAAGGTTGAACAAGTTAGGTCTTTATTCTTTGGAGCGTTGAAGGTTAAGGGGGGACTTGATTGAGGTCTTTAAAATGATGAAAGGGATAGACCGAGTTGACGTGGATAAGCTTTTCCCATTGAGGGTAGGGAAGATTCAAACAAGAGGGCATGACATGAGAATTAAGGGACAGAAGTTTAGGGGTAACATGAGGGGGGACTTCTTTACTCAGAGAGTGGTGGCTGTGTGGAATGAGCTTCCAGCAGAAGTGGTGAAGGCAGGATTGATTTTAACATTTAAAAGTAAAGTGGATAGGTATATGAACGGGAAGGGAATGGAGGGGTATGGTCTGAGTGCAGGTAGATGGGACATGGGGAAAATAAATGGTCGGCACGGACTGGAAGGGCCGAGAGGGCCTGTTTCCGTGCTGTAATTGTTATATGGTTATATGGATGAATTTTAGTCCACCAGTTCATGAATCATTTTGTAATTGCAAATTATTCCACTTTGCTCCATTAGTATTATTTCAAAAGTGGCAACGCTTATCACGAACTGATCAAACAAAATCATTGTGGGATTCAGGTAGGGCTGGTCAGTATGAGCTACCTTGTGAAATGGAGTGGTGATATTCCTGAAGAAAGAAGGAATAGAGGATGCTGGTTTACAAAAATAAAGTCATAAAGGGTTGGAGTAACTCAACGGGTCAGGCAGCATCTCCGGGGAATATGGATAAGGGGATTTGTCACTCAGTCTGAAGTAGGGTTCCCATTTGAAATGTCACTTATCCATGTTTTCCAGAGATGGTGCCTGACCCACTGAGTTACTCCAGCATGTTGCATTTTTTAAAGTGCTTAATTCTTCATTCGAAACTGCATTCTGCTAAGTGCAAGGAATTTTGGTTCTTTATCACCAAATGACTACTTCTAATGACCTGATGTACATACATAAGGTCAATGTATCAGAGAGTGAGCAGTGAGACAAGGTCTCACAGAACCCCTGTCAAGGAGAGGTGGAGGCATACTTTGAGGAGATTTTGCAGTGGAACTGTAAAACGGAGTTACAAGAGACTATCGATGCTGGAATCTTGAGAAAAACACAAAGTGATGGTAAAACTCAGTGTGTCAGGCAGTATCTGCGAAGAGAATGGACTGATGACGTTTTGAGTTGGGACCTTTCTTCAGACTGGTGTCAGTGGATCTCAATCCTGGAACTCCCTATGCAACAGCACTGTGGAAGCACCAACAGCAGAATTACTCACACAGTTCAATGTGGTTGCTCACCAACATCTTCTAGGGATTGGCAATAAATGTTGGCCTGGTCAGTAACGGCCAGCTCCTGAAAAATGAATAAAGTATAAAAATTATAACTGGAATCGATTTGGTAGGTGTTAGAATAGTTTACTTCTAAATTAAGATTTGAAAAGCACTGTTAATAAGTAGCATGGCTATTACAATGAAGACTTTTAAAAGGTAATTAAAAGGATATTACACTTTACCTTCCTCTGAGAGCAATTAAACAGACGAGCTTCTCTAAATTAAACCAAATGAAACAAATGATATACTGAGTCAGCTACGATAACAAGAACTCTTGAGATACTGATTGCCAGCTTTAGATTTCACCTTGAAGAATCCTTGGGGCTGCAAAACTGCAGACGCTGGAAATATGAAACAAAACCTGAAAATGCCAGCAAGATACAGTGGTTTCAGGATGCATCTGTGAAGAGAGAAACAGCCTCAAAGTTTCAGGTTAATGGCCCTTCACCAGAAGGGAAAGCAAAAAAAAAACCACAGGCATTTATAGTTGCAGAAAGATGGAGGGACGAAGAGAACAGAAGGAGTGTTTGTGATGGATTGCTGTTATTCATTAGTGTCAACACCATTAATAATTAAAGATAGAGAAAGTCAAAGCAAACTGAGAATGCAACATTAAAGCTGCTTACCCGATATTGTTAAATCCTATTGTCTATTGTCTATTGTCTATTGTCAAAGATAGACACAAAGTGCTGGAGTAACTCAGCGGGTCAGGTAGAACCTCTGGAGAAAAAGGATAGGCGACGTATCCGGTCCGGACCCTTCTTCAGACTGAAAGTATAGGGAAGTGAACTGGAGTTAAGAAAAGACCAGAACAAAAAACGGTTGGCAACAGATGACCAATGAAGGGTGGTGCCCATAATGGTTCGTTGTTGGATGGGGAAGAGATGATAATGAAGGGATGCAAGGATGCGAACAGTGGAACTAGTAGGATGTCCAGGGTGGGAGTGGGGAAGGTGGGAGGGAATGCAGGTGTTGCTTGAAATTAGAGAAATCAAAGTTCCTGCTGCTAGGTTATAAGTTGCCCAAGTGAAATACGAGGTATAAAATAAATTCAACACTGAGTCGCAAATGTTAGTATGTGCTCAGACGGCAGACGAGGTGCTATTTCTCTGTCATTCTGTTTGGTAATTTCTGAGTTATCCCTATGTGTGGTTATGCAAAATTTTCATGTGATATTCAGTGTAGGTGCAGAGCTCACTGGTCAACATTCATGCTCCTGGGGACAATAGACAATAGAAAATAGGTGCAGGAGTAGGCCATTCGGTCCTTCGAGCCAGCGCTGCCATCCAGAGAACCTGCCTCCACTGCCCTCTGAGGCAGAGAATTCCACAGACTCACCACTCTGTGAGAAAAAGTGTTTCCTCGTCTAAGTGGTTCTTCGGAATAAGGCCCAACATCCTTGTCCATCACATGGGGGGAACATGGCATCTATTTTTTGTATCTTGACTTTCAATGGAATCAACACACAAGATACCATTTGGACTCGCTTTGGATGTAAACTGCACAAGTTCTGCAAGAGAGTGAAAAAGCAAAAAAGATTGTGAAATAAGCAAGACATTTATGCAAAATATAATTTTAAAAAATGGTGTATTGTTGGTGTTTTATTTGTAAATCTACAAAAAAGATGAAAATGCTGGAGTAAGACATGTCCCATGTGTTATCCAACTGTTAAAATGTCTCTAAAACTATAAAATATTTAATAAACTAAAATTTAATCTTAAAAAAAATTAAAAGCAATAAATGAACTAAGACATTTAACATCGAGAAAAACTTTAAAATATTTGAAAGCGTTTAACAAAGCCGTTAATTTTAGTTAATAATATACTGTTATATACTGCCTTACAAAATCTCCTCTCGTTTAAATCTATGGAGTTGTTACTCCTGCACCATATCTAACCTGGTACTTGTACATGCTGGAAGATAGACATAAAGTGCTGGAGTAACACAGTGTGTCACGCAGTATCTCTGGAGAAAAAAGGATGGGCGATGATTCGGGTTGGGGCACTTCTTCAGACTGAAAGTTGGGCCGATGGAATTTAGGTAGGAAATGATTGGAACAAAGCAGGACCTGCAACAGATGACCTAAGGATGTGTGGAACCCATAGTGGCCCATTGCTGGATGGAGAAGAGGGGATAAGAAAGGATGCAAACACTGGAACTAGTAGGACACTAGGGTGAGAGAGGGGTGAGGGGGGGGGGGGGGGGGGGGGGGAGGGAATCTTGGAGTTTATTGAAATTATGGAAATCAACGTTCAAACTGTTGGGTTGTAAGCTGCCCAAGCAACTATCCTTCTCTAACAAGATGCTGCCTGACCAGTTAAGTTACTCCAGCACTTTGTGTCTATCTTCCGTATAAACCACAATTCTACAGTTCCTATCTAGAATAGAATATAATAGAATAGAATGGAATGCCTTTTATTATCTTTCAAACAGCTTGGTTTGAACCAAATTGCATTTTCTGCAGTCTTAACAATTACAAAAAAAAACAAGAACCGCACTTAACACACTTTACACAAACATCCATCACAGTGAATCTCCAACACCTCCTCACTGTGATGGAAGGCAACAGTCTCATCTCTTCCTTTGTTCTTCTGTCACGGGCCTGCAACGTCGAGGCGAACTGGGGCTCCTGATGTTAAAGCCCCTGATGGGCGATGGTAAGTCCCGCGGCTGTTAGGTTGCGCCGGACGATGTTACGCCCCGCTCTAAGTCATTTCGCTACGCGAATCCAGCGGGACAAGTTGCCATAGCGGGAGCTCCAAAAAGCGGTCTCCCGCCAGGGACCTGCGAGCTCCCGAGGTTACCATCCACAGGGCCTGCAGCCGGAGCCTCCGAAGCTCTGAAGCCGCGTCACAGCCGTGTGCCTCCACAGCTCTTCCCGCTCCGAGGTCGGCCAGCTCTGCGATGGCAGGTCCGCAGGCTCCGCGACTGGAGCCCTCAGGTTGGTTCCGGTTGGAGGCCACCGCCGGCTCCACGATGTTAGGCCCAACGACACCGGAGACTCGACAGGGAAAAAGTCGGGTCCCCGAACAGGGAAGAGATTAAACGGTCCCCCCCCCCCCCCCCCCCCCCCCACATATACACAGCTAAAAAAAAATAAAACTAGAATCAAAAAATACATTTAACGAGATTTAAAAAAAAGGACAGATGGACTGCAATTGAGCCGCTGCCGTTAGGAGCCGCCACACAAGTATCTACACACTTGTACATGTGGATTGTTTTACTTCTTAACTTCTATGAAGTTGCAGAAACCTTGAGCTTCCTGCCCAGGGATGTAATGATGGAGGCAAACATAAGTTCAGGATTATTACCTTTGTTTATGGTAGTAGATCCATCTAGGTAGTAGATCTTGAATTATCCAATAGTAGATTCATCTAGGTAGACTTGCATCAAAAGATTCATCAAACACATTTTTCTTTCTAGAAAACTTTAGTAGCATCGTATCCTAGAATGTATATTTCCTTCTGTGAGTGATTGCAAATTATATGCTTGAGTAATGAAGTCGTGGAGGGGATCTCTTTGACTTGCATAAAACATTTAAAGGACTGGATACATGTCGATTGGCCAAGTATTCCAGTGGAACAAGTTAGATAGTATTGGCAATATAAGTTGAAACAATTTAAGACGAGGACAAAATTACATGTCATGTGGTTGTTTAGTTTTAGATTAGGTTAGTTTCAGTATGTTTGGTCCCTTAATGCAAGTCATTAATATAGATTGTAGGCAGCACTGATTCCTTTGGTACCCCACCAATTACTGATTGCTAATCCAAAATGATCAATTTATCCTGACTGTTAGCTATTCCCCTAGTTATGTCAATATCTCCATCTCCAAACTCATGACCTCATTTCTTGTGCAATATCTTTTTTTTTGCTGTGCCATATAGTTGTCTTTTGGAATTCCAACTACAATACATCTATTGGTTGTCCTTTGTCTACCATTTCAAGTTCAAGTTCAAGTGAGTTTATTGTCGTGTGTCCCTGATAGGGCAATGACATTCTTGCTTTGCTTCAGCACAACAGAACATAGTAGGCATTGACTACAAAACAGATCAGTGTGTCCATATACCATTATATAAATATATACACACATGAATAAATAAACATTTTATTACATCCTCGAAAAACTTTAACTAATTTATCACGCATAATTTCCCATTCATAATTACGTTTCTTAATTGTGTTATGATTTTCTAAATGCTCTGTTATTATTTCCGAAATGAAGCACTCCAGCCTTTTCTCAATGGCAAGCTTACGGTAACAGGCTTATGGTTTCTAGTTTTTTTATTTCTCTACTTTCACCAATAGGAGCATCACATCTGCATTGCAAAGAAGCATTGATGCACTCAGCAATGCACTCAGCAATATTTGTGTTCTTGGATACCAAAGGCAGACAAAACATCATCATACTTTTCTTTGGTAATTTATTTAATGGTAGATCTATTTTGTTGGGAATAAGAACTCCGATTACTGTGGATACACAGGCTGGAGATCTTGTCTTTTCATCAGCAGAGAAATCCACAGCTCGATTCGCATTCAGTAACAGAATTACTTACATTGCGTCTCTTGGTAGGAGCAACCTTCACTGATGGACTGACTCCAGGCTTTCTTAACAAGCAGCATTATAAATATAAGCGTTAACAAGTTAATCTGTGCAAGAGCCATCTAATTATCCCAAGTATGCAGTGATTTTACCAAGTGTGTCATCTCCAAATGACTGTGGTCAGCACGTTCTTTCTGACCATATTTACAGTTTTATTGTACTTGTTTATTGTAATTCTCAACAGCTGGGGAAATTGGTATATTTTTTTAAAAAAATCTCAGATTTTAGTCAAATTAATGAAACAAAAATATAATGACATTATAGATTAGAATTAAAAAACTGAAGAAAATCTCATTTTCTATTCTATTCTTTTCTATTGTGTGTCTATATTTTCTTCAATTAGTAACTAAACATAAGATGGTGGTAGGGAAGACTAAAGACTTGAGACTTTCATTGCAGTTTTCCCACTTTTATTGTTTTGCTAGAAGATTGAAACAGAAGAAGGGTTGAACGTTTGGTTCATTGAATCTCAAGATGGGGAAGTATGTCTTAGATGAGAGGTTGAGCAGACTAGGCCTATCTAAGATTCAGGGAAAATGTGAACTAATTTAATTAGAACATGGACAATTCTTAGGGGGCTTTTTAGGCTAAGTGTAGGGATGATAATTCTGCTGGGTTTGGTGTCTGGAACCTGTGTTCACAACCTCATGTTCAATAGTACTTCAATGGTAGTTTATTGTAACATGTACTGAGGTACAGCTAAATTCCTTTTTTTGCAAACAGTTCAGTAAAAAGTATTACCATACCAGAGCACAATCTTACTTAAGTACAAATGTATAGGAATAGTACACTGAGATAGTATACAAGGGCTGCCATGTTCTGGCACAAATTTGTCATGATTCAAGTCCAAGTTGTTATAAATGTAGAGTTCTTAACTTGGTCATAAAGGCCCGTTGACCTGGCGTGTTGTAAGGTATTGGCTATTCAGGGTTGAATAACAACATTTCTTCATCCAGAGAATAGTGAGAATTATCTCCTCAAAGGTATGGGTTTTTAGTTTATCGATGTGAAAAAAAGACAGATATTGTAAGATTTTTGGATATTTGGGAATCAATAATTATGAAGTTGTTGCAAGAAAATGAAATTACGGTAAACAATATTCTTATTGAATGACGGACAAGGGGCAAAGTGATAGCAGTTATAATTAAAAATCCTTGCCTGTTACATTAATTCAGATGGAATTATGTTCCTTTGTGAATAAACCAATGTGACAAAAATGCTGTATTTAAAATGCCCCGTTTTTGTTTCCATTTCGTGATAATATGGTCATGATTGCCTTGACTTGACACCATTCCACTAACTTGCACATATAAATTTCAAAAAATGTTGATGTTCAGCAAGCTCAGTGCATTGTGAGCTAACAGATAACATAAATATAATACTAATGGCAAGGATTTTTAATTATAACTGCTATCACTTTGATATGAGTCTGAGGATGTTATAACTTTAGTTGTTTTGTTACTACATACTATAATTAAGCATTGGTGTATATAACATTACAGTGTTTGTTCTGATGCACGATGTTGTGTGTCAGAGCAGCAGCACAATACCTGCTTTATTTTCTACTGTTTGTTTGTCAGACAATTGTGCCATTTTACATCTGATATTCGAATATAGAACAAACAGTGTGGCACAAGAACAGACTCCTTGGCCCACAATGTCTGTATCGAACATAATGCCAAGTTGAACTAATCTCCTCTGCCTGCACATGATCCCCATCCTTCCATTCCCGGAATACCTATGTACATCTAAAAGCCCCTTAAATGACATTATCTTATATGCCTCCATCACCATGCCTGGCAGCATATTCCAGACACCTACATCTCTATGTGTAAAAGACTTGCCCGCACATCTAGTCTAAGTCTAAAGTCTAAAGACATCTCCTTTAAACTTTGCCCTACTCACCTTTAAGCAATGCCCTCTAGTCTTTGGCACTTCCACTCTGGGAAAAAAGGTTTTGACTGTCCACCTTAACTATGCCTCTCATAATGATATATACTTCTACCAGGTCTTTCCTTAGCCTCTCAAGCTCCAGAGAAAACAATCCAAGTTTAATCCATCTCTCCTTATAGCTCATGCCCTGTAACCCAGGCAGCATAGTGGTAAACCTCTTCCACACCTTCTCGAAAGCCTCCTCATCCTCCCTGTAATGGGGAAACCAGAACTGTATAACATTCTCCAAAATAAGTACAAGAAAAATGAATGTCGCAAAGAAAGAACATAAATTGCATTGCTAACACAATCCCAGGATGTTCAATACACATTGCAGTCAGCAAAACAAATTTGCCAAGATGTTTATGATGTGATGAAGCACAAAAAATATCAGTCCAGGAATTTAGTTGCTTTCAGTAAAATGTGCATGAAACTTCCAAAATATAGTGTAGTCAAAACCATGGACAAGGAAATAAAACAGCCAACCTGCTCACGTCTACGAGATAATTACCAGATTATCCTTGTTTCATTCTCCATTGGTGATGGTTGAGGGATAATTGATGGTCCTGACACTGGAGAGAATGTCCAAACCTTTCCCTAATAATGAGGGATCTTTGGCCTTTACCCAAGAGGACTGGAAGCAATTTAACGGAAAACAGATCATGTCACAAATTGAAGAGTGGTGTGGATAATGCTGATTGCAATTGTCAATGGCTTCTCAACCGATGCCAACTTCAAAAACTCATGTATGAATTTAATTCTCTTATTACAGTAAATTCTGACCAAAACGCAGAGCAACACATCCAAAACAGTTAATTGTATTAGTAACATTTTCCTATGCTTTAAGGTAGTTAATACCCAAGTGTTCAGTTTCTTCAAAAGCTTGAAATATCTAATTATAAAGCATTCCTGGACATTATCAAATTAATTGAAATAGAAACATAAATAATAGAAGCCTATGGCCCCTTTAACCTGCTCTCTCCTTCAATATGATTCAAGATAGATCAGCCACGATTGAATGGTGGAGTGGACTTGATGGGCCGAATGGCCCAATTCTGCTCATGGAACATGAACTTATAAAGATTCTGGTTTCTTCTTTATCTCATTCATTCAGATATTAATAAAGCAGCTGAATAAGGCACATTTAATTCATAATGTTTTCTTCTTATAAATGTAAATGTGTTTACAGCTTAAAATGTCTTTGTGTTGCGGCAAAGAAAAATAATGTAACCTAATTGTCTCATTACATTTAACCGGATGACATATTTCAACACTGTTTCACGCATATGAATTTTACGATATAAAATTCTTAGTATTCAACACTATTTTAATCGTGGTGAGCATTTGTTTAAAACGTTCCTAATCATGACAAATTTTAAATAAAGTGTTTCTATTATTATGGAACTTGTGACTATCTTCCAGTTCAGTTAACTCAATCCGTTAAGCTGGATCTAATGATTTCACAATATAGCAGACACGTGCTTTCTTAAATGCCAGACCAAGTTGGGGGTTCATTGATGCCCATCAGAGGCACGAGTGTTCCATTTACAGATACTGCTCGCACATTCAACATTGACAGAAGTGTTCAACGTGAAACAAGTTCTTCCTGACAGGTCACGGTTGCCTGTAACCCCAGGAGTACTTGGACAGGGGTGGGCATTGATATGTGTAAGAACAAGCAAGCCTCATGTCAATGTCATTAGGTTTTATAATGAAGGAATCAAACTGATTGTAATATGTGTTTTTTTCTGTCTGTATGCAAGCGTTACGTATAATATATCATCTCTTACATGCTGAAAACAGGGCAGAGACGTACAAAAACTCCATATGTCATGTTTATGATCCATAGGAAGGAACTGCAGATGCTGGTTTAAACCAAAAATAGACACAAAAAGCTGATGTAACTCAGTGGGTCAAACATCATCTCCGGGGAAAAGGAATAGGTGACGTCACTGAGTTACTCCAGCTTTTTGTGTCTATCTTCATGTTTATGATGCAATTAAGCATAAAAAATACAAATTCAAAATTAAAAAATACAAAATTTATTTCATTTCAGTAAAATGTGTACAAAACTGTTGAATTCTTATCAATGCACCATTGTTCAGTCAAGTGTACAAAATATCTGTAATTAAAAAATCATGAACAAAGGAATCAATTGAGCTGCATATTATCGATCATCTAGTGTTCAGTAAAGCCTAGACACAGTTAAGGGCATGAGGGAGAGGGAACAGAAAGGTGTTGTTTAGTTGAGATGAAGTTTGGGAGTGGGGGAAGAATGGGAAGTTGGGAGTGGGGGAAGAATGGGAAGTTTGCGTCAAATACACAAAGAGGCACAGACCCAATTTTGTCCTATATATTCTATGTACTTCATGAACAAACAAAGTCAAAGAAGGTCAATGGATAAAGACAACGTACTGGAGTAACTCAACAGGTCAGGTAGCATCTCTGGAGAAAATGGATAGGTGATGTTTTGGGTAAGGACCCTTCTTCACTTCTGTTACTGTGCTGTCTGACTCAATTACCCTAATCTTGTTACTTGGAGCTCTAATGCCCTTTATACTGTAGTTTAGTTTAGTTTAATTTAAGTTCATTTTTCATGAGTTGTTATAGAAATGCTTTGGTAACCTCAACATGGTACAATCTTTCCATTTCCTGTATTGGAAATTGCCTTAAAAAATCAGGTTAGTCGTGCAATAGCTGCCCTTAGTAGATCTGAATATCCCTGCTTCATCCATAACCTTCCAAATGTTAAGTTACTTCATCCAATATTCCTAACTTTGGAAGTTTACACATATTAAGTTGGAATGTTTCAATAAATCCATTCCTCTTTCTCAAATGAAAAAAAAAGGATATTTGTCACCCTTCTAAAATTCACACGTGGATATCTTCATCAGTCCACTTCTCGCCTCTGCAACCCCCATCAATACTCTGAGCCTCGCGACTGTTTTATATTTACCCCCATTAACTTTTTCAAATCCCTCGGCAGGTAATCCCACAGCTCAACTTTCACCGCCTTCAAATAATAAAACAAAAGAGAAAACCCTTGTTAAGGATCTCTGTAATCCCTTTCCTCTCAAGTACAAGGCCTTTGTGCTGAATGATCCTTCCCCTCCTTTGATGTTCGATTTACTTCTTGGGTAAAGGTTCTTAGTTTTTTTTCTTAACATTGAGCTCCAACTTTCATAGGTCTCTGCCTTAATAGAATCATAGAGTCATAGAGACCTTCATTGTGGAAACAGGCCCTTCGGCCCAATTTGCCAACACCGGCCAACATTTCCCATCTACACTAATCTCACCTGCCTGCATTTGACCCATATCCCTCTAAACTGTCCTAGCTATGTACATGTCTAAACGTTGCGATGGTAGCTGCATCAACTCCCTCATCAACGCATTTTGAATTCCTGCATCAATGCAGCTCGTTCCATACACCCACCAACTTTTGTGTGAAAATGTTACCCTCGGATTCCTGTTAAATCTTTCCAGCCTCACCTTAAACCTATGGCCTCTGGTTCTTGATTCCCCTATCCTAGGTAAGAGACTGTGCGTTTACCTAATCTATTCCTCTCCTAATTTTGTACACCTCTATAAGAACATCTCTCATCCTCCTGTGCTCCAGGGAATAGGATCTTAGCCTGTTGAACTTCTCCCTATAGCTCAAGCCCTGGCAACATCCTTGCTAATTCTGATCTGATTTGTTATTTCGATATTTCTTTTGTGATCAACTGCCTCACATTTATTTTTAAAATGTTTCAATTTGTCTATCCATTGAGTCCAAGATTTTAACCCCCCCCCCCCCTTTACCTAAAGACGGAATATTACTCACCTGTGATATATTAATTTCCCATTTAAATATCACCACTGTGATATTTGTTCCAGCTGCCTTTTTTTTACAATCAATTAATTTGTGTCAGATCCCCTTTCATCCGAAAGCTATTAACTAATTTCCAGTCCAACATCCTCACTATTGACTCTACTCAGTCTTCAGCCAGTTTAAACATGAACCTAATTAGATCCTGCCTCTATTTCCCCAAATGTTGTTTCACCTCCAGGTCAGTTGCTTGTCTTTCTGTATCGTCTTGTACCATATCCCAGCATGACAACCTCCCAATCTGGGGTATGCAGAGTATTGTTTGAGCAGGGGTTTATTGAATCATTATTGAAACCTGCGATCATTCCCATCTACATATGCACACTGCTTGAAACTTTGTAAACTTTTAAGTTAATAGCTGTCGAACTCACTGGAATGCCCCACTGTGCCATTCAGTTCAATGCCAATCACGGATGGGTGATAAATACGGGCTATTGATGCTGGTGATATTGAAATCCCGAAAAATGAATTAAAAAATAACTTATTTCTAAGTTTGTTAAAAAATTAAGTTGTTTATTTCCATATTTCAACATTTCCTTATGATATTGAACAATGCCATTTTGACCCATTGAGTCTATGCCACTCATCAAACCAATTTCATGAAGGGTCTCGAACACGAAACATCTGCTGTTCCTTCTCTCCAGAGAAGCTGCCTGCCCTGCTGAGTTACTCCAGCATTTTGTGTCTACCTTCGATTTAAACCAGCATCTGCAGTTCTTTCCAACACAAACCAATTTCATTCCCTGACTAACCTTTCCTGTAAATCTAGTCTGTGTTTCCACTGGCTAGTTATTCAATTTATCCACCTACTTAATTAGCCAGCGGAGAATGTCCTTCCCAGGGATTGCTGGAGAACTTGGAATGATTTTTGCATTCCTGGCAAAGAAATGGAAAGGGAAGAGTTAATATGGATGGCCTTCTGTGGTTACTAGGCAACCCCAACTAGAGGGAGCTGCAGAGTTATTTTTCCAGTCATTGAACTGAATGTTTTCGCTGTTAAGATCTGCTGCAAAGCTTTGTTTCATCTTTTCTTGCTTTGGAGGCTTTTCAAAGTAAATAAATATGAACAGTTTTTCATTCTTGCTGCATCTTTAGATTTACTCCTTTACATCTAACCAAGTCATAGTTAGATGCACAAACCTCATCTTTTGAATCTTATATGTGACCAAGACAGTTTATAAAGTTCAAGTAACAGGAGAGAGAGTTGTGTTTAGACGGATAAGAGAAAATGGTACATTTGGAAATCTTTGTTCAATTTAAATCTTGTCATGTCCTCGTTGACACTTTATTTTTTATTATCTATAATCTTAAAACCACCTTCGGCAAATTAAACTCCTAAAAAGAGGAAGCAAGCATTCCATCAATCTCAAGGAAATCTGCTAAGGTTACTGTGTCACCTGAGAACCAGGTTGACTTGCCCTCAATTATCCCTCCCTGAAAGAGGTTGGACCTTGGCTCAGTACTGAGCTTCCTGCTGGTGACCAGGCTGAGACTGAGCATCTCAACACAAGAGGAAAATCAGAGGTGTGAACCAGTGGCCTGCCGCTCTGCAGAACAGTCCTGTCACCTTCCAATGAAGTTGCAGACGAGTGCACTGGAATCGTTGACAAGAACATCTCAGTATGGCTTGAGATGTAAAGCACTGGGATGGGCAGCTCTCTAACCCAGAAGGATTGCAAAGAAGCCGAGAGATAGGGACAGATTGTAGGTTTGTAGCACAAGCATGACCTGCAGTTAGAACTGCTACTTGATGTATAGGGACACACAATTATATTAGGAAGGTTGCTGCTTGCAGTATATTACAAGTTGTTTCCTCATTCTTTGGAATACAGGTCCACCAACGTCCAGGTTCAGAAATAACTCCTTCCCACAGCCATCAGGCTATTAAACTCAACTGAAGCAAATCTCTGAACATTAGTAGACCATTATCTGTTTATTTGCACTTTATCTGCTTATTAATTGATGTGGGTATATATTTATATAATGGTATATGGACACACTGATCTGTTCTGTATTTATGCCTACTATATTCTGTTGTGCTGAAGCAAAGCAAGAATTTAATTGTCCTATCTGGGACACAGGACAATAAACTCTCGACTTGACTTGACTTTCCGGCAACTGGCAGTCCAGCACCTCCTTTAATCCGAACAAAATTACGAGAGCACATTTGAAATCCCCCTGGGAAATCCCCCCCGACAATGTGGTGCCTAGGCCCAGTGTGGCGGCTGATCTCGACCTCATCAGGACTTCCGCGGCTGATCGGCGAGTCAAGTTGGCCCCTTATGGCTGGGGCTCTGGAAGTCTGGCTGAGCCGAAGCTGGCAGATCCGTTCCTGTCGCCGATTTCTGAGGCTGACTTTGTTAGCCGGTACCTCGGCCCCCCATTCTGCTATCATTCAGCTCTTCTCAGAGGCCATGTCCTCTGTTGGTCTGGCAAAACTCACAATTCAGCAATGGTTGAGTGCCACAAAATCAGTGGTGGGATCTGCATTTAATGTACATGTTGCACTTTATGAATTACTTTCTATCATTGAAGCATTTTACATAAATCACCCCAGCACGTTTTGGGCTATGTTGACCAAGATTGTGCTGGGTTTCATCACCAATTCTGCCACGATTTGTTGCCACTTCTCAGTAGAGGGTTCTTTCAGACACATGTGTTTATCCTAAGGCTTAATTATTTTATTTTGTGTCCTTTGTTTGTATTGCTTGTGTATTTTTAAAAGGAGTTTGAAGATTAAAACAAGGTCAGAGAGTGAGAGTTGGGCAGGATCGAGCGGACAAGGGTAGGAAGAGATCTGTTGATAAATTCGTGGTTTGAAATCAGTGACTGGGATTTTGATGGAATTGCTGGTATTCTGCATGGAATTGTCAGTATCTCGTAGCCTAGAATGGTTGCAAATTAATGAACCCAGAATTGAATAGAATAATTGAGTCGTACAACAAGGAAACAGGCTCTTCAGCCCATGCTGACCAAAATGCCCCATCTACGCTAGTCCCACCTGCTAGCATTTGGCCCATATCCCTCTACACCTTTCCTAGCCATGTACCTGTCCAAATGTGTTTTAATAGTTATAATACCCGCCGAGACTGTAATACTTAAATGTATTTAAATTATACTTTGACTCTTTCCAAATGTCCCGGTTCACCCGAAACATTTAGGAAGAGTCAAAGTACATCTAAGCATTACAAATTTATTTAAAACACATAGGACTTACATAAAATAATTAATATATTAATATAATTTAGTTTAGTTTGGTTTGGAGATAAGTTCAGAAGTTCATAGGTCAAAGGTGCAGAATTAGGCCATTCGGCCCATTGAATCAATCCCACCATTCAATCAATGGTGATAGTCGATCTATCTTTCCCTCTCAACCGCATATTACTGCCTTCTCCCCGTAACCTTTGTCACCCTTAATGTGTCAAAGGTTACTCACCACTTTAAAAATACCCAAAGACTTGGCCTTCACAGAAGTCTGTGGGAATGAATTCCAGAGATTCACAATCCTGGAAACAGGGCGCTTTGGCCCACTGAGTCCACACTGATCTTTGATCACTTGTTCACACCACTTCAGTTATTCCACTTTCTCATCCACTCCCTACACATCAAGGGTATTTACAGAGACCAATTAACCTACAAACCAGTACATCTTCTGGGATGAGGGAGGAAACCGGAGCATCTGGGAGGAAACCCACAAAGGACACAGAGGGAACATGCGAACTCCAAACAGACGGCACCCAGGGTTAGGATCGAACTCGGGTCTCCAGCGCTGTGAGGCAGCAGCTCTACTAGCTGTGCTACCATGCCACCCACATGAAAAAACCCGAAGCACTTACTTTCATTGAAGTTTGGCACCTCTATCTAAGTGAATAGAACCACTGCAGAGTGGTCAAGTTAATGTGTCAAGTTGAGTGGCCAGTTCTGGTGTTAATCTGCATCTCTAGTAGTAAGATTGAGAGCCGCCCTGAGCTCATTGCAGAATTGGTATTGAGCAAGAGGTCAGATGTTCAATGCAGGCAAATGGGATTGGCATAGACAGTCATTTTTGCTGGTATGGATGAAGGGCCTGTTTCTGTTGTATATAAATATGAATTTATGAGTATGATACGTGCATAGTAACTGGACAGTGGTTCTCTACCATTAACCTGACCTGTACAGAATCCAAACAGAGATCGATAGCTGTGTTTTGTCACTAAAGCTTACTGTTTTCGGTTTGTAGAAGTGCAGAGCAACCTTTCAATGGATTCTTCCCCACATTTGATCTTATACATACCATCTTGGTGAGATTTGGGCAGTCACGGTGGCACAGCGGTAGAGTTGCTGCCTTACAGCAAAGAAATGCAGCGCTAGAGACCCGGGTTCGATCCTGACTACAGGTGCTGTCTGTACGGAGTTTGTACGTTCCCCCCGTGATCTGCGTGGGTTTTCTCTGAGATCTTCGGTTTCCTCCCACACTCCAAAGATGCACAGGTTTGTAGGTTAATTGGCTTGATTAATTGGCTTGATAAAAAATAAAATTTAAAAAAAATGTAAAATTGTCCAAGTTTACGATATGCAGAGTACTGCCCTGCCGACTACAAAATTCAGAAGGTTCAGAAGGATTTAGCCTTATAATCCAGAACTGACATGTAATCCTGAACTATTTTAGAGAGATACAACGTGGAAACAGGCCCTTTGGCCCACCGGGTCCGCAACCAGCAATGATCCCCATACACTAGCACTATCCTATACACTAGGGACGATTTACAATCTTTACCGAGCCCATTAAACTGCAACCCTGTACGTCTTTGGAGTGTGGGAGGAAACTGGAGCATTTGGAGAAAACCCACGTTGTCACAGAGAGAATGTACAAAATCCCTACAGATAGCACCCGTAGTCAGGATCGAACCTCGGTCTCTGGTATAAGGCAGCAACTCTACCGCTATGTCACAGTGCTGCCCTATGGCATAATATAATATAATAACTAATATAACTGATATATCTAATATATTAACTAATAATAACTAATATAATATAATATAATATAATATAATAACATAAATATAATAACATAAATATAATAATGTATAAATATAATAACATGAATATAATAGGTTATGTCAGCCCAATGTCTCTGTTTCTTGCTGAAAGTGAACCATTGTGTTCTTCATGCTGTGCTCACTCAACTTAGATTAGATTCTTCTTTTGCATGGTGAGCCAACCTGCCTTTGTAGGTCTCCATGGAATTGTCAGCTCCCCATACCTGACACAGACAAAACCACAGTGAAATTAAATGTCATGCCTGATTGTGCTTCCACCTAATGTCATGAGCAATCCTGACCTTCCCCTTTTGACTCTTAAAAAAGAGAATGTAGAAAAATACAGCACAGGAACAGGCCTTTCAGCCCACAATGTCAGTGCTGAACATGACACCAATCTAAACTAATCTCATCTGCCTGCACGTGATCCATATCCCTCTACTCCCTGCATATCCATGTGCCCATATTAAAGCCCATTAAACGCCACGGTCATATCTGCCTCTATTACAACCACCTGGAACAGCATGTTCCAGGCACCCACCACTCTCTTTTCTATAAGGAGAGGCTGGATAAACATGGATTGTTTTCTCTGGAAAATCGGCTGCTGATGGAAGACTTGTTAGAACTATATAAAATTATAAGAGGCATAGATAGAATAGACAGTCGGAACCTTTTTCCAAGGGTTGAAGTATCAGACTTGAGGGCTGAGCTTTAAGGTGAGAAGGGCAAAATTTAAAGGATATGTGCGAGGCAAGTATTGTACACAGAGAGTGGTGGGTACCTGGAATGTGATGCTAGGGGTGGCGATGAGGCAGATGTGATAGTGGCGTTTAAGAGGCTTTGTAAGTCAGATCTTGGGAGTGGGAACCCAACATTCAAGCAGGAATTTAACTTAAGCATAAATTACTAAGCCATGAAACTATGATACCAAAGCTGTTGCTTTTGGAGAGACTGAGAAACCTTAAAATGGTCTGTTTTATAAAGAGTACATGCTATTTTTAGAGACTAATTAAAGCGGATTTCCATCATTGCGACAATTGGGTTTTCAAAAAAAAGCCAGGGTGACTCTCAGAAAAATGCAGTGCATGGAGGATAGTTACGCAACATAAACTCTGTGTGGAAAGTCAATCCCAATCACTTACAGCTGGTTGGTGTGGAGATGTAGAGGGATATGGATCAACACGAGCCAATGGGACTTGCATAGATGGGCATCTTGGTCGGCATGGACGAGTTGGGCTGAAGGGACAGTTTCCATGTATTACTTTATACCTCTATGTGATTGATTAAAGTGTGTTTCTCTGTCTGTACAACTCATTATCACCTAGCCCACAGCCAGCTATGGACAATTGTGGGCTCCACCTTGATCATCATTACTTTTTGCATATATCTTTGTTCTATATCTCTTTATAGCCCCATCTATATCTCTCATTTCCCTTTCCCCTGACTCTCAGTCTGATGAAGGGTCTCGACCTGAAACGTCATCTATTCCTTTTCTCCAGAGATGTTGCCTGAATCGCTGAGTCACCCCAGCTTTTTGTGCCTATCTTTGCTTAAAATTAGCATCTGCAGTTCCTTCCTACACATATATGTGCTGAATGTGTAAGACTGAAGGTGTGTTTTGGTCCATGTACTATGATCTGGGAAAAGGTGAATGACTTAGTATGTAACGAGAAAAAGATTAGTAAAGACAAATGTTTTATGAGGGTAAGGGTCCTGAAGAAGGGTCTCGACCTAGTATGTAACGAGAAAAAGATTAGTAAAGACAAATGTTGGTCCCTTGAAGACAGAAATAGGTAAAATTATTATGGGGAACACGGAAATCGCAGAAGAAGTTCTGTCTTCACAAAGGAAGACACAAACAAACTCCCAGATGTACTAGAGGACAGAGGATCTAGGGCGACGGAGGAACTGAAAGAAATTTGCATTAGGCTAGAACAATTTGCATTAGACTGATGGGACTGAAGGCTGATAAATCCCCAGGACCTGATAGTCTGCATCCCAGGGCACTCAAGGAGGTAGTACTAGAAATCATGGATGCATTGGTGATCATTTTCCAATGTTCTATAGATTCAGGATCCTGGGGATTGGAGAGTAACTAATGTTATCCCACTTTTCAAGAAAAGAGCGAGAGAGAAAACGGGGAATTAGTCCAAGTCAGCATGGATTTATGAAGGGGAAATCCTGCTTGACTAATCTTCTGGAATTTTTTGAGGATGTGACAAGTAAAATGGATGAAGAAGAGCCAGCGGATGTAGTGCATCTGGACTTCCAGAAAGCCTTTGATAAGGTCCCGCACAGGAGATTAATGGGCAAAATTAGAGCACATGACATTGGGGGTAGGGTATAGACATGGATAAAGAATTGATTGGCAGACAGGAAACAAAGAGTAGGAATAAACAAGTCCCTATCAGAATGGCAGGCAGTGGCGAGTGGAGTGCCGCATGTCTTGGTGCTGGGGCCGCAACTATTAACAATATATATTAATGATTTAGATGATGGGATTAAAAGTAACACCAGCAAATTTGCAGATGACACAAATCTGGGTGGCAGAGTAAACTGCGTAGAGGATGCTAGGTGGTTGCAGGGTGACTTGGACAGTGAATGGGCAGATGCATGGCAGATGCAGTATAACGTAAATAAATGTGAGGTTATCCACTTTGGCGGCAAGAACAAGGAGGCAGATTATTATCTCAATGGTGTCAGATTAGGAATAAGGGAAGTGCAACAAGACCTGGGTTTCCTTGTACACCAGTCACTGAAAGTAAACATGAAAGTACAGCAGGCTGTGGAGAAAGCTGGTGGCATGTTGGCCTTCATAACGCGAGGATTTGAGTATAGGAGTAAAGAGGTCTTTCTGCAGTTGTACAGGGCCCTCGTGAGACCACATCCAGAGTATTGTGTGCAGTTTTGGTATCCTAATTTGAGGAAGGACATCTTGCTACTGAGGCAGAGCAGACTAGGTTCACGAGGTTAATCCCGGGGATGGCGGGACTGTCATATGAGGAAAGATTGGAAAGACTGGGGTTGTATTCACTGGAATTTAGAAGGTTGAGAGGAATTTTATAGAAACGTATAAAATTATAAAAGGACTGGACGAGCTAGATGCAGGAAAAATGTTCCCAATGTTGGGGCAGTTCAGAACCAGGGGCCACAGTCTAAGAATAAAGGGGAGGCCATTTAAAACTGAGATGAGAAAAAACTTTTTCCACACAGAGAGTTGTGAATTTGTGGAATTCTCTGCAACAGAAGGCAGTACAGGCCAATTCCGTGGATGGATTTAAAAGAGAGTTAGATAGAGCTCGAGGGGCTAATGGAATCAAGGGATATGGGGCAAAGGCAAGCACAGGTTACTGATTGTGGATGATCAGCCATGGCGGTGCAGGCTCGAAGGGCCAAAGGCCTCCTCATACACCTATTTTCTATGTTTTCTAACATCAAAAAGTGCTTTATAATCAATTAAATATATCCCACATGGAATCATGATTGTAATTCAGAAGCAATTCACACGGACCTGAAATAGTAACATTAATGTAATTTAACATTATTCAGAAAAGGAGAAATATTGATCAGGACTTGAGAAAGAATTATTTTGATCTTTTTTGAAATATAGCCATTGGATCTTTCATCTGTACCTGAGATGGGTCAATATCGCATTGCTAATACCATACCACAGACTGTGCAGCACTCCAGCCAGAATGGATTCTAGAATCTGTTTAAGGAAACTAGAACCCTGAAGCTTTGTGCAGGAATCTGGAGTGTGATCTGAACACACACAGCAACATTTGATTCAGAGAGATGAACATGCCATCATAGAGCCATTGAATTACAGAATATTTTACTTTTTGAGAGGTTTTGATTGTGAAAACATGGCACATAAACAAAATTTCAAATAGATTTCAAGATACAAATTTTCATTTGGAATCAAACAATCGCAAATGCTGGAAAAGCCAACTTAGAAATCTGACAACTTATTCTGCAGTGTGAAATATTAATGAGATATGGTGCATGAAAACAATAATAATTTGATTAAATGTTTTGCTTTATTGCATCCAGACAAGTTGTTCCATTATATCTCTGTGTAAAGCCCATCGGCTATTCCCATGAAATGTTGAAACAGAGTTGTACAGATCACTTCACAATAAGGAGCTTTACATAAATTGTGCAGACTGAGATACGATCTGGATTATATCTCTTTAGTCCATGCCCATGTATGTATGGAAGCATATAGAGTAAGACAGATACGCATGCATTTGCACACCTGTATGGACACACAAATATAGACATACAACACACAGATACAAAGACAAACATACACGCACAAGACCATGAAAGCACATACAAGCACATATATAGCCTCATACATTTACAAACACACAAATAAGTGCGCGCACATGTATACATTGCTCCATACAGACACACATAGAGATATCCACACACGCTCAAACACACGCAATATATGTATACATATATTTATATATTTATGTACACATATATATAAATAATATATATATATATACATACACACTCACACACATACATATCACACAGATACACACATCAATCGAAGATTGGTCTGATTACTCTCTGAAAAATAATTTTCAGGCAGGCATTGTTAAAATAAGAACAAATGTCTTTGGAAATGTCCCTGATTTCAAAAGATGATTGTTTCCAGTTTGATTGTGAGCTGGAGCCCGTAGGCATTCGGAGATGGAGGATATTTGACATGACAGGAAGATAGATGTCATCAACCCTTTCACCATTAATATGGTAGTCACAACAAAGCTCACTGTGGTTTTCAGAATTGTTAGTAAAGTCAGCTGTCTGAGGCAGGTTGAGAGAACGGGAATTTGCTAAAGTCTCTTTCAGTTAAACCTTTCAGAGCAAAACCCACCACCACTTCCCTGCACCGGATTTTGGTTAAATTAACAGCCATCTCAATTAGATCATCCATCATGTTGGAATATTTAGCGTATTAGCACTCAGAGGCAAAGGTTAAATTCAGAACCCAAAGGAGGGGAGCAAGTCCTCAATAAATCCTGAGTGTGATTTCTAACCACTTGTCCATTCAGTTTCCATTAAAAGTACAAACCATCCCTTAAGTCCCAATGTGATAGGTAGATGACTTGTTTGTCTTGCTGCTATCACCTTCCTACATGGTTGAAATCATAGTGAAGATGCTCACCTCTGTCCTCTCAAACATGTAATGAAAATTTGCTTAGTTCATTAAAATAGTAAGATTAAACGAGAACTTACCAGTTTGAAGTTTGATCTTTATTTTATGAGGAGTAACGATGAGGGATTACGTGAAGAAGCCCCGCCTGGCGCTAGAACGGCATACTTCAAAGCAGCGGCATGAAAAACACAGAACATAATAGCCGGAGTAAGATAGTAAGGCTTCTCATAGATTTAGAACTACCAGATGATCATTTATTTTATGAGGGTGGGGAGTGGAGGGCACGTAATCCCTCATCGTTACTCCTCATAAAATAAAGATCAAACTTCAAACTGGTAAGTTCTCGTTTAATCTTACTATTTTACTTCGGAGTCACGTGAGTGACTACGTGAAGATTTTGAAGCTTCTGTGTTTTCCATGTCGTAGAATTCTTCCATACGACAGTCCGGCTAGGTCAACACATACATGAGTAAAAACCTTTTACCAGACCAGTTTCAGTTCTTTCCATAAATCTTTTAATGATAAAAGAACATATAATAACCCCTTTTTTACATCTGGGGAAAACCATTACAAAGTGATAAAAGATATGTGATAACATAATCAATAATATCAATTGATAGTGAAACAAAGCAGGTGATTATAGTGAACCCAACACCGCGTGTCCAAAGCTTGTCATTGTGTGAACAGGTTTATTGTAGAACTTTGAAAAAGTTTCTTCTTTACACCACCCTGCGGTTTCTAAAATATGTTCGAGTGGCACGTCCTGTAACTTCGCCGCGGACGTAGCTGCTGCCCTGGTGGAGTGAGATTTGAACACATCAGTGTCTACTCCTGCTAAAAGTAACACCTGTTTTAACCACCTCGAAATTGTTTGCACTGAAGCTTTTTGTGTGTGGTTTCTTATGCGTAATCATTAATGTTTTTTCATTACCGCGAAGAGTTTTGGTAATTTTTATATATTGGTTCAAATGTTTAACTACACACAATGTTGGATCAATAGGGTAAGCTTGAAACGTTACCTTTGCTCCAGTTCTTCCTGGTCTGCTTTGTTTGATCAGATCGTAAACATAAAACACAATGTTATCTGTAGCCACATGCATACAGTCTAAACGTAGCAATTGTAATGTTTGCACCCTTTGAGCTGAAACCAATGCCATTAACATTACTAATTTAAATGTTAACTTTTCCAATGATAAAACTTCGATTGGAGTCCATTGCCTGAGTAGAGTAAGTACAATGCTGACATCCCAAATTTCTGTATATCTTGGTTTGGGTGGATTTTTGTTAAAGATTCCTTTCATAAATCTCGATATTAATGGATGTGATCCAATTGATTTTTGATCAGAGATTTGTCCTAAATAGGATGACAATGCACTACGTGCACTATTAATAGCACTATAACTTAAGTGCTGTTCAAAATGCAGCTCTGCAAGGAATTCCAATATGTTTGCAATGTTCACAGTATGATAGGATATATTTGATTGTCTACAAAATTTTTCCCATTTCTTTATATGTGTCATATATTGTCTCTGGGTGCTATCTCGCCATGATGCGACTATAATATCCATAGTCCTATCCGACAATCCAAGCTCTTGTAGTGGTCTGGTCAAAACCTGAAGATTAACAAATTCATATAAGCATGTAATGGATGAATTTCTTTGGTCACCGGTTTTATTAACAAATCACTACTGCTAGGAATTGACATATATGGTTCTTTAATCATGTTTAACATCAATGGGAACCATGGTTGTGTCGGCCAATTTGGAATCACCAATAATCCCGTGGCAGAATCTTGTTCTATTTTCTTCAGACATTGCTGAACCAGAGCAAATGGCGGAAAAGCATTAAAGAACATATTCCCCCAATGCAGTGAAAAAGCATCTACTGCTACTGCATCTGGATCTGGTTCCCAAGACACATATTTAGGTAATTGATGATTTAATCTTGATGCAAATAGATCAATGTCTGGTAACCCATATTGAATCACAATTTTACTGAAAATTACTGGGTTCAACATCCATTCTGTGTTATCTTTAAACACCCTTGATCTATTGTCTGCCACCACATTGTATTTACCTGGGATATAATTCGCCAAAATCCAAATTTGGTGCTCAATACACCACTGCCATATCTGATTGACCAGACAATCACATGATACTGATCTGACTCCCCCCATGTGATTAATATATGCAACAGCTGTTGTATTGTCTAATTGTATTAGTACATGCAGATTCTTTTTTGTAGAACAATAGGCTTTTAATCCATAAAATGCCCCCAATAACTCTACATAGTTAATACCATATGTTTGGAGAAACATTTCCTCTTGGACAGTCCATCTGCCCCCACAGCTGGTAAATGAATCTGTCGCCCCCCATCCGAGAGCACTAGCATCTGTTTGTAAAATTACTTCAGGCTGTTGTATCACAATGTTTTTAGCAGCTTGTGGGACATTTTCAAATCCACCATTGCAATTCCAATAAGGCATTTTTTGTTAATTGCATAGGCCTATCAAAATGGCCTGCTCTCTTTTTTAGAGCTTTTATTTTGTCTCTTTGCAGGTTTTGGTAATGTAATGGACCAAATTCCACTGCAGGAAATGCTGCTACTAATTTCCCAATAACTTTTGCTACTTCCCGGATGGAGGGATAAGGTTTGTGCATAAGACCCCTGCAGGTCATTATAATATCATCAATCTTATCTGTTGGCAAAGTTACTAACATAGTAACTGAGTTGATCACAAACCCCAAATAGTTAATTGACTGTGTTGGCTGCAGCTGGGATTTAATTGGATGAAT
Source organism: Okamejei kenojei (assembly GCA_035221665.1). NCBI lineage: Eukaryota > Metazoa > Chordata > Chondrichthyes > Rajiformes > Rajidae > Okamejei > Okamejei kenojei. The sequence continues at coordinate 11,112,494 of CM069148.1, read as the reverse complement.
CAAGAACCCTAATTTCTAAATAAGGTTTTAGTTGCTGAAACTGATTTTTCAGCTGATTCCTGATTACAATTGATGATTAAAATGTCATCCAGATAAGCCATAATGATGTGCTTTTGTGCTCTTAATTGTGCTAAAGCTGGTTTCAACAGCTTTGTAAAGAGCCTGGGAGCTGAACTTAACCCATTTGGTAAAGCTTTAAATTGCCACAGCTGTCCCAGCCAATTAAATTTTAAATATCTTCAAAAAGATTGGTGTATCGGTACTGAATAGTACGCGTCCTTTAAATCAATTGTGGCCATATAACAACCTGCTGACATCAAATGTTTTGTAGTATTGAATGTTTCCATCTTAAAATGTTTATACTCGACAAATGTATTAAAGTTTGTAAGGTCCAGAATAATTCTGCAACCACCATCTTTTTTACTTCTTGGAAATATATTTGATACAAATTGATGTTCATGTTCAACAGTTTTTTCAATAACACCTTTTTTAAACAATTTGTCAATTTCCACATTAATCTCTGCCTCTTCAATTGCAGAAAACATTAAACCATAAGCAGGTTTATTTTGTACCAGAGAGTTAACACCTTCTTTAAATGTTATAATAGCTCCTGAAACTGTTTGTAAAATAAACCGATCAGATGTGATGGCAAGCCACTCATCATAAAACATTTGTAATCTCCCTCCAACTGGAGATTCGTCCACAGTTTCTTTAGGAATTGAATAAATTTTTTGTACCTCTCCATATGAACGTGGCGGTCTCCTTCTCCCCGTATACGGGTGAACATTAGGCTGTGTCGGATGGTAATATTTTCTTATCATATTCTTGCCTCTGCTTCCGAAATCAAATCTTGACGAAAAATACCCTTTTTGTCCAAAAACGAAAGGTCTCATGTGGCTAATAGATTTAGCCTCTTCATCCATTTCTCTTATTTGTTTAGACAGGTTCTCTCCAAACAGATAACCAGGAGCTTGAACACCACTTGATCGACACAGACCTGCAAATCCTGGATGAAATATGGGCCGAATCGCAATTTTCCTCATACAATTAATTTCATAGAAGGAATTGCACAATAAGCCCAAAGTATCTTTTTGGATTTTAACCATTTCCCACCCTTCCATTTGCCTTCCATAGGCAGTAATGGCAGCTGAAATCAGTTTGAGGATTCTTTGAAATCTTATTTCTTGTCCTCTCATGCCTGGAGACATAGGCGTCCATATAGACGGATTGACCGTAGGTACCTTCAATGAGGTGCAATTATCCGGTGTTTTATATAATTCTGCTGTTTCAACCATCACAGAATCTTGAAGTTGGTGAGATACCATATAGTTAATATTGGCAGCTAGGTTTTCTTCCATAGCCTCACCACCTCCTTCCGGTATAGCAAATTCTTTTGCCACATCAGGCACATCTGGCCTTTTCTTTTTTATTCGTGGTGTGCACTCATAATCCACATCACCACTTGCAGGGTCTGACCTTTGCAGCCCTGATACACTTGGAATTATATCCAATGAGACTTCCTCCGCCCTTAATCCTGGGTCTGGAGTTTCAAATTCCCAATTTGGCACATAGCCATATTCTGGATATTCAAACCCCTCAGGGTCATTTTGGGAAACTTCTGGGTACTGTGACCCTTGTCTCATTATATTCTGGAGTACTTTCTCCATATGCTCCATTTTAAGCCATATAGCTTTATTATCCGGAGGACTTTCATTATCAGAGTCATTATCAGAAACCACGGGCCTCACGGATTTCTTTTTGCTTTTTCTAGGAACATTTTCCTCCGTGGTTTGTATTTCTGGAGAAATTATAGTCTCACTAACGGGTAAATCAACGGCCACCGGTATCGGAACCGGATCCGCACTAAACTCTTGTCCCGACTCTTTAGCTTCACCCCGGGACGATCTTTTTACCCGTGAAATTTTTCTTTGAGACTTCTCCATTTTTCCTTTTTTATTATCTGGCTAATCATTACGCCAGCGTGACTCTGATTTTACTTTCGCTTTTGCTGGTTCTACCAGCGTAGCGTCTTTTTTCCCAGAACGTCCCCTCTTTCCTTGCACTTACCTGCGGGTCCGTTCCGACCGCTGCGAGGAGCTGCGCTCTGCAGCTCTTGCTTCAGCCGTCAGCGTCGACGTAATGCCGTTCTAGCGCCAGGCGGGGCTTCTTCACGTAGTCACTCACGTGACTCCGAAGTAAAATATCATCATGAAACTTTTTTACCCAGAGAGTTGTGAATCTGTGGAATTCTCTGCCTCAGAAGGCAGTGGAGGCTAATTCTCTGGATGCTTTCAAGAGAGAGTTAGACAGAGCTGTTAAAGATAGCAGAGTCAAGGGATATGGGGAGAAGGCAGGAACGGGGTACTGATTGTGGATGATCAGCCATGATCACAGTGAATGGCGGTGCTGGCTCAAAGGGCCGAATGGCCTACTCCTGCACCTATTGTCTATTGTCCATTGTCTATTGTCTATTGCCAATTGTCTATTGAAGATATACTGAAGACTTTTCATCCCATTGGTTTATCGATTTACAGGAAACATTTTTGTAAAGGGATATTGAAACTTGTAAACTCATTAATGTTAGCTGTTTTTCTCTCTGTATTTTGAGGTATCTTCCAGCATTTGTAAATTATACTGTGAAAATCATTCCCTTTTATTTTTACTATGTCGATTATCTCATTATCTGTATTATGCTTAAGAAAGGAAGCAAGGATTGAAATACTACTGATTATGTAAGAACAACTGGCTGTGATGCTCAATAGAAAATGTTCCATGTTATCTACAACATGTTCATAAATACATGGGATAGGAACAGAATTGGGCCATTCAGCCAATTGAGTCTACTTCCCCATGGCTGATCTATCTTTCCCTCTTAACCCCATTCTCCTGCCTTCTCCCCATAACCTCTGTCACCTGGTAAAATGACCGGTAAAATTCAGCGGCAGCATCTGGGGAGGGATGTGTGGTGCTTAGGTTTGCAGTATTTGTAGTTTATTGTGTTCATGTGGTCAATTTAAAACATCGCTGGCAAAACAACAATCAGCTAACAGTTTTTGAGCTTTGTTCTCTTAGGAAAGTACATTGTTAGTTGGCGCTATGGAATGAAATACTTTCTTCCATTTTTGCAACAAGCTTGAATTTGGCAATGAATGCCAATGAATTTAAATAACACGGTTTAAGTAACACTCCAGGTTTTCATTAACTTCTATGACTAGGGGGATAAAAAAACAAGTTAAATCTGTTTATGAGTACTGTATAGCTGAGCATTTTAATGTTGCTTATTAACAGTATCCTGTACCTGCCTTCTCTCCATACACTCTGATCCCCTTAGCCACAAGGGCCACATCTAACTCCCTCTTAAATATAGCCAATGAACTGGCCTCAACTACCCTCTGTGGCAGAGAGTTCCAGAGACTCACCACTCTCTGTGTGAAAAACGTCTTTCTCATCTCGGTCTTAAAGGATTTCCCCCTTATCCTTAAGCTGTGACCCCTTGTCCTGGACTTCCCCAACATCGGGAACAATCTGCCTGCATCTAGCCTGTCCAACCCCTTAAGAATTTTGTAAGTTTCTGTAAGATCCCCTCTCAATCTCCTAAATTCTAGAGAGTATAAACCGAGTCTATCCAGTCTTTCTTCATAAGACAGTCCTGACATCCCAGGAATCAGTCTGGTGAACCTTCTCTGCACTCCCTCTATGGCAATAATGTCCTTCCTCAGATTTGGAGACCAAAACTGTACGCAATACTCCAGGTGTGGTCTCACCAAGACCCTGTACAACTGAAGTAGAACCTCCCTGCTCCTATACTCAAATCCTTTTGCTATGAAAGCTAACATACCATTCGCTTTCTTCACTGCCTGCTGCTCCTGCATGCCTACTTTCAATGACTGGTGTACCATGACACCCAGGTCTCGCTGCATCTCCCCTTTTCCTAATCGGCCACCATTTAAATAATAGTCTGCTTTCCTGTTTTTGCCACCAAAGTGGATAACCTCACATTTATCCACATTAAACTGCATCTGCCAAACATTTGCCCACTCACCCAGCCTATCCAAGTCACCTTGCAGTCTTCTAGCATCCTCCTCACAGCTAACACTGCCCCCAGCTTAGTGTCATCCGCAAACTTGGAGATATTGCCTTCAATTCCCTCATCCATTAATATATATTGTAAATAGCTGGGGTCCCAGCACTGAGCCCTGCAGTACCCCACTAGTCACTGCCTGCCATTGTGAAAAGGACCCGTTTACTCCTACTCTTTGCTTCCTGTTTGCCAGCCAGTTCTCTATCTACATCAACACTGAACCCCTAATGCTGTATGCTTTAAGTTTGTATACTAATCTCTTATGTGGGACCTTGTCGAAAGCCTTCTGGAAGTCCAGATATACCACATCCACTGGTTCTCCCTTATCCACGCTACTAGTTACATACTCGAAAAATTCCACAAGATTCGTCAGCCATGATTTACCTTTCGTAAATCCATGCTGACTTTGTCCAATGATTTCACCACTTTCCAAAAGTGCTGCTATCACATCTTTAATAACTGACTCTAGCAGTTTCCCCACTACCGATGTTAGACTAACTGGTCTGTAATTCCCCGTTTTCTCTCTCCCTCCCTTCTTAAAAAGAGGGGTTACGTTTGCTACCCGCCAATCCTCAGGAACTACTCCAGAATCTAAAGAGTTTTGAAAGATTATCACTAATGCATCCACTATTTCTATGGCTACTTCCTTAAGTACTCTGGGATGCAGCCTATCTGGCCCTGGGGATTTATCGGCCTTTAAATCTATTCAATTTTCCCAACACCACTTCCCGACTAACCTGGATTTCACTCAATTCCTCCTTTGACCCGCGGTCCCGTTCTATTTCCGACAAATTATTTATGTCTTCCTTAGTGAAGATGGAACCAAAGTAGTTATTCAATTGGTCCGCCATATCCTTGTTCCCCATGATCAACTCACCTGTTTCTGACTGCAAGGGACCTACATTTGTTTTAACAAATCTCTTTCTCTTCACATATCTATAAAAACTTTTGCAGTCAGTTTTTATGTTCCCTGCCAGTTTTCTTTCATAATCTATTTTTCCTTTACTAATTAAGTCCTTTGTCCTCCTCTGCTGGTCTGAATTTCTTCCAGTCCTCTGGTATGCTGCTTTTCTGGCTACTTTGTACGCATCATCATTTGCTTTGATACTATCCCTAATTTCCCTTGTTATCCACGGATGCACTACCTTCCCCGATTTATTCTTTTGCCAAACTGGGATGAACAATTTTTGTAGTTCATCCATGCAGTCTTTAAATGTCTTCCATTGTATATCCACCGTCAACCCTTTTAGAATTAATTGCCAGTCATTCTTGGCCAATTCACGTCTCATACCCTCAAAGTTACCTTTCTTTAAGTTCAGAACCATTGTTTCTGAATTAACAATGTCACTCTCCATCCTAATGAAGAACTCAACCATATTATGGTCACTCTTGCCCAAGGGGGCACGTACAACAAGACGGCTAACTACCCCTTCCTCATTACTCAAAACCCAGACTAAAATAGCCTGCTCTCTCGTTGGTTCCTCTACATGTTGATTTAGATAACTATCCCGCGTACATTCCAAAAAATCCTCTTCCTCAGCACCCCTGCCAATTTGATTCACCCAACCTATATGTAGATTGAAGTCACCCATTATAACTGTTTTGCCTTTTTTGCACGCATTTCTAATTTCCTGTTTGATACCATCCCCAACTTCACTGCTACTGTTACGTGGCCTGTACACAACACCCACCAGCGTTTTCTGCCCCTTAGTGTTTTGCAGCTCTACCCATACCAATTCTACATCCTCCATGCTAATGTCCTTCCTTTCCATTGCATTAATCTCCTCTCTAACCAGCAACGCTACCCCACCTTTTCCTTTCTCTCTATCCCTCCTGAATATTGAATATCCCTGGAAGTTCAGCTCCCAGTCTACGTCACCCTGGAGCCATGTCTCCGTGATCCCAACTATATTATAATCATTAATAGCTATCTGCACGTTCAACTCGTCCACCTTATTATGAATACTCCTTGCATTGAGGCACAAAGCCTTCAGGCTTGTCTTTACAACGCTCTTACCCCTTATACAATTATGCTGAAAAGTGGCCCTTTTTGATTTTTGCCCTGGTTTTATCTGCCTGCCACTTTTACTTTTCACCTTGCTACCTATTGCTTCTACCTTCATTTTACACCCACCTGCCTCTCTGCTCTTGTACCCACCCCCCTGCCACATTAGTTTAAATGTTAAAGAAGGAACTGCAGATGCTGGAGAATCGAGGGTACACAAAAGGCTGGAGAAACTCAGCGGGTGCAGCAGCATCTAAGGAGCAAAGGAGATAGGCGACGTTTCGGGTCGAGACCCTTGTTCAGACAATCGGACCTCATCCCTTTTGTTACCTATATCGTTGGTGCCAACATGCACCACGACAACTGGCTGTTCACCCTCCCCCTCCAGAATGTTCTGCAGCCGTTCAGTGACATCCCTGACCCTTGCACCAGGGAGGCAACATACCATCCTGGAGTCTCGTGTGCGGCCGCAGAAACGCCTATCTATTCCCCTGACAATTGAATCCCCTATTACTATTGCCCCTCCCCTCTTTTTTCCCTCCCTCATGTGTCGCAGAGCCACCCATGGTTCCATGAACGTGGTTGCTGCTGCATTCCCCTGATGAGCCAACTCCCTCAACAGTATCCAAAATGGTATACCTGTTTAGGAGGGAGATGACCACAGGGGACTCCAGCACTACCTGCCTACTGCTTTGCTGGTTATTGGCCACCCGTTCCCTTTTTGTCCTTTTACCTTTTGCCTGCGGTGTGACCAACTCGCTGTACGTGCTATCCACGACTTTCTCCGCATCGTGGATGCTCCAGTATGAATCCAGCCGCAGTTCCAATCGTTCAATGCGGTCTGCCAGGAGCTGCAGCTGGACACACTTCCTGCAAATGTAGTCACCAGGGACACCGACCATCTCCCTGATCTCCCACATGTTGCAGGCTGAACAAACCACGGGGCCAATCTCTACTGCCATATCCTACTCCCAAATTGCTCTGTATTAAATATTAAAAAACACAAAAACTTATCCTTTAAACTTTACTAATAAATACTGAATCCTTATCTCCCAGAATCCTTAAACCTGAAGGCAGAAATGTAAAAATTGTAAACCCGGGGTTGCACCCAATCAGCTGCTACATATTAAGTAGAAATACTTGAATTAATATAGTGTTTTCCACAATCCTGGGATGTACAAAGGCATTATTCTAGCAAATTAATATTTTTGAAGTGTAGTCACCGCTTGTAGTGTGGGAAACGCAGAAGTCATACGTAGCAAGCAGCCACAAACAACAAATTGATAATGACTGAATCATCTGTTGTTTGTTTGGTGTTGATTGGAGGATAAATAATGGCCAGGGTCCTTGAGAGAAAGCCGCAGTTCTTCTATAATATTTCACTAGGTTTCTTTTACATCTACCTTATTGTCAGATAGGTTTAACTTCTCATTTGAAGATTAAACCACAAAATTCCACCACTAGCCCATTCCCCCAACGCAACCCATTCTCCCAACGCAATATTCCAACACTCACTCATAGCCCCCTACTGCGCAGGAGCAGTTAATTTCCCTTAATCCCACACCCTCCCCATGCTCTTCACCCTCCCTCTTCTTTCCCCTCTCCTCCCCTCCCCCAATCTCTCCCTGCCTTTCCTTTCCCCTACCCTCAATCACTTCTGCTCTTCCTCCATAACTCTTCTCCCCTCCCTATGCTCCTCCTATCCCTCTATCCCCCACCTCCCCCACTCCTCACATCCTCCTATCCCCCCACTCTCCCTCCTCACCTCCCCAGGATCTTTCCCCTCTCTTCCTCCCCTCCCCAATCCCTCCCTCACCTCTCCCTCCCTCTCCTTTCCCCTACCCAAAGTCACTCCCTCCCTCCCTCCATCTCCTCTCCTCCCTACCCCCGCCTATCCCTCTATCCCCCACCTCCCTACTCCTCACCTCTCGCTATCACCCCCCCACTATCCTTCCTCACCTTCCCCACTTCCCTCCTATCCCTCTATTCCCCACTCCCTACCCCCCCCCCCCACTCCTCCCCTCCTCTCCCTCTATTCCCCCTCCGCCCCCACCAGACAGGAAAAAACTGAAAAAAGAGGAAGAGACAGATTTCTCCACAGATTTTGAAACTCGGCAAGGCCCCATCGCCACCTCAAGGCCTCACTACCAACATGAGGCCTCACCACCGCCAGTGAGAGGCCCCACTGTGGCGGCAGCTCCATCGTCGTGAGACCTCACCGCTGCGGTCTCGATGCCTCCCGGATCATCGCGTAGAACCCCAACCGGAACCTCGTCGGTAGAAGTCCGGGTTGAACGAAGCGGTCGAAACGCCCGTGGCTGGGTACCATGGAGGCCATGAAGTGTGCTCTACCGCTTGCCCGCTTGGCACCACGGAGACGCCCGCAGACGCAGCTCCAGTCGGCGGAGCATTAGTGATGCTCACTCTGCTCCTTCAGCTTTACATTCTCCTCACCGGGCGAGGCGGGTACCGTCTGTGACTGACAGCAGACCCGGCCAATCAGTGTAGCGATAGTGAAGGAAGGGGCGTCGCTGATCCAGCAACTGACAGGAGAGGATACCAATCTGCGCATGTGCGGTTTTAAAGATTTTTAAACCTTAATAACTTTTAACATATACCATCGATGGGATCAAAACTTGTTGCACTTGTAGCACAGGAGAAAGGTGAGTAAAGTGGCAAAAAAATCGGAATGCTATCGCGTACCGTTTTTGCGCAAATAGAAATAAAGGTAAATCTGGAAGAGCACAAGATCAGAGTTTTAGTTATGGAATTGATATTATGTACACACACACACACATAAACATGTATGTATATAATTTTGAGTAAATCACATTTGGAATATTGTGTATAGTTCCTGCTCCTCATTACAAAATTGATATGCTGTATGCAGAAAGAGAATCCTGGAATTTATGCATTTTAACTGGAGATTATAATCATTGGTACAAATTCAATGGGCTGGGATGCCAGTCTTTGATCTAAAATTCTGACATAGTTTGATGGAGATGTACATTTTATCTCAAGCTACACATAAAGTGCTGGAGGAACTTAGCGGACCAGGCAGCATCTGGGGAGGGATCCATATCAGGTATTTCACTTTTTAACAACATACTGCAGCCATTGATTCCTCATCTTCCTTCTTAGATGATTGGAAATGAGAAGTTAAGGAGATTTAGAGATAATTTTCAAAGACGCTTGGCTCGTGCAAAGACCTCAAGCTTTCTTGGCAAAAGCATAAGTTCTTTTTTAAAGGAAGAGATTTCACTTTTCTCTATATCTAGCAATGGGGTTATAAATATAGTCGAGACATGAGAGATTGCAAATGCTGGAATCATGGGCAAGAAAATATTGCTGGAAGAATTCAATGGGTCAGTCAATATCTGTAGAGGGAAATGAATAATCAGGTGGGGACCCTTTTTTTATACTCTAGGATGAATCCAAATCAGGTGTTGTAGAAGGGTCCAGACCCGAATTGTTAGACCCATTTCCCTCCTCAGATGTTGCCTGTTCCTCCAACAGCTTGTTTTTTGTCATAAATATAAGAGTTGTTTGTAGATGCAATTGTCAAAACTTTTTGAATGTCCACTATGTTTGTGCACATATTGAGATATACACTACGTTTAAAGTTTGAATATCCTGAGATTTGTGAGTTTCCTGAGATTTGACTGAGCTGCAGAATACTGGAGTTACATTTTACTTAAAAGTTATGGTCACAACCCTGTGTGTGCAACCCCCAGAATGAAAATAACATATTTTTTCCATTGAACATTGACACACAATTGATGTGCAGTTTACTGGTCCTGGAAAGTATCTAACTCCACCCGGAATGTTACCCAAAATTAAACAGTAAAGGAAATGACCAAGTTAACCACTGCAAGATTATGGTGGCTCTGTGATTAAATCAGTAAGATACGTCAAGGAGCAAGTCCAGAGTGACTCATTCTGCAGGTTGTTTTTCAGCCTCAAGGGAAAAGCATCTTTTCAATGTCCCTTCAAGCAGTTACACCCGTTTATGATTTCTGATATTTTAGGATTACAAATTACGAGTCTTATGATTGTGGATTTCAAAGTGCTTGTACGTCATGGTTGGGTCATCAGTTGAGATATCCATATTGTTACATCTTTATTGCTGCATCCAAATCGATATATTCGTGTTAGTAAGTCATTGACTTAAACACTGTAAAATTCCATTTTCAAACTGCACAAAAGGAAATACATTTCTCAACAATCTGTACAAAGCAATTAATAATTGTTTTCCTCAGCATCTTTGCTTCTGATTTTAAGCAACTTATTTATTCCCTCCAGCAAGAACAGTATATACTTTCACTTGTAGATTGGGATAAAGCTTTTTTGTTGAACAAATTTCAAATTTTTGGTTGCATTAAATAACCCAATAATAACCATCCAAAAGAAATTGCATTTTAATTCAGCTACATGCTATGAGGCTTTAGAGCGCAATTAATGTTGTTCGTACTTTACTGGGAAGACATATTCTGATATGATATATGTGTGATTATGATAGCTACAATCTCATTTTAACAGAGATATAAAATAATATTGCCTGGTGCTGAAGTACTCAGGCATTTAAGAGGAGTTTTATTTATGTCACTCTGGGCTAAATGTCAAGTACATATCTAAAGCACTACCGTTACATTATATACGTAAATGTTCACTCCATTAAAATGTTCATATCATTTTGGAAAAATTGGCTCCATATATATTGGCATCTGGGAATGACTTTAGGCGTCCTTATGAGAGTCGGTAATTACGACTTACAGCCCTGTTTGAAGAAACATTTGCCTTTATGTACCCTTTAATTTGATTCTCGTTGCCTTACCATTGTGTCCTGATCCTGATAATGTATAGAATATTATTCTTGCGAAAGAGCCTATTTGAATGGCAGAGCTTTGCAACATCATGATAAGGCACTGGTTTAGCTACAGCCAAGAGCAAAATGAATTTGATACACATCAACAACCCTCCCTGGGTTGCTTGGAAAACATAGTACCTGTACCTTTCCCTGTCCTCTTGGGTGTAGTCATATGGATCACATAGTTAATTAAAGTTTTTTTTCCCCTCTCTCCGAGCAAACGAACGTTCCATCAGGCAAATTTGGAAACAGCTGGTTAGTTTTTGTTCCTGTACTTTATTCTGTGATATCAGTTGAGCTAAGTGAAATCTTTCTTTATGAAACTGGGCAGCCTGTGCTACCTGATAGCTACTAATTGCTGCAAATACATTTCTGAATTGCAAATTTTCTGCACTGATAAAAACTTTGATTGCCTGTCAGCTACACATAAGAGAAGATCACGAGTGCTAAATGAGGTGTTCCACGCATGGATAATAATGCCTGATGAATTATTCAGCAAAGAATGCTTGAATGAAGCAAATGATTTGAAGGGTTACTACCAACTGTAACAGTTCAACACCCAAAAGAACAAAAGTACCATCCTGAAAATTAAACTAATGATTAAAAAATGCTTATTAATTCTACATTTACAGTAAAAAAAAAGAAATGCCATTCTGATTTTAAAGGTTAATCATTATTTTTTTTCCACTAATGATCTTGTTCTCGTGAAATACATTAGAGAAACCTAAAACAATTTTCAGGGTGTATTGATTTAAGTACCAGTGGAGGAGTATTCTTATTAATGGTGATTGTGCTTTCATACACCAAGGGTGGCAAAATACAAATCCATTCTACCCTCAATTCAATTCTTTTGGAATTCTTTCATCTATGAAAATAAGGCAGAATTAATCAACGAACGGCATTAACAGAGGTGCGTTATTCTCTTGGAATCTATCCAGCTGGAACTTAGCAATCGAGACAAAACGGTGGATCTGTCACTTGCTTCCCAGCAAGCAAAAGGCCAGCTGAATTAATCACATGTAACCAGGGATACTTTAAAAAGTTTAATACGAATATCTTAATTTGCCAAACTCATTCCTTTTGCAAATTAAATAAAGATGTGAGGACCTTTTCCCCAGTTTCCACAGTTTGCGCTTTCGCCTTTCAGTCAGAAGATTGTGGGTTCCAGAGCCCCAAGGAGAAAAATGCAGCACTTGGGATGTGCTACACCATCTGGTAGGAGCAGACGTCCCTCTTTGTTGGATAGAAAAGATCCCACGGCACAATTTTGAGTAATAGCGGGGGAAATGCTCAGCAGTCACTAGTTCCTGGGTGGACAGGAATGTGGAGTGGAGTTTGCAATTAGTATGGCTATAATCTTATTGAATCATGTGCAGGCCTACTCCTGCTTTTAGTTCGAACGTTCATATCTTGGGGGTGGCACTGTGCCGCAGCGGTAGAGTTGCTGCCTTATGCCCCTGTCCCACTTAGGAAACCTGAACGGAAACCTCTGGAGACTTTGTGTCCCACCCAAGGTTTCCGTGCGGTTCCCGGAGGTTTTTGTCCTCCGGCAATCACCTTCAACTAGCATCGCAACTGGCTTCGACTAAAAAATTACCGATTTTTAAAATGGAAACCACTTTCGACCATTAAGGAGACTGACAAAAACCTCCGGGAACCGCACAGAAACCTTGGGTGGGGCGCAAAGCCTCCAGGGGTTCCTGTTGAGGTTTCCTAAGTGGGACAGGGGCATTAACAGTGCCAGACACCCAGGTTCAAACTTGACTACCAGTGCAAACCTGACTACCAGAGAGAGTTGGATAGAGCTCTAGGGGCTAGTGGAGTCAAGGGATATGGGGAGAAGGCAGGCACGGGTTATTGATAGCGGACGATCAGCCATGATCATATTGAATGGCGGTGCTGGCCCGAATGGCCTCATCCTGCACCTATTTTCTATGTTTCTATGTTTCTATGCTGTCTATACGGATTTTGGATGTTCTCCCTGTGACCTGCGTGTGTATCCTTCGGATGGTCCGGTTTCCTCCCACACTCCAAAGACGTATAGGTTTATAGGTTAAGTGGCTTGGTGAAATTTTTAATTGTCCCTTGAATGTGTCGGATAGTGTCAATGTGCGTGAATCACTGGTCGGTGTGGACTCGGTCGGCCAAAGGGCCTGTTTTCTTGCTATATCTCTAAATTAAACTAAAATCTCCACCAGTCCCATAGGTGTCCATTAAAGTATATAAGATACTGAGAATTTTTAACAGGGAATATAAATATGTTTCCCCTTGTGGGAGATTCCTGATAAAGAATCACTGTTAAAAAGGATTTTCAATGTAAGGCAACATTATTCTTCTCTCCTTCTCTTATTTTCGTCACCTTTTCTCCCCCTTTGTCTCCTTTTCATCTTTTGCCTTTGTCCATCCATCTGTTACTCAAAACCTCCTCGCCAGTTTTCACCCATCACTTGTCAGGCTTTGTCCCACTCCCACCTCTGAAGATGGATCCCGACCCAAAACATAATCTATCCATGTCCTCCAGAGATGTTGCTGAGTTACTCTAGCACTCTGTATTCCACACAGGGTGCCAGCATCTGCACTTCCTTGTATCAGCATTTTCCTCTGGAGATCTTTGTAACTTTCTTCCTTCAAGGATTGTGGAAGTCGTCTTTTTACTTTGTTAATGGCAGAATTAGGTAGATACTCGATAAACCAGGAGATGAGACATCACTGTGGCACTGTGGAGTTGCGGAGGTGAAGTTACAATTGGATCAGACAAATCAAACTAAATGCTAGAGCAAATTTGGGAAGTTAAGATGTTTTTTGCAGCCTCTAATTCATAATTCAGCCTCTAAGATCATAAGATCTTAAGTATATATGTCTCCTGGCCAAAACTCACCTCTCAAATGCTAGCATGAAAATAGGTAAGATCTGATCTCTCGTGATCACTGGATCATAATCCTAGAACAACTCTCCCATTTTATTGTCTCAACTTGGTTTGGTGAATGAATGGTCCGCAGGTGATTGAATGGTCCTGTATCAGTTTCAGTTTAGTTCATTGTCATGTGTACCAAGGAACAGTGAAAAGCTTTTGTTCCATGCCAACAAGTCAGCAGAAAGACAATACATGATTACAATCAGGCATTAAGGTGCAGTCACCATTGTTTCATCAGGTGCTACAAGGAAAATTACATTGCAGTTGCTGCCCTACAGTGCTAGGGACCCAGGTTCAATCCTGACTACCAATGTTGATCCGGTTTCCTCCCACATTCCAAAGACATGCAAGTTTGTAGGTTAAATGGCTTCTGTAAATTGTCCCTAGTGTGTAGGATAGAACTAATGTACAGGTGATCACTGGCCGGCATAGACTCGGTGGGCCGTTGAGGCCCTGTTTCAATGCTGTATTTCTAAACTAAATCTCTTTCAGTCCCAGATTTCAAGGCGAGAGAATTATCTCAGGGGCAACTCACCCTTTTCGTGATAAGATTTTTCCCTCAGATTTTAGGCTACTATTTTTAGTGAGTGGCTGCTTTTCATGTGGCCAACTGGCTGGCAGTTGTGATGTGAGCTTTGCCTGTGTTTTGCCCTTGCCCTGTCCCATTTCTCTCCCAAAACCTATTGGGGTTAAAATTTACATTCCTCGTTTGTAAACATGTTCAGGAAGCTTTCACGTCTTGTGAAGGTGGCAAAAGTTAATTTGCAATAGCTTCAATTTTTTGTCCATTTATATCATCTTCAGTTAGAACGTAGAATATGGAACTACAACAGAAGAACAGGCCCTTCGGCCCACAATGTCTGTGCGTGCACATAACCCATATCCCTCCATTCCCTGAATATCCATATGCACATCCAAAAGCATTTTAAATGCCATTAACATGTCTGCTTTCACCACCTCTCCTGGCAGTGTATTCCTGGCACTATGTAAAAATCTTGCCCAGCACATCTCATTTAAATTTTGCTCGTTTCACCTCAAAGCTATGATATCTAATATTTAAAATCTACCCTATCTATGCCAGTTCTTCCAGTATCTTTCTTGAACAACAAGGACCACAGTGGTGAAGTAATGCGCTCAAATGCAATGGTCGCTCATGCCAATTTCTTGTCAAGGTTCAGAATCAGATTCAGATTACTTTATTGTCATATAGAGCAGACTGCAATGAAATTCCTTGATCACATAAAGCTCATAGAGTACACAGTATACATGTAGCAATGTTACAAAATGTTGAGATTTAAAAAATCAAGTCTGCAATTTATCCCATCAGATAAAGCATACAAAGAAGTTTAATTTGACCCCTAATTCACTTTCATATCAGTATTAAAAAAGTAATGGCCATTTTCATACTCGGAAATTAGCATCTTGTTCCCCATTGCCTTTCCATTGACTTCACACAAAAGTTGTGATCGAGGACAGTCAAAAGCCCATAACTTTCTTAAAAATTAAGAGAACTGAAAGAAATTTTCAGTTATTATAGATTGAAGCATTCTGAAACTAATATGAAACAATTTTACTTGGATGACCCGAAATTAAAGCATATAATTAGTTAGTTACCCAATTTAGCTAATTACAAAATTCAATTACTAGATCTAAACATCTATCCATTTCTTAAGAAAATACTAACTTTTTTTTAAAGCCTAAGTGTCCAAATAACATCCACACAAGAATTCACAATATAACATGATTTTTAAATCTAATTGTCATTAATTTATAGGCCCAATTGAAGGAATTTTGTGTTTAATGGGCATTTTAAACAGCTTGCGAGTGGGATTTTCTGGAACGCGATGGATTGGAACGTTGCGGATGCGGTGAATTTAAACCCCATGTCGGCAGGAAAAAATCTGCCGGTTCGTATGGGGAATAAATCACCGTTTCGCAACATGAAATATTGATTAAAGTTATCTAAAAAAGCAAGTTTATATGTAAAAATAAACAGCTTTCACTTACCTGTCCCCTACGTAAAATCGGTCCCCGTTCACGGCATTAAGAGCTAATTTTTATTTTACTGCAGTGCAGAAATAGTCGGGCTATTTATTAAAAAAGATGAACTTACCGGCAGTCAGAACGAATCTCCAGAAATAGATCGCACTCCGACAAAATATTATTCCGGATGGCAAGGTAAAAAACGCGTTTTAACCCCCCCTCCCCCTTAAAGGCGCCAAAGTCGCGCACACGGCCAGTGGCAGAACTGCAGCACCGGTAAAGGTAAGTTTTGTAACATACCTAATACATGGTCATGATTGATGCAACCATGGTTATTGAGACTGCAGAGTAATTGCTTGTAGACTAATTGATGATGGTGAATTGATTTGATTATCATCATGATACCTTTATCATCAGGTGTGGAGAGGAACATACGTTTGCAGGATAAGTGAATTGGAGGTGATGGCTGCAATGGAACTTTGTGGTCAGCTGCAGTTAGGACTGTAAAATGGTCCCAAAATGGCATCTCTAGCATATGGACTCAGCGGGCTGTTCTGTGCATACTGTACTGGCATTGGTGATTGTGCTTATGTATGGGGATAATCTTGCTGAAGTGTATGCAAAAAATTGTATTTCATTGTACTGGTGCACACAACCATAAAGAAACTATTGAACCATTAAGCACATTTTATTACTGCAGGAATGAGTGAAGGCCATTCATTCTCATCAACGTGCTTCACCATTTCAATTTCTATATTTCCAATCTGAATTTTACCCATCTAATCCCTGCATGATGTAATCTTTCCTCTTCCTTGGGTAGCAGTAAACAATCAGCATCAATAAATACTGCCGGAGTATTGTAAGTATGTGGAAACATTTCAAGGCATTTTTCAAGTTTTCAATTTTTCTCCAAGTCATATAAACAGATAACTAAATGCTTGGTCAAGTTGATAATCCTAAAGGAGCATCTTAAATGGGCATGAGCTGGAGAGGTTTGGTTTAGTTTAGTTTAGTTTAGTTTAGAGATACAGCATGAAATCAGACCCTTTGGCTCACTAAGTCCACGCTGACCATCAAACATCCAGTCACGCTCGTTCTGTTATCCCACTTTCTCATCCATTCTTTACACACTAGGGATAAGTTTTATTTAACCTACAAACCCGCTTATCTTTGAGATGTGGGAGGAAACCAGAGCTCCCATCAGAAACCCACATGGTCACAGAGAGAAAGTACAAACTCCACACAGACAGCAACCGTGGTCTCTAGAGCTGTGAGGCATGAGCTCTACCAGCTGCGCCAACATGTTGCCCTTTAGGGAGTGGATTCCAGCCCTCTGAGTCCACTTGGATGAACAGTGAAACTAAATGGGCCATGATCTCCTTCCTTTGTCTGGCAATTCTTAAAAAGAACTTTATGTGGCACTCACACCTTTGGAGAGCTGATTCCTCGCCATAATTGGTAAGTGGCACGGAGCTTGCTTTCTTTATTTTTTTTTGTCCTCTTTGCCCGTGTGCAAGCCTTTGTCTCAAAACAGCGATATCATTTTCTGGATGAAATTGAAGTTATCCATGCAGAGTTTATCCATGTGTATGGCAGGAGAAACAGAATAGGCTCATGTTAACCTTTTCAAGAATGTACATGAGTTGGAATAAAATGCCTCCAGGATGCCATTAACCTATACTTACCCACTATGTGTCCTGTTTCTGTCTTTCAATCATACTTGTTCTTTTCAGAGTTGCCTCTTTTTTTAAAAAGAAAACCTAATCCTGGTTGTCTGTTCCTGTTAAAATAGCAAATGATCAGAGAGCAATAAAAAACTACTGCCTGATAGTTAAACTATTTTTTAACTACTAGACAATGTTTAGCTGATTATGTTTTTTGAGGATGTTTGTTATAAGGGAAGGATAGAAGCTTTTTGGAATGATGTGAACCAAATATGTATAAATTATCTTAAAGCTTGCAACAGAAACAAATGTTTTGCTAAGCTTGAGGAAGGTTTAGAAGAGGGATGTGCAAGTTACATCCATTAAAGAACAAGCAATTTAACAGGTTTGTGGTGCAAATGCCAATTAGATGGGCACATGGCTATGCAGAGAATGGAGGGATATGGTTCACGTCCAGGCAGATGAGATTAGTTTATCTTGGCATCAGGTTCAGCACAGACTTTGTGGACCGAAGGGCCTATACCTCTGCAGCACTGTTCTATCTTCTAAATTCATAAATTTCCCTGAGAATGGGCAGAAACATCTTTATGCGGAAGTAGGACTACTTGATGCTAACATTATTAAAAGCTTCTGACATCAATGCACTTTAAGAAAAGAACGTTTTATGATCTAATATGTGACTAATTTGGGGACTGGATGCCAAGCGTGAGTACCATCCTTAGGAGGAGTAGGTAATATTTGACCTATGGTTGCAAACAGTTTCCTCTTCTGGGGTTTGCCTGTCCTCCTCCTTAACTCTGTTACACACTAATTGATAGAGCTCATTTGCTTTGATTAACAAATAACTCCTTTATCATTGTTTTCTTGTGATAGACGGTTGAAAGGAAACTAGAGGAATCTGCATTTTTACAATAGGACAGTGGTGACATGTCAGCTGTTCTCTGCTGTCTGCCAAGGGACATCTTGTGGTTGTGAAAAGCACGATACAGCTGTCATTCCAGGCTTTCTTGTCTTCATCCGGCAATTCCCATGGTCCGATAAAAACTGCTTTGCACCACAGCCAATTCCCAATGACACACGTTGCCCATTGAAAAGTCTATCTGGTCAGATGATCTTTGGAATAAGGACTGAGAATGCAAGTGAAAAGCGAATTCCTTGTTACAGGCACAACAAAATCACACAGTCAGAACCTTTTTTCCCAGATTGGAAATGTCAAAGACTAGAAGGCATAGCTTTAAACTGGGAGGAGCAAAGTTTAAAGGAGATGTGCGGGGCAAGTATTTTTAAACAGAGCTGGAGTGCCTGGGGCTGGTGATGCTGCTGGGGCTGGTGATGGAAGAAAATACGATAGTGGTATTTATGAGGGTTTTAGATAGGCACATGGATATACAGGTGATAGAGAGATATGGATCATATGCTGGCAGAGGAGATTAGTTTAACTTGGGCTCATGTTTGGCCGAATGGCCTATGCTGTACCGTTCTATGTTCCATGTTCTACAAATCCTCACAATGCGTTTGAGTTACCAAGTCAAGAATGAATTTTACTGAGCTGCTAAGCCCTCGGCTCACTGCTACCATCGTGCAAGAGGTACTGAGCCTTGAAGTCCCACACCACCACATTCTGGAATAGCTACTTTCCTGCAATCATCAGGTTCTTGAACCGACCTGCACAACACTAATCTTACCTCATCAATGGAACGTGACGGACCACCTCTTGCAGTACCAAGCCTTTGTTGTTTTTTTCAAAATTATGATTACCAGCAATATTTTCTTTTTTGCAATCTTTTTCCTTTCCATTTTCTACCAGAATGTATGTATCATTTATATTTTTTGTGTGAGTCTGTGATGCTGTGACAAGCAAGATTTTCATTGTACCTGTTCACCACCATACCTCTGCATATGAAATGACCCTAAAAATGGTGAAACAGGGAGACAGGGTGGTGAACACTGGAATCCAGAACCAGAGGGCAAATGCCTACCTTGGTTTGAATGGCCAAAATGCACCAATTAACATTGGTCCAAATTAAATTCCATCTGCAAAGCACGAAGAATGAAAGAAAAATCAATAGACAATAGACAATAGACAATAGACAATGGTTGCAGAAGTAGGCCATTCGGCCTTTTCGAGCCAACTGTTGGAGACATACCTGAAGACCATGAAGAATGGTTTCATCCCCACTGCAGGCAGCAGAAAGATAGTGTGCTTAGGGGCTATAGCTATGTGTGAAGGTTCTAACAGGAAGGGTCTATCTCCCAACCAGGAAGCAAAATCTTACCCATCTCTAACTGGTCCTAGAATTGTCGCTTGTTGAAGCTATTTCAAAGGACAATTACACGGCAACTACATATTGCGGTTTTAGTGTCATATACAGGCCAGCCTGGTTATAGACGGCAGATTTCCCTCTCTGCAGGACATAAGCGGCCAGATATATTTTCATGACAATCTGATACCTTCATGCTCGCTATTGCTGAGACTAACTTCTTCGAGCAGATTTCAATTTAATTACTGGAATTTTAATTCTCCAGCTGCCGCTGGTGGGAATTATTTGTGGATCAGCAATCCAGGTCTCGGAGTATCTGTCTCACAACGTAACCTCGTATTAGTTTGCTCCGTGATATATGAGGTGGCAGAACTGGTGGAATAGAGATATGAGAGTTGGTGAGTTGGAGGAGGTTACAAAAAAAAAAGAAAGTGTGAAACCAAAGTGGGATTTGAACATCAGGACCAGGATTTTACAATGGAGGTGATGCCGGATCAGGAGATAGTGAAAGACAAACACTGCTGGGTGGGAGGAATGGGTTAGATTCCAGGGTGGAACTAATCTAGGATTGGAATGAGCAGGGGAATGGGATTGATTGAAAAAAGCTGACACTGATTCAATAAACTAAATGCCTTTCGTCCGTGCGGTAAAGAATCAATGATTCCACAACTAGACGGGCAACAACAAAATTATTGAATTAGGAAAAAATACTACAAACACTCTGACTCCCAGAGCTACCTAGACCATTACCTCCTCCCACCCTGTTACTTGTCAGGTTCCAACCCTTTCTCCATCTCTTCCAGTCCAGGTGACGGGCTCTTATCTGAAAGATTGACTGTCGATTTCCCTCCACTGATGCTGCCTGACCAGCTGAGTTCCTCCAGCAGATTGTTCAATGCATTTAAATATGTGCAATTAGAAAATTTGACCACTGCTCTCTCCACGAGGATGCAAAACCTCTCTTCATACAGCTGCTTGGTTTTGAAATGCATTGAATCTGTGTTGGAAAAAGGAAATGATAAAATGAACAAAAGTTTAAGAAAATATTTTGCGTCACGGCTTTTTCCATCTGTGGTGACTCCTCACCAGTGACGGGGTCCTGTGGCTATCTCCAGTTTGCTTCAGACAGATTGGTCTCTAGTTTGGACAGATACATGGATCGAAAGGGTTTGAGGCGTTTGGGCCGAATGCAGGCAAAAAGGACTAACCAGGAGTCCAACTTGGTTGGCATTGACAAGTTGGGCAAAAGGGTCTGTGACTCCATGACTCTTTGACAATGTGCTTTTGCATCAGTAAGTATTGGTATAGCTATTAGTCCATTATTGTCACATGTACCCAGATACAGTTATCTCTACAGAGAAAGTGCAGATAAAAAAGTGAAGGGCCTCAATGAGGCAGATTGGATGAACAGGAATTCATCTTTCGCAAATGAGAGGTCTGCTCAAGAGTCTGATAACAGCAGCAAAGAAGCTGCTCTTGAATTGCTTGAAGAGGGGAGAAGAGAGAAAGACTGGGGTGCGAGTCGTCCTTGATTACGTTGGCTGGTCTACACAAGACAACATGAAATATGAATGGAATTGATGGGGGTGTAGGCTGGTTTACCTGATGGACTGGGCTGCGTCCACAACTCTGCCATTTCTTGTGGTCCTGGGCAGAGCAGTTACTTCACCAGTAAGTCTCAGAAACAGGAGGCACAGTTACATTTTGCTGGAGAGAGCAATAAGAATCAATGGATCTGGTGGAACTTGTTTGAGACAGAGAGGGGAACAGCCTCTTATCCCAACAATGCAACAACAAGCTGGATTTTTAAACAATGCCTTCAATTTAGCATATACTTCACACAGTAGACATAGCAAATAAATGTGGTACCTAGAGACACAAGGAACTATAGATGCTGGAATCTTAAGTAAAACACAAAGTCCTGCAGTAACCCAATGGGTCAAATATCATCTCTGGGAGGGCATGGATAGGCAGTGTTTCAGATCGGGATGAAGGGTCTGAAGAAGTGCCCCGACCCAAATTGTCGCTTATCTATGTCCTCCAGAGATGCTGCCTGACCCACTGAGGTACTCCAGCACTTTGTGTGGTACAGAGAGATATTGGGAAAAGTGCCCAAAGATTTGGTCAAAGCAGTAAGTTTTAGTAAAACGTTTAAAGCTGGATAGTGATGCCTGAGCAAAATCCAAGGTTTATTGTCTTGGTCATTAGCATCACTAGTCTAATAATATTGTTCCAATCTCAGGAAGCAACCATGAGCCCAGACCCAATCTGACTCTAATCTGAGTCACAGCTGCTATGGAAAAAAACATTCTTGTATCACATCACTGTTTCGACAGTCTCACTCACCCACACTACCCACATTATCCCAAACCAACTTTATTTTCCAAAGGAAGTAAAATCAGTTGCGAAAGCTGAACTTGAGACAAACATGTGGCAAAACAATTGGAATAAAGAGGAGACACCAGAAACTTTAGATACTATTTATTTTAAAAAGACACAACATGCCAGGTCAGGCAGCATCTCTGGAGAACATAGATAGTTGATGTCACTTATCCACTTCAGTTTAGTGTTTTGTCAGATGTGCAGAGGTACAATGAAAAGCTGGAGAAACTCAGTGGGTGAGGAAGCATCTAAGGAGCGACGCAATAGGTGACGTTTCGGGTCGAGACCCTTCTTCAGACTGATGTTGGGGTGGGGGTGGGGGCGGGAAGAAGAAAGCAAGAGGCGGAGACAGTAGGCTGTGGGGGAGCTGGGAAGGGGAGGGGAAGGAGGGAGAAAGCAAGGACTACCTGAAATTGGAGAAGTCAATGTTCATACCGCCAGGGTGTAAACTACCCAAGCAAAATATGAGGTGCTGCTCCTCCAATTTGCGGTGGGACTCATTCTGGCCATGGAGGAGGCCCAGGACAGAAAGGTCGGATTCGGAATGGGAGGGGGAGTTGAAGTGCTGAGCCACCGGGAGATCAGGTTGGTTAATGCGAACTGAGCGGAGGTGT
Organism: Okamejei kenojei; assembly: GCA_035221665.1. Lineage (NCBI taxonomy): Eukaryota > Metazoa > Chordata > Chondrichthyes > Rajiformes > Rajidae > Okamejei > Okamejei kenojei. Next base: position 11,089,723 of record CM069148.1, on the reverse strand, counting down.
TGGGCGAAGCGATCGCCAAGCCTGCGCTTGGTCTCACTGATGTAGAGCAGTTGACACCCAGAACAGCGGATGCAATAGATGATTCTTTCCGCCCACACTCACATCAGTCTGAAGAAGGGTTTTGACTCGAAACGTCACCTATTCCTTCGCTCCAATGATGCTGCCTCACCCGCTGTGTTTCTCCAGCATTTTTTGTCTATCTCCGATTTTTCCAGCATCTGCAGTTCTTTCTTAAACGTACAGTGAAAAGCTTTTGTTGCGTGCTAACCAGTCAGCAGAAAGACAATACATGATTACAATGGATTATCCATCGTCTCCAGAGACGTTGCCTGACCCACCGAGTTACTCCAGTACAGTGTGTCTTACAATTGGAATAAAGATTGGGCAACAAGTATTTCAAATCCAAAATAAACATTCGCTCTTTGTGCATATTTCTGGTGCAGTGAAGGATGGATTTCTCGCTGGGATTACTGTATTCACAAAAGGCTGCTGTTTGGCTCTGATGGGTGGAGTCAATTCATCAGCATGCTTTTCAAACCAGTCATTGTTATTGCCAGTTCGAAAGCATCAATCTAAGTAACACAACCTGAAACCAATGTAACTGTAATTCACGATGCTGTTATTTCCTCTGTGCCTGCTAAGTGTCTTCACTGGTTAGACAGTGAATGCGATTTCCTCACAGTTGTTCTCATTATCGAAGCCATGCAAGATAATATATAAAATGTACAAGAAGTGACAAATTATCCCTCAGGAGTAAACCCTGTAGGTCAGTGACAACACTTCAACCATGCTCTCCTGGTGGGTCTTTGCATGTGGTTCACTTTTCTCATGGTGTTTAAAGGTATACTGGCGTTCTCAGAACAGTAGCCCTCTGGAGATCACCTGGGCAGATCCAGCATTCACGCTTTACTTCCTTTGGTTCTTTCTCTCATTTCATCTCAGCGTGCTCAGACAACATGGAGTTGCAACAGTCTGCTATGTAAAATCCGAGCGATCGCTTACAAGAGGAGAGGAGAATTTCGACTCCTTTTTGCAGGTGTATTTTGGCATTTTTCTTGGCCAAATCCCTCCAATCTGAGACACTAATCAGCAGTGCACATCTCTAGTAACGGTAGTAGCTATGTACAGCATGCGCTATATACATGTAGAACATAAAAGAGTGCACCACAGAAATAGACCCTTCGGCCCACCATGTCTGTACTGAACATGATACCAAATTATATTACAGGCACTCCCCGATTTACAGAATGGTTACGTTCCATGAACCTTCACTTGAGTCAGGTTTTATGCAAGTCGGAAACATCATCCCCATCCCCATCCCATGCCTGAAATAGTTCACTGAGATTGTTAACTGTCTCAGCACCGCCACCATTGCCTGCTTGTTCCCGATGAAAACTTGAGTGACTGTATGGTGTTGCAAACTGTGTGACTGTATGGTGTTGCAAACTGCCTTGATTGCACTTAGGACTAAGTACGGAATTGTTTACGTAAGTGCCTGTCAAGTCTTCTAATGTTTTTGTGCAGATTCCCCGCTTGAAAGGGATCTGATTCATCCACCCCGAAATGATGAACTGGATTTCACTCAATGACCAAACATTTATTTTCCATTTTTTCCCCCCCTTTTTATTTTGGCAGATTCAGCAATTAATTTACAGTTCCACTTGATTTATTGCTTCAGCCATTACTTTGAAGGCATTTGGATGTTGTAGGTCTTAAGGTATTTAACAGTTTAGTCTTTTAGCAGGTTAAAAAACCAGCTGCTAATCGGGCGCTGTAGATAATCAGTCCTGCATGCCTTTGCTGGCGATCGCGGCAGTTTTTAGGACAGTGTCTTAGATTATACTGTTCAAGTTTTAGCCGCAAGTCAACTTCTCTCGCGGGCCTGTCCGCTTTTCTGTCACGGTCGGGCTGACTCTGATCCCGACCGGGCTATCTCTGTTTTCTCCCCCCACCGGGTTGACTGTTCCCGGTTGGGCTGAAGACTCAGCCTCTGTCGGTGGCTCTCTGGACCTGTCCGAGGCCTTCACGGTACTAGGCCCCCACCCGACGTCTGTGGCTGCTGCGTGGGCTTGGCTGTGGGCTGCACAGCCCTGGATACATTCCAGGTAAGCTGACACCGTGCTTGGTGACCCTTACTGCCCCTACTTGTTCTCCTAGCTCTTTCCTGAGCTATTGCTTCCCATTCCTACCTTTTTTTCTTTTTGGCGCCAATTCAAAACCATTTGGCTTGGTGCTGTTCCACTTGTTTCCAAATACTACTTCTATTTTTAACTTTTGTTTTCGATTCTTCTTGCTGGCCTTGCTCTTATCTTCGTTCTTTTATCCTCGTCGCCAATTATTGTGTATTCGGATGCTTTGAACAGTCTTGAATAAAGGCTCGGACACGGGAGGAATCATACAAGCTTCTCTACTGCAGGACGCCACCTCCAGTCTCCCCTGCTCATGCGTACTTGCCCCAGACATCACAAGACACCAATTACTTATCCTAATTATCCCATACCTAACACTCCTCCCCCTTTAACTTGGAGGCAGGTAATACCTTTTCTATTACATACACCGCACTCCTCCCCTTTTAAGTCCATTTCACCTGTACGGTATATGCTCTTTTCCTACTATTGTGCACGTGATTTTAATTGAGCATTAGTCCTTTCATTACAGTTTGACTTGACAGTGTCCATTTACGTAAGTCGCCTATTGTGTTAGTCTGGGAGTGTCTGTAAAAGCTTATGCCTCCTTTCCTTTCAATCCCTCCACATTTATGTCCCTACCTAAAAGTCCCTTAGATGAGGGATTACGTGTCCTCCGCTCCCAACCCTCTATATAAAGGTCAACTGGTATTTTAGTTCTCTTTATCTTACTATACCACTGTTATCTGTGATTTCACACCGCTGCTTTGAAGAATGTCGCGCATGCGTGCTGGCGGGGTCTTCACGTAATCCCTCATTGTAACTCCTCATAAAATGAAGATCAAACTTCAAACTGGTAAGTTCTCATTTAATCTTACTATTCTACCACTCAGCCACAAGCTATAGGCAATTTTGAATAGCCAATTATCTTCCAACCTGTACATCATTGGAATGTGTAAGGAAACCCGAGCATCTGGATGAAATCCATTGAGTCTCTGGGAGAATATGCATATTCCACACAGAGCGAGCTGGAGATCAGGACTGAATCCCCTCTGATGCACAACTGGATAAATGAGGCAAACACACAAAGTATTGGAGGAACTCAGCAGATCAGGCACCATCCATGGACAAAACGAACAGGCAATATTTCAGGTCTGGACCTTTCTTAGTAGGGGGTACAATGCAGCAAAAGAGAGAGGGGGCGGGGCAAAGTCTGGCGAGTAATTGGTGGATATAGGTTAGGGGAGTTTGATTGCAAGCTGGTTGAGTAAGCGATAAAGGATAGAGGAGAAAAGGAGGTAAAGGTGTGTCAGATAAGGAGAGAAGAGGAGCGACATGTAAAGCTGAGGGAAAGATGCGGGTGGAAGGGAACACGGGGGGGGGTGGGGGGGGAGTTTGAGCCTGGATTCAGTTGGTGCTGTGATGATGCTCCAACTGCTCTTTGCCACCCCAGATATCGTATGGCCAATATCAGCACTGGCTGGGCATTAGACTTTACTTTATCTTAGAGATACAGCATGGAAACAGGCCCTTCGACCCACCGAGTTCATGCTGAGCAACGATCACCCCATACACTAGCACTATCCTACACACTAGGGACAATTTACAATTATACTGAAGCCAATTAACCTTCAAACCTGTACACCTTTGGAGTGTGGGAGGAAACAGGAGCAACTGGGAAAACCATCCAGTCGCAGGGAAGTACGTACAAACTCCATACAGACACACCCATAGTCAGGATCGAACCCGCGTCTCTGACACAGTAAGGCAGCAATTCTATCGCCGCGCCAATGTGCCACCCAATTAAGGTTGTGCTAATAAAGTCTGACCATCTCCATCAGTCCAAACAAACATAAAATGATTACTCATTACGGGTTTCTCAGTCATACCACTCTCCAGTTCTTCCCCTAAGAATGGAGAACGTCCTTGTTCATATTTCCTTGCTAACTTTAATAAGCTCTAGCCAATGAGAAATCATGGCCCATGAGGTTTTAATTGTGGATAAGCTGAATACATTCCTGGTTACGCAATAAATGTATCTCATGATCAGTACAAATAAATAGGTTGAAATCGATTCACACACAGCAGTGATGAAAGTTGAATGAAAACCAGCAGTTATAAAGAGTGATCAAGGGCTATTGGGGTTGCTCAGATCTTTATAGGTTATTTAAATGAAATTTGTTTTGCGTTTGTGTGCGTAGTTTACACAGTGGGCCCTTATGTCAAGACAAAATGTTGGAATAGAGAGAGAATGAGGGAAAGAATCAAAAGAAATTAAACCACACAACCAAGGGGGAAATAAACATTATTGTTTCCTAACCATGTGCCAAAGGCTGGTAATGGATTGGAAATAATGGATGATAAAATATCAAAGATCTGCTGCCAACTTTCATGAATCATTGGATGTCATTAAAAGACAAGGGCAGATACATCTTTCTTACTCTGTCGCCTGTTGGTACTACAAAACGACAACATTATCAGGCTTATTTTACAGATTCTGGTCTAAAAATATATATCTTGTGCACAATCCTTATCTGCTGAAAGATTCATTAGATTTATTACGGAATGTACGGCTGCCAAAACACATTCCACTGGGATGGTTCTGGAATTTGCAAAGATTCCTGTGCCAAGCGAATTTATTTAAGGTCAGCGCAACAGTGCTGCAGTGGGTGGGACAAGTTTGGAAGCCTAATTAGGGCAGCGTTAAAGGCCGCTCCTCAATCATGAGATGCACTGGGTCCACTGTGCCTCACTCCACACCTGTTTGACCAGAAGGCTGATGTCTGCCCTGATGTCAGGTAATACTGAAACTCAATAGTTCTTCCCCACACATTGCACTTTTGCACCTCGGCTGACTCAATATAGATCAACTCTTAATCTCAGCAGATGGGAAGGAAGCCGAGTACATCATAACATGCCAAAACATGGTAGACATTTGGAAGTCTGTATTATATCTGCTGCAGATAAATAATCTAAAACAAAATATGCTTGCCATTGAACACTTCCTTTCCTTTCTAGTACATCGGTCAGGTTATTAAATCAGAAGGAAATAATATAAATATAGAAAGCAATAATGGATAATTACATGTACTGAAGCAGCCTGGAACGTTGTTTGAAGGTCAGGTAGTATGATTATCCCTCACCCTCTTTATATCAGCCTCAATGAGGGGACATTTTGCATTTTATAGCACTGTCCACAGCTACAGGCTATCACAGGCAAGGGAGATAGACACAGAGTGCTGGAGTAACCCAGGCAGCATCTCTGGAGAAAAAGAATGGGTGCGTTTTGGGTCGGGACCCTTATTTAGACCCAACCTGAAATGTCACCCATCCTTCTTCTCCAGAGTGACTGCCTGACCCGCTGAGTTACTCCAACACATTCTGTCCATCTTTGGTGTATAGCAGCATCTGCAGTTCCTTGCTACACAGACAAGGGAGTGTTTGAAATGCAGTCACTATTGTTAAGTAGGGATGAAAATTAGGCACAGAATAAGCTCCCACATATATCAATGTAATAATCATCCTGAACTACCCGATGTTCTTCATTAGAAATTACGTTGGTTGAAGGGTGCAGGTGATTACTGAGAACGCACATGGTCCTCATCAAAATACTGGCAGAAAACCCTTTAAAACTATTTTCAATTGATGTGTAGAAAGGAACTGCAGATGCTGGTATATACCGAAGATAGACACAAAGTTCGGGAGTAAATCTGCGGGTCAGGTCTGGAGAGAAGGAATGGGTGACGTTTGGGGTCGGAACCCTACATCAGTCTGAAGAAGGGGCTTGACCCGAAGCATCACCCATCCCTTTTCTCCAGAGATGCTGTCTGACCTGCTGAGTTACTCCAGCACTTTGTGTCTATGTTTAGATTCATTCGATGCTTGATATTTTAATGAAGACTTTATCTTGGGGGAAAAACATTTTTGGTCATAAGGTCATTAGTGATAGGAGCAGAATTAGGCCATTCACCCATCACGTCTACTCAACCATTCAATCATGGCTGATCAATCTCTCCCTCTTAACCCCATTCTCATGCTTTCTCCCCATAACCCCTGACACCCATACGGATCAAGAATCTTTCTATCAATGCCTTAAACATATCCATTGACTTGGCCTCCACAGCCTTCTGTGGCAATTAATTCCACAGATTTATCACCCTCTGACTAAAGAAATTCCTCCTCATCTCCTTCCTAAAATAACGTCCTTTAATTCTGAGGCTATGACCTCTGGTCCTGGACTCTACCACATCCACTCTATCCAAGCTTTCACTATTCGGTAAGCGGGTGAGTGAAACTGTATCTGTTCCACACAGCATCCCACTAACTAAGGGCAAATGCAAGGAGGCATTAGTTAGATGTGCACCACATCATTAAAAGTTAAGCAAACCATAGACAGACCCACAGTTAACCATCAACATCAACAGTTCAACATCAAACAGAATGTGTTAAACGATTAACTTTATGTTTAGTGTGCCCAGCTGTGCAGGATTGGGATTTGTGAAGTGCTTAAGCTTGTGCTTGTATCTATTTGACTTTAGCCATCCAAATGCCTTTGGTCTCAGCTGTTCTATCACATTTTACCCCTAGTCACTAGCCATCAGTTAACAAATTTCTTCCAAAGATGTTCAATGTCAAAATGTCATTTCTCACTGTACTTGGCAATGGCACTGGATGCTGTGTGTAAATAGTGGTTTTGGGAGAAAGCTGTTGACCATCTGCTGTGGCCTGCTCAGTCACTGGTGCCTAATCACTCTGTCCTGAGGACAATTTCAGGTTACCAATTAGAATTTAATGCTGACCCTGGAATGATATTGGTTAATGTGTGGGAATATCTACTCCTCCACCACCTACAGTATCTGTGATCAATTTAAATGTTTTGACACGTGATTTGGTTGAACAGGCATCATATTTTTAATCTTCTTCCACACAATTTTTGGAATGCGTCCTACCTGGGATCTTCCCTGTCCAGCAGTTTTCCAAAGGAATATGCACAAGTTGGTGGAAGGAATTCTGTGCACAGAAACCATTGCTGATGACATTGCGGTTATGGATTTAGAACTTTAGATTGAAGGAGAAGGCAAGGAAAGACATTCTTCGATCCACCTCTGAGTTCACATGATGGAGCGATGTGATATTTGTTAAACAAAGGGAAGAGACAGTGGTAGAAATCATGATCCAGTTCAAAAACAGCTACCAATCACTCACAAAAGCATAGAAGCAGAAGACCGAGAAATACAAACATCTCATGGTGAGGATCCAGGAACTGAGTGGAGGACAGAATGCCCAATAGTTCCGTGGGAGCCAAAGGAAAGCGGGCAAAGGAAAAGATGGGTCCCGACCCAAAATGTTACCTCTCCATGTTCTCCAGAGATGCTGCCTGACCCGCTGAGTTACTCCAGCATTTTGTATCCTTTAGGTTTTAGAGAGCTATGGGCCAAATGCAGGCAAATCCTTCAGGACTTTTGGCCAAAATGTGTCAAGTTTCGCAATCCGTCTCACCATGGATGTGCTAAGAATGTTTATGGATCATCAAACCTTTTGCTAAACAGACCCCACCTAACACATGTCATTTCCTTCATGAAAGCTCGGTTAAGATTAATGAAGCAACAACAAAACACCTAATGATGTAGGTGGCAACTATTAGAATGATAGGACTGGTCATTTTGCTTTGTTGTGGAGGGGCTCTATGCTTGGTGAAGAGGAGTAAAACGCATTGCCATGTTATCCATATTAAGCTTAGAATTTCAAGATCAGGAGACGCCTGTGCAAAAACTAGGCCATAACACCAGCACTCAACCAAATTTAACTGGCCACTGCACCTTGACCAAATTAGAACAACTCCTTGCACGGCTGTGTAAGGTAGCTGGATAGATAACCACACATACAAAACCCTCGGAACATGCACTCAACCCAAGTGTCTTTAATAGCATTCACTTGCTCACTAATTCTTAGATGTAATCATGGAATATATAACTTTACAATGGCATGCATCATTCTGGAATTGGAGCTTTGGTGCAGAATAGATAATTTGATTGTTTACACATGAAGGGCTTTAACAGAAGCAAACTGAGACAAAATTATCGACAATTATGGTTGCCAGTGATGTTTGAACTCTGTATCTATGGACAGGGTAGGGTAAATATCGGAATAGATCATATTCCGTTGAAAACAGTTGATTAGAGACATAGAGATGTACAGCACAGTTGTATAATTGCCCAACTACACTAATCCCATTTGCTGGGATCATGTCCACACCCTCCTAAGTCTTGCCCAAACGTAAAAAGTAACAATTTTATCTGATTCCAACACCTCCTCTGGCAGTGAGTTCTAGATATCAACTACTCTATATGTAAAAACCTTCTTCCACTCATATTTAACCTTTTTTGATGAAAAAATGATGCTGACTACAACCCTATCCCGTATCCTTTATAATTTTATATACCTCTATCTGGTTTCATTCGCTCATACCGCATTCGCTTCAGGAAAACAAGCCCAGGTTATCCAATCTCTCTGCATAGTTAAAGTCCTCTCATTCTTATAGCTTCCTGGTGAATCTCCTCTGCACTCTCTCCAGCACAACCACATAATTTCCTGCACATAATACTCCGAGAGCAGCCTAACCATGTTTTCTAAAGTTTCAACTTTTATCTACTGTCCTCTGATCTATGAAGGCAAGCACGCCACGTGCCTTTTTCGCCACCCTATCTACCTGTGTTGACACTTTCAGGGAACTGTGAACATGAACAGCAAGTTACCCCAACAAGAACACCAAGTTCATCAACATCCCCAATGTTCTGCCACGTACTGTATATGTTCTACCTAGATTTGACTTGCCAAAATGCATCACCTCACACTTCGTAGGATTAAATTCTGTATGCCAGCGCTCAGTCCAACTTTCCATCTGAAAGTAGCCTTAGACAACCTTCTTTGTTGTCCACAACATCTGTGTGTTATCTGCAAACCCATGAATCATACATCCTGCATTTACGTCAGAGTTGTTTATATACTGTATAATCGCAAACAACTGATCCATGTGGTACAGATCCCTGACTGTCCCCTCCACTGAACTTACTTAATTTACCGTCTGCAAAGGGTCGAATCTCTTCACCTGCCGCACTACTACTGTTTTCCACTCCTTGACGAACTATTCTCAACCCACTAAGTAACACATTTGATAGACTTTCCACAAAATGCAAAGGGTTTCACTAAATCTACGTTTTAGCTTTGTTAGATAGGGACAGATTAGCGAGGGAGGAGGCAGAGGTGACTCCTGCAAAGACAATAATGGGCTGTAGGTATAAGATGCTACTTTCCCGTACAGAAATAAAGGGAGGCACGGTGGCGCAGCGGTAGAGTTGCTGCCATACATCGCCAGAGACCCAAGTCCGATCTTGACCATGGGTGCTTGTCTGTACGGAGTTTGTGCATTCTTCCCATGACCTGCCTTGGTTTTCTCCGGGATCTCCGGTTTACTCCCGCACTCCAATCATGTACAGGCTTGTAGGCTAATTGGCCTGGTATAATTATAAATTGTATTTAGTGTCCCTAGTGACCCTAGCCGGGTAGTGTAAGTGTGGGGGATCGCTGGTTGGCGTGGACTCTGTCCATTCTGTCCATTCCAGTCCATTCCCTCCACATATGCTGCTTGACTCGCTGAGCCCCTCCAGCACTTTGTGTTTTCCTCAAGATTCCAGCATCTGCAGTTTTCTGTGTTAACTTATTCTGTGCATAAGAGTTGGCTCAGAGCAAGAGGGTTTACCCTTTGTTCTGGTGAAAACTCATCTTTAAATCAATACCATTAAAGCAGATATTTTGGTCATTTCCCTCATTGCTGGTTTTCAGTTTGTGTGTAATTTGTTACTTTTCAAAAAAGCCTTCATAAAAGCTTCAAATTGTTCAGGCATGTCCTCCCTGCCTGACGCTATGTAAATGCAAGGTCTTTTATCCTCATGCTGCCCTTCATCTTACAGAAGCAGCAGATGGTTGGATGGTCCTGGGATATCCATAGATGCTGCTTGGCAGAGCTCATTTACAGTTCGAGGGACTAATACTCATTGACAGCTGATACGGTGCAGCTTTAAAGAAGCTGGAGTTGTGTAGCTTAAGTATGTAACAAAAAAAATCATGGAATCAAAGTTACAAATTGAACTATAGAACATGAAACAACTCCCGAGAATATTTTATTTTCAAGAACAGGAACCAAACGGTCTTGGGAGACCAAAGGTCACAGTTCAGATTCAGTTTTAACAAATGTACTCAGCCCCCTTCCTTAAAGGTCACACAATTACTTTATGAAAATTAATATATTAACATACAAGATGAGAATCTTGTGGAGTACTGTAAGATGAACAATATATTTCAACGTCCAATGAACTCCAATGAACAAAGGTCGCTGGAATTTTGTGCAAATTAGAAAGTACTGGAGGAGTGGGTCAGGCAGCGTCTATGGAGAAAAAAGGATAGACTAATTAGTCTGAAGAAGAGACTGGACCTGAAACATGGACTGTCCATTTGCCCTCCACATATATTAAGGCTTTGAACCCACTGTTCCTCCAGCACTTTGTTTTTTGTACAAAGAGGCTGCCAAAAGAAATACAGATGGCTTTTGCAGCGATATAAAATGCGTTGGATGGTTTAGATAGATTTAAAATAATAGGGTCTGCTCAATCTATCGGTACAACAAGAGTTAATTTGTTCTAAGTATATACATTTGGAGATAAAGAGAGAGAGACAGAGAGAGAGAGAGAGAGAGAGAGAGAGAGAGAGAGAGAGAGAGAGAGAGAGAGAGAGGGAGGGAGAGAGGGAGAGAGGGAGGGAGGGAGGGAGCGAGGGAGAGGGGGAGAGGGAGGGAGGGAGGGAAGGAGGGAGGGAGGGAGGGAGAGAGGGAGAGGGGGGGTGAGGGAGAGAGGGGGGGAGGGAGAGAGAGAGAGAGAGAGAGAGAGAGAGAGAGAGAGAGAGAGAGAGAGAGAGAGAGAGAAACATCAGGCGGACAGAAATACAGAGTTTGGAATATAGACATGGAGGGAGAAATACAGGGAAAGCAAATGTGGGAGAGAGAAAGAATGAACAAGTGTCAAAATGTGATAAAGAGGGTGGAATTAAGAAAAGGGATATTGTATAAGGGATATGGTGAAAGTGAAATATGGGGTAAGATAAATATATGTATATAATATATATATATGTGTATGTATACATATATATTATATATGTAGAGAGAGAGGAGAGGGGGTGCGGGAAATAGAATTGTGACAAAGATCGTCTTAGAGAGAAAGATAGTGACTATGAGGGACAGGAGAGAAAGAAAATAGAGGGATGAAGGAGCTATATAACGATAGTTAGAGAGTATGATAGAGACAGAGAGAGGTAAAGATATAGAGAGAAAACAGGATGGTTTGGTTGCTATCACAGCAAAGGTCATTTTGCTGTGTGCAGACCTTGCCAATACCATATGCAGCAAATGAAAGTGCAACTCTCAACAAATGTAGGTTCACCTGCCAGGCAGCATATGCTTTGCTGCGATGAAACCCAAAGGGCTTTGGTTGGAGCTGAGACAGATGTGGTGCTGACCCCTCCGAAATCCAATCACCTACAACCAGAACATATCAGTATAGTCGCTGGAAAGCACAGCCACAGACCTACATGAACAGTGAGTGTTCAACTGAGAACATGAAATAAAAGATTTAGTGGCAATGTGGTGTGAAAATAATCAAATCAAAGGTATTCATATTGCATTCATGTTGTGCTGAAGAGATTTAAAGTTGTATTCCAGATTGCTTTGTTCCCTCTTGTATTCCTTTTCTATTCTTCACAATATAGAAGGTGATTATTCCGCTGGTGTTCAGGGCAATCCCATCATCTCCAATCCCCCCCCCGCTTATTTCCCTGCAACTGTACATTCTGTACAACTGTACTTGCCTGTTAGTTCCTTCAATTCCTTCACACTAGGGACAATTTACATCGCAAATAACATATCGTCAATCTTTGGGATGTAGGAGGAACCCCAGGGCACCTGAAGGAAACCCACGTGGTCACAGGAGAAAGTGCAGACTATGCAGGATCAGGATTGAACCCCAGTTTCATGAGTTCATGTCATAGGAGCAGAAGTAGTTCATTTGTCCCATCGGGTCTACTCCGCCATTCAATTATGGCAGATCTACCTTTTCCTCTCAACCCCATTCTCCTCCCCATACCTTTGACATCCGTACTAATCGAGAACATGCCAATCCCCGCTTTAAAAATACCTGATAACTTGGCCTCCACAGCCATCTGTGGCAATGAATTCCACAGATTCACCACCCTCTGACAAATGAAATTCCTCCTTATCTCCTTTCTAAAGGTACATCCTTTTATTCTGAGGCTATACCCTCTGGCCCTAAACTCTCCCATTACATCCTCTCCACATTCACTCTATCTAGTCCTTTCACTATTCGGTGAGTCTCAATGAAGAGTCTCTTCATCCTTCTAAACTCCACGAGTAGAACCACAGGGCCGTCAAACGCTCATCATACGTTAACCCAATCATAAACCTCCTCTGTACCCTTCCAATGCCAGCACATTCCTCCTCAGATAAGGGATCCAAAACTGCTCACAATGCTCCCAAAACTGCCCACAGTGTCCTGACCAGTGCCTTATAAAGCCTCAACATTACATCCCTGTTTTTATATTCTAGTCCTCTCAAAATATACGCTAACATTGAATTTGTCTTATTTAATACCTATTCAAATTGCAAATTAACCTTTTGTGAATTCTGCACCAGCACTCCCATGTCGCCTTTGCAGCTCAGATTTCTGAATCGTCTCTCCATTTATGAAATGGTCTACACCTTTATTCCTACTACCGAAGTGCATGACCACACACTTTGCTACCCTGTATTCCATCTGCCTCTTCTTTGCCCACTCTCCCAACCTGTCCAAATCCTTCTGCAGAGTCCCTTGCTTCCTCTCCACTACCTGTCCCTCCATCTATCTTCGTATCATCTGCGAACCTGGCCGCAAAGCCTTCAAATCCCTCATCCAAATCATTGATATACATCGCGTAGAGAAGCGGCCCCAACACCGGCCACTGTGGAACACCACTAGTCACTGGCAGCCAACCAGAAAAAGCCTCCTTTATTCCCACTCTGTCTTCTGCCATTCAGCCAACCTTCTCTCCATTCTAGTATTTTTCCTCTAATACCACAATCTCGTTTAGCAGCCTCACGTGTGGCCCTTCCCTTAAACATCACCCATACATTTCAAATTTGTTGACCCACCTATCCACTATTTAGTTTAAAGCCCTATCTACAACCCTGGATACGCAGTTTGCCAGGACCATGGTCCCTGCAGGGTATTGTGGTGCTGTGCTGGTACCTCTGGCATCGTCTCTACCAGCTGTGCCATTATGCCACCTGATATTGTCCCAGCCATCATAGTACCCATCGTGTCGAATCTGGATGTGAGGAACCACATTTAGAATTTGGTGAAAATACTCAGCAGGTCAAGCAGCGTTTGAGGGAAAGTGAAACCAAGCCGATCTTTTAACATCGATAACCGTTCTTTAGACAAAAAAAATCAATGGTCTGAAACATTCATGCTTTGTGATCCACAGATGCGATCTAAAATGCCCCCATTGTCAACCTGTGAAACTAGAACCTTGTATTCAAAGTAAGGTTAACAATGTTATCCATAATAATCTTCTGAACTTTCTCTGACAACTTCTGCCCACTTTTGATGGAGTCAATAACTCTGGCTTTGCAGGCTGGAGATACTTTATTTTCTTCCGATTTAAGATGAATTGTTACCATGGTGGCAGCTGCAACACAGTATGTGGATAGTTTTAGCTTATACATGAAAAATTAATCTCCACCACCCATATCAGTACATCGGAAAGGTTATTCCTTATGTTGGAAAATTGATGCTGGAAAATTAGGGGAAGTTAGGGGATAACTTAGCTGAAAGAAAATTAAATGACAGTGAAGTGTTAGATTTCAAGCTCAGTTCAAACGACATTGGATGCTGCGGCAGACTGCTGCTGCAGAAGGTGGCTCGAGTACTCAAAAAGTACTTGATGCAATACAAGGCTGCAGCTGTACCTGAGTTTGTCACCACGCCAACCTGATATTTGCCTGTCTGTTCCTTACTCCTTCCTGGTCATATCCCATCTGCTTCTGAGCGTATGATGTGCTGCATGTTACAAATTTAATCTCTTTTTTTGTTGTTGAGCGTTTGGGCAGGAGAGAGGTGGCAGGGAGTTAAAGCAATTTATCTTACAGAGCAATATTGAAACCAATGTTTGCAGTCATGTGCACAATTTGGGGTGCGCACACACATTTTCTTACCTATCCACACTAACACATTCAAACATGCATTAAAATATATAAATGTACTGATACACATACACATACATCTACATGTGCACATGCACACACATATGCACACGTGTTATGTCAAAAAATGCAATATGAACATACACATAATGCAAAAATGCACACACTTGCACGGAATATATACAAACATATAACACAAATATACATGGAGTCTCAAGTACAAATATATATGCATAAATGGCCCTCACGCATACTTACACGTGCATATGTGTGTTTGCACACCCACACATATGAACTTACAGATTTACAAACACATGTATACAAACTCACACAGACGTAGACTAATACACTCACTCACACACATACACGCACACAGGCACACACGTCATACTTCATCAAGTAAGACAAGCAGCCTTTTTCCAGTTGCAGTGCGCAAGGTAAATAAGCAAAGAGAGATCTCTGCAAATGGGACATCTGTCCCAGAGTCTTCCAGCTGCATTCAAGGGAAACTAACATCTCAGCCCAAGGGAAGTTGCTGGATCAGAGAGCCAAAAGAGTGGCAGATGCATTTAAAACAAATATCAAAAAAAGAACAAAGGAGCTTGAAGGTACAAGAGGCAGGTTTAACAGGAGGACACAAATGCACAGGAGGAACAGATGAGAGAGTGAGGAAAGGGGGGTGTATAGAGAAAAAGAGAGTGTGTGAGAGAGTGCAAGAGAGAGTGCAAGAGAGCGCGAGAGAGAGGAGAGAGACAGAGGGAGAGAGAAAGAGACAGAGAGAGACAGAGAGTGAGAGAGAGAGAGAGAGAGAGAGAAGAGAGAAGAGAGAAGAGAGAGAAGAGAGAGAGAGACCATTGCTGAATTGGGAATATGGGATATTTTCCATGTAGGCTCTTAAAGACTGTCTATAAATTGTGTGTTTAAAAGCATTGACCTTTTAACAAAGGAGAGACTGAATCTGCTGCAACACAAATTATCTCTGGTAAACACTGCTGCACACTTAATACGTGCGTACAACTTACTAAATTGTCCTTTACATGGCAGTGTACACTCTCTGCATCTCGGCATACACTGAGACACAATAACAGGCTGCAATTACAATTTTAAAAACATCGGCGTTCAGCAGAGATCAAACTATATGGCCCACAATACCTGTATCGGTTGTAACCTGCAGCTAAGATTAGTCCACATCTTGTCTGTAACCCTTCATGTTGCTCAGAATCTGTCCAATCTCCCTTTACACATGATTTGTGGAATCACCAACAATCCTCTTAAACAAAATTATATCAGGCTCTTTATTCAAATAATCTGTACAATCACAAGGGTTCGTAGAGGGGATAAATGCACACAGCCTTTCGTAGGAATCAAAAAACTAGAGGGCATAGGTTGTAGATGAGTTGGGAAAGATTTAATAGGAACCTGAGGGCAACCTGTTCACACAAGAGGGTGTTGGGTTTCTGGAACAAGCTGCCGGAGGAAGTGGTTGAGGAAGGTACAATACCAACATTTAGAAACATAGAAAATAGGTGCAGGAGGAGGCCATTTGGCCCTTCGAGCCAGCATCACCATTCATTGTGATCATGGCTGATCGTCCGCTATCAATAACCCATGGCTGCCTTCTCCCCATATCCATTGACTCCACTAGCCCCTAGAGCTCTATCCAACTCTCTCTTAAATCCATCCAGTGATTTGGCCTCCACTGCCCTCTGTGGCAGGGAATTCCATACATTCACAACTCTCTGGGTAAAAACTTTTTTTTCTCACCTCAGTCTTAAATGACCTCCCCTTTATTCTAAGACTGCGGCCCCTGGTTCTGGACTCGCCCAACATTGGGAACATTTTTCCTGCATCTAGCTTGTCCAGTCCTTTTATAATTTTATATGTTTCTATAAGATATCCCCTCATCCTTCTAAACTCCAGTGAATACAAGCCTAGTCTTTTCAATCTTTCCTCATATGACAGTCCCGCCATCCCAGGGATCAATCTCGTGAACCTACGCTGCACTGCCTCAATCACAAGGATGTCCTTCCTCAAATTAGGAGACCCAAACTGTACGCAATACTCCAGATGTGGTCTCACCAGAGCCCTATACAATTTAAAATACCTATTTAAAATACATTTGCACAGGTGCATGGATTGGAAAGGTTAAGAGGGATATTGGGCAAATGCAGGCAAATGGGATAAGCTTAGATAGGTCAGCATGGTTGAGTTGGGCTGGTTCCACGTTGTACGACTCCATGATCCTATAACCTCAACTTATTGGCCTTGTCACCAGAAGGAATGGAGGGTGACCTCAGTGAAACTTACCGAATAGTGAAAGGCCTGAATAGTGTGGATGGGTTGAGGATGTTGGAGAGTCTAGAAACGGAGGGCATAGCCTCAGAATAAAAGGATGTACCTTTAGGAAGGAGACAAGGAGGAATTTCTTTAGTCACTGAATCTGTGGAATTCATTGCCACAGGTGGCTGTCAATGTTTATTTTTAGCAGAGATTGACGGCTACTTGCTTGGTATGGGTGTCATTGGTTTTGGGGAGAAGGCAGGAGAATGGGGTTGAGAGGGAGAGATAGATTAGCCACGATTGATTGGTGGAGTAGACTCGATGGGCCGAATGGACTACTTCTGCTCCATTGACTTATGAACATGAATTTATGAATAGTTCTCTGAACGTATGAATGTGCTCGGCCCAGTGCAGACCTTTCAATAGACACATTAAGGTATTTTCCAATTTCCCGAAAAGTCACTGCGGTAGCCATATTGAGACTTCACTAAGGAAGGCCTTCTCTCTGAGACCCTTTTCCACCTTTCCCATCATTACCATCTTTGCATCTGACAGTAAAGGACGCCATTGATCGCAAACCAGCTCATCAGTACAGCAGACCTAAACGTTTGTCAAAGACATAGATTGAAGAAGGGTCTATTAGGGACAGAAAAAGAGGTCAGAAGGTGGGGAGATTTGCAGCAAGAATTCTAGCTCCTTGGGCCAGAGCCGTTGGAGGTGAGGTTGCCATTGGCAGAGAGATGAAGTGGCAGGGGCTGTTTCTGTGCTGTGCTGTTCTATGTTCTATGATATAGAATCTGCAAGGAAAAAGCACGTGAAATATGATGCAGAAAATGTGAAGTCATTCACTTTGGTATAAAACATTCATTGAAAGAGCAGAACAATGTTTTAATTGGAGTCACATAATCCGGGGAAAAATTCTGGTAAACCTCTTCTGTGCCCTCTCCAAAGCCTCCACATCCTATACTCAACTTCTCTTGAAATTAAGTGAAGGTGATGTGTCTTCCTGCAATTATACAGGACACTAATGTGTCAATAGCTTAGATTTTGTGGACAGTTTTGGTCTCCATACCTGTTTAAGAATATACTCCCAATACAGGAAGAGTGATGAAGGGTCATCAGATGGATTCCTGTGGTGGAGAAATTATTTCATGAAGAAAGCTTTAAAAGATTGGACTTTTATAGTCTAGACTTTAGATGAAGGAGAAGCAAACTCACTGAAACATGCAAACTGTTTACATGATGGATGTTCGGAAGATATTTCCCAGGAAGGCATGTCTCAAAGCAGAGATCATGATATAGGATTGACCATTAAATTCAGAGATGTATTGAAATTTCTTCACCCAGAGGGTAGTGAATCTGTGAACTTTTTTTCCTTAAGGGGACTGTGAAGGTCTAATCACTGAGTTTTGGATGTTAGGGGAAATCAGAGATTATGGGGTTCATGGTGCTTTCTAAATGGTTAGAAATAAAAAGGACAGTGATATGAATGAACACCAGAATGGGCACAAAGGGTCGAACAGCCTCCTCCTGCATCAATGTTTTATGTCCTTATCATAACAACTCAGGGATGGCTTTGATAAGGTAAATAAGGGAAAGCTCCTTTTACAGATAGACGGGATAGCAAACACAGGACACACATCTCAGTTGGAGAGACTGCCGAGAAGGGAAGTCACCATCACGCTTCTCGAAAAGCATCTGGACCTGATGGCATACCTGGTCGTGTTTTAAAAACCTGTGCGGACCAACTGGCTGGAGTTTTTACGGACATTTTCAACCTGTCACTTCTGAGGTCTGAGGTTCCCACCTGCCTCAAAAGGGCATCAATAATACCGGTGCCCAAGAAGAGCAAGGTGATGTGCCTCAATGACTCTCGATCTGTGGCACTAACGCCAGTGTGATGAAATGCTTCGAGAGGTTGATCAATGCGCAAATCAACTCCTACCTTGACAAAAACCTGGACCCACTGCAGTTCGCTTACCGCCGCAACAGATCAACGGTGGACGCGATCTCGCTGGCCCTCCACTCCGCTCTGGACCACTTGGACAACAAAAACTCATATGTCAGGCTGTTATTCATTGACTACAGCTCAGCATTTAACACAATCATCCCCTCCAAGCTGGTTACCAAACTCGCAGAACTGGGTCCCTGCGCATCCCTCTGCAATTGGATCCTCGACTTCCTCATTCACAGACCACAGACTGTTCGTATTGGTGGAAATGTGTTAGACTCGTGATGTGATAACAATCAGCATGGGAGCACCTCAAGGCTGCGTGCTCAGCCCCCTGCTGTACTCACTCTATACTCATGACTGCGTAGCCGGTCACAGTGCGAACTCCATCATCAGGTTCGCTGACGACACCACTGTAGTGGGATGTATCACTGATGGGGATGAGTCGGAGTACAGAAGAGAGATCGAGCGACTGTCCATATGGTGCCAGCACAATAACCTGGCCCTCAACACCAGCAAAACCAAGGAACTGATTGTGGACTTTGGAAGGAGTAGGATGGGGATCCACAGTCCTGTTTATATCAATGGGTCGATGGTTTAAAGGGTCAAGAGCTTCAAATTCCTGGGCTTGCACATCTGTGAAGATCTTTCCTGGTCTGAGAACACAGATGCAATTATTAAGAAAGCTCATCAGCGCCTCTACTTCCTGAGAAGATTACGGAGAGTCGGTCTGTCAAGGAGGATTCTCTCTAACTTCTACAGGTGCACAGTAGAGAGTTTGCTGACTGGTTGCATCGTGGCTTGGTTCGGCAACTTGAGTGCCCTGGAGAGGAAAAGACTACAAAAAGTAGTAAACACTGCCCAGTCCATCATCGGCTCTGACCTTCCTTCCATCGAGGGGATCTACCACAGCCGTTGCCTCAAAAAGGCTGGCAGCATCATCAAGGACCCACACCACCCTGGCCACACACTCCTCCCTGCTACCTTCGGGTAGAAGGTACAGGAGCCTGAGAACTGCAACGACCCGGTTCAGGAATAGCTACTTCCCCACCGCCATCAGGCTATTAAACCTGGCTCGGACAAAACTCTGAACATTAATACCCCTCCATCTGTTATTTGCACTTTATTAATTTATTAATTAATGTGTGTATTTCAGTATATAACTGTCGTCAATGCCTACTATGTTCTGTTGTGCTATGCAAAGAAAGAATTTCATTGTCCTGTCAGGGACACATGGCAATAAACAATAAACTCTTTTGACTTTGACTTTGATCTTTTCTGTGCGGTGAGTTGTTCTGGTGTGGAATATCTTGCCTGAAAGGATAGTGAAGCAGATTGAATTATGAATTTCAAAAGGCAATTATTTAAGTATTTGAAAAGTATAAAACTTTCGGGGCTCTGGAAACTCAACAGAGCATTGGGGATATTTGGATAATTCCTTCAAAGACCAGTAGAGGCGTGAGTGATCAAATGGTCTCTCCCTTTGCGATGATGTTCAATCCTGTATACGGGTGCTGTCTGCGTGGAATTTGCACTTTATCCTTTTGACCGCGTGGGTCTTCTCTGGGTGCTCCAGTTTCCTCACATTTTCCAAAGACATGCAGGTTTGTAGGTTAATTGGCCACTGTAACTTGCCCCTAGTGTGTGCATGACGGGTAGCAACTAGAGGAGAATAAAGTGGGAATAATGTTAGATTACTATAAATGGGAGATTGATGTTGGGCTGAAGGGCCTGTTTCCATGCTGAATCTCACTCACCCACCCACTCACTAGTGTGCTGTATATTAAGCTTACAACTGCAGCAGAGATGTTTTGTAGCAATGTACAGAGATATTACCAAGCTTGTCTGCAGGAGTGTGTGGGGTGGGGGCAAGATGTGGGAAACGGGTATTACTGGAGGATATCAGAGTGTTCCTGCAGCTGCAGTCAACATGTGGGACACATCATCAAGTCAAGCGCCATTGACTGTAGTGCAAAATGGAAACAGCTTCACAGCAGCGCCCGGCAGTCAGTAACACCGCAAGTCCTAAATAACATCTTCATTAATCAAGATCTAATCATTCTGAGTTATGGAAATAGAAACACAACCTGCAAATTGCCTTGTATGTCTGACTGACTACGACACAGGTGGTACCTTTGAGGTCAGTTCAAGTGTGACCTCGAGCGGTTGAATCCAGATTAAATTAAGCAAGCCTCTCGGTTGATTTATGGACAGCGTTTTATTGTTGCTGAAGGAAATAAAAATAATTTTCATTGGAAATCACAGTAGGCATGCTTGTTATCAAGGTCTGAGTTGCAGCACTGAGATATTTGCACATTCTACACTGCCATCTATTGGACAATGAAATCAACTTTAAAGAGGCTACCTGAACAATGGAAAAGGTCTCTTTAAGGCACTAATATGTCTCATTAGACCATGGTCAGATTGCCAGGCTGCGACCACAGACTTAAATAGTCCACAATTTATAATGTTCTTCGAAGTGAATACTTATCAAATTCTAAAATGCCATCCTTACTCAAAGATTTGACTTCACTGTACACCATTTGATCATTCGCTATACAGCTACTGTACGTTTCCGAAGTGCTTTATTTCTGTCAAGTGTTTTGATAATTCATAAAAGGCTCTGTCTCAATGTCTTTCTTCCTCTTGGAGAATCAATATGAACTCTGCCCCAGATTGTAAAACCATTAAGCCTAGAAGTCACTGCTGGTAATATTAGCGGATCAAACCTTTCTGTGTACTCCATCAACCATAATTCTAATAGATGCATTAACCTATTTATTTTAAATGGGAATGCTGTACAAACATTTAAGCTTTCTCCCACCAGTGTTGGCAACATTAATTTCTAGCCTTTAGTGTGCTAATAGACCATTTATTTTAGAATTTTAATTGCACTTCCTGAGCACTTCTGCATTAATTACGCTGTCGCAGGTGAGATTAAAATACTCAGCTAAATTGAATCTTTCAATGAGGACAGCCCTGCTTCATATTCATGGGTATGGATAATTTTTGACAATCTAAAAGAATTCAATCTGTTCTTTTTTTTTACACACAGGTCAGCAAACCAAAAGCAGGGTCTGATTGATAGACCAATGTTAGCTTTGCAAAAGACAATTAAAAAAACCTGAATACTGACACAAAGTGCTGGAGTAACTCAGCAGGACAGGCAGCATCTCTGGAGAGAAGGAATGGGTGACGTTTCAGATCGAGACCTGACTCTTGGCTGACAGTCAGGGAAGAGGGAAACCAGAGATATGGAAGGGTAAGGTGAGAAAAGCCGATGATCAAAGCAGACGGTGATCAAGAAAATGTCGAATAGTTCATTGTTAGCTGAGGGGAAGGTGGCAACGAGGCATACAATCAGTAAAATTAATCAGGAGGACAATGAGGCTAGTCGGAGAACTAACAATGAACCATTCGACATTTCCTTGATCATCGTCTGCTCTGATCTGTCTTTTTCACACCTTACCCTAGGTCTACATACCCTATTACCCTAAGTGGGCACTCTCTACACTAATGTCCCGCTGAGTTACTCCAGCATTTTGTGTCTATCTTCAATATGAACCAGCATCTGCAGTTCCTTCCTGCACAATTAAAAGACCTGTACTTCTTCAGCAGTCATACAGTTTCCTGCCTCTCATTGGTTCTATGTGGTTTACAACCAAGAAATCATTGAACCCATATTTGCAATTTAGAAAATATGGTAGCCATTTAGTACAGAAAACACACCCGTGGGTGGTATTGTGAAACCATTGTAAAGCCCAGAGGACAGTGCTGGCAATATTATTGTATTAAACCTCACAGTGCACTCAAATGCCCATTCTCCTAAAAAGGTGCATTAAGCCATTCAATTTAAATGGGGATGTTATACACACATTTCTCCCACATTTCTCCCAGATTAGAAGTCCACTGCTTTTCTGTAATCATTGAACACAAAACAGTACAGCGCAGGAACTGGGCCTTCAGCCCATAATGTTTGTGCCGAACATGATGGCAAGTTAGGGGGTACACAAAAAGCTGGAGAAACTCAGCGGGTGCAGCAGCATCTAAGGAGCGAAGGAGATAGGCGACGTTTCGGGTCGAGACCCTTCTTCAGTCTGAAGAAGGGTCTCGACCCGAAACGTCGCCTATCTCCTTCGCTCCTTAGATGCTGCTGCACCCGCTGAGTTTCTCCAGCTTTTTGTGTACCCTCGATTCTCCAGCATCTGCAGTTCCTTCTTTAAAAAAAATGATGGCAAGTTAAACTGATCTCATCTGCCTGCACAAGATCCATTTCCCTCTATTTCCTGCACTTACGTGTGCCTATCTAAAAGCTTCTTAAACACCACCATAGTATCTGCCTCCACCACCATCCCTGGCAATGTGTTCCAGGCCCACCACTCTCTGTAAAAAACATGCCCCGCACATCTCCATTAAACTTTCCTCCTCCTCATCTTATAGCTGTGCCCTCTGGTGTTGGATATCTCCACCATGGGAAAATGGTTCTGACTGTCTACCCTATCTATGCCTCTCACAGGGGGGGAGATGGGAAGATGTGGCGGGTGGAGGGGTCACGTTGGAGGTGGCGAAATACAACAGATAGTCCCCCGCCAGTTTCGCCACCTCCAACGTGACCCCTCCACCCGCCACATCTTCCCATCTCCCCCCCTGTCTGCCTTCCGTAAAGACCGCTCCCTCCGCGACTCCCTTGTCAATTCTTCCCTCCCCTCCCGCTCTACTTCTTCCCCGGGCACTTTCCCTTGCAACCGCAAGAAATGCAACACTTGTCCCTTCACCTCCCCCCTCCACTCCTTTCAGGGACCCAAGCAGTCCTTCCAGGTCCGACAGAGGTTCACCTGCACCTCCTCCAACCTCATCTACTGCATCCGCTGCTCCAGATGCTAGATGATCTATATCGGTGAGACCAAGCGGAGGCTTGGCGATCGTTTCGCCGAACACCTCCGCTCGGTCCGCAAAAACCAAGTCCCGGTCGCTCAGCACTTCAACTCCCCCTCCCATTCCGTATCCGACCTCTCGGTCCTGGGCCTCCTCCATGGCCAGAGTGAGCAACACCGCAAGTTGGAGGAACAGCACCTCATATTCCGCTTGGGGAGTCTGCATCCTTTGGGCTTGAACATTGAATATTCTCAATTCTGTTAACCCCTGCTGTCTACTCCCCCTCTCACCTCTCCCTTAGCCCTCGGGGCCCTGGCATTCCCTCTATCTCTATCTCCGTCCCCCACCCTAGTCGCACTAGCTTCTCATTTTCACACCACAAACAGCTTACAATGGCTTGTTCCCTTTATCATCGATACTTTTTTGCATATCTTTCATTCCTTGTTCTTTACCTCTCCACATCACCGTCTATATCTCTCGTTTCCCTGATCCCTGACCAGTCTGAAGAAGGGTCTCGACCCGAAACGTCGCCTATCTCCTTCGCTCCTTAGATGCTGCTGCACCCGCTGAGTTTCTCCAGCTTTTTGTGTAACCCTCGATTCTCCAGCATCTGCATTTTCTTCGTTAACACCCTGTTTCCATGCTGTATCTCTAAACTAAACTAAACTAAACTAAACTGAACTAAACATAACTAAGCAAATCTAAACAATATTCACCAGGGACCAGCACCTAAAGCTTAAAATGGTATGTAGGAAGGAACTGCAGATGCTGGTGTAAACCGAAGATAGACACAAAAATCTGGAGTAACTCAGCGGATCGGGCAGTATCTCTTGAGAAAACGAATAAGTGATGTTTCAGGTCAAGCCCCTTCTTCAGACTGAGAGTCAGGGGAAAGGGATACAAGAGATATAGACGATGATATAACGAGATATAGAACAAAGGAATGAAAGATATGCAAAAAATAACAATGATCACAGATAGGTGGAGGCTTCACCTTTCCTTGATCATCGTTGCAAACAATTATAGCTTAGCTGTTCATGGATAGTGTCAGGAAGCTCTACTTTATTGAAAGGTTGGAGGCAAACTGAAGCTTTCTCCTTTAAGGAACCGCTGACGCGAAGGAACAAGAGGAAATTTCAGACCCGGGAGCGGGTGCTTTTCGATTATATGCATGTATCAAGAGTGAGAGAAGGACTGGGTAAATCTGTACTGGTACATATCAGGCACAACCTGATTGATAGGCAGTGGAAGGGGTGAACGGCCTGTTTCCATGCTACAAGGGTGAACACTAAGAAAATGGATTGCAGTGATAGATGTAGTTAGGCTTTCTGCCCTAAAAGTGCTTTGCAATGTTTATTGTGAATGACTTAAGTGGCATTATTTTCTGAATATTGAAGCAATCATCGTCTGGATCTTGGTGGTTTTGCTTGGTTAATTATTACACAAAGTAAACAGGGTACATCCACCTTAATTGCTTAACATGGCAGCTGCTGAGAAATTCAGTTGGCAACTGCCTTCTGTAACTGTGCACATAGCGAATCGCAAAGTCACTGCCGAAGCGAACACATGGGGCTGCCAAATCTGCACCAAAATACTTCATTAAGGGAACGTGTTTAATAACAAAATCTCACACAGTGTTTAAACAGATCACTGCCAAGCTGTATCTTCCCCCCTCAAGCAGAATGTGCTACTGCCTAGGCTCTGAGACGGTTATACTTCAGAACAGTAAATTTGCTTCTAAGATTATACTTTGTTCCTGGATAACGAACATGTTCGTTGTTCACAGTCATTTATGTCCTCGAGTCGGAAATTCCGCAAAAATCATTCGATACGGTAACCATGCCTCCATAGTACAGTAATGAATGCATCAAGAGCACACCAGATTATTACAGATCCACCACCAATTTTCCGACACCCTTACTTCCCGAGTCTTTCTGGGATATCCGTTTTGTCGGACTAACAAAGATCATAGTCTCGCGGGGCCAAGACACCGGCCCTCAAAGTCGGCCGCAGAAGCCGGCTGTGGGAACGGATCTGCCGGCCACAGGGGGCTAATTCGAACCGCTGATCGGTGTGGAAGTCCCGATGAAGCCAAGATCAGCCACCTCATAGGCACCATTTACGGGGGGCATCTGGGGGAATTTGTCTGGATTATAAGAGGGGCTGGACCATCAGTGCCAGAAAATCAGTGGTTGATCTGTATCAGACTTATGATCAGTTCTTCCATAGGCTACAGAATAATCATGATTTTGCAATCTACCTCATTGAGGACATTGGACTTTTTATTTGGAATTGTCTTGATATGACGCTGAGAAACTAGGTTCTCCATCTGGTAGCTTTCTCTTGTTGTACCTGGGTTTAGCTTGATTGTACTCATGTATAGCAATATCTGATTTGATTGAATAGCAACAAAAACAAACTCTTTCACTATATCTCGGCACATGTAGCAATGATAAACCTAACGCTAAACCTAAGTTGGATAAGAAAGAATGATTACTGCAAATGGAGGGACAGGAAATGACGTACTTTCCCAGGAATTATGTTTGTACATTTGTTGGATGTTTGAATTTAATAATATTATGGTCGCTTTTTCAATATATTAGAGCTGTTGCTGTACCAGCACGTACCATCACATATACCGTGTAGTGGGCTCCATGTGTGTTTGTGACCTTTTTCCCAGAGTGAACATGTCGAAGACTTGAAGGCATAAAGGAGCTGTGCAGGGTACGTTTTTTGACATAGAGGGTATTCAGTGCCTGGAATGCGCTGCCAGGTGTGGTGGTGGAAGCAGATATAATCGTGGCATTTGATACTTTTGGATAGGCATATGGGCATATGGAGGGATATGGATCATGTGCAGGTAGACGAGATTAGTTCATCTTGGCATCATGTTCGGCTCAGACATTGTTGGCCGAAGGGCCTGTTCCTCTTCTGTACTTTTAATTGTTCTGTGTGACCTGGGAATAGCCAGAATGTTATACAGGATTATTTGGAATTTTACTTCGGAGTCACGTGAGTGATTCCGTGAAGAAGCCCCGCCAGTGAGCCGGCCAGTCTTTACGTCAGACGCTCTTGGCGCACCGACAGGCTGGAGAGCGCAGCTCCACCAGCGGTAAGTAAAACACCCGCAGGTAAGTGTTTTAAACTTGCTGCAGTTTGCTTAGGTCCCGTAAGGCTGGTTGCAGGAACCAGCAGGGACACTTCCAAAAAGGGAAAAAATTAACAGAAAGTAAGGCGAGGGTGTCGCTTATAAAAGTAAAAACTTACCCGAGGGGCCGCGGTCAGCGGGTGTACGCCGGCTCCAGAGATGCCGACTTCAGAGCCGCCGGCAGTTCAGCCAGTGGCAGCAACTCCGGTGCTTCAGAGCACTGTGGCCACTCCTATCGGGGGGCAGGCCAAGAGTAAATTGTCCAGGCCTGTCGACTCTAATGAGTCAGGCCAGGAAGACTCCCCTCCTTCCAATAAGAAGGTTGGGAATGTCTGGACAAGATGGAGCAACTCATAGATAAAATGATCAGCCAGGAGGTGTTCCAGCTGAGGTTTTATACCCCCAGAGTTCCCCAGTAGCTCTCAGCAGCAACCTCTAGCAGAGGTTCGTATAGCAAAGAGCTGTACAGGCAGGAAGAACAATATGCCTACGAGTGTGAATGGGGACCCATAACAGCAGTGCCTTTTTAATGATACCTCGCTTGAGCATGAACCGGGAGAGCCAGGGCAGTATGAATCTGACCCTGAAGTTGGTGACACTGCAGAAGAGCATGCACCAAAGCACATGAGCTATTCTCCAGGTGTGCCGGATGTGGCAAGCAAATTTGCCATACCGGCTGGAACTGGTGAACAGATGGATGAAAACCTGGCCAGAAATGTTAACTATATGGCCTCTCACCAACTCCAGGACTCCAAAATGGAGGAAACTTCGCTGAGCTATCAGACACCTGTTAACTGTGCATCGCTCAAAATGCCCACAGTGAACTAGGCTTTCTGCGGGCAAATGGGCGCATCATGAGGGCGCATGAGTTGAGGCTGCAGAAAGTCCTGAAACTGGTTGGAGCAGGAATAATGGCGTTTGGGCAAATGGTACAAGGGGCACCACTATCAAAAAACACAGCAGGATATGCTGGCCCTGCTGTGTAATGCCCATTTTGAAAATTAATTATTCACGAAATAGCCATCAAGCCTACGCGCAACCCACGGTTCGCAGCCTTGTGCAGATCCTCTAATATCCAGGAAAAGACCTGGACGATGAGGCAAAAGCAATCAGCCTCATCAAAACTCATCCCAGGAGCAGGATGCCGCCTCGAAAACCATACCCTTTCAGACGGGCTACAGACGATGGTGCAGGTCAAGGACCAAGCTGGGCGACTCCAGCTACACACCATTGGCACACTCCAATGCACACCCCAAACAGGGCCAGGAGACCGAGGAATCCAACAATCATGGAGGTACAAGTACTGGACTAGTCCAGGATATATCCTCTAGAGATCGGTCACCGGTCGGGGGTAGGTTGCAATTGTTCTATGATGAATGGTGCTGCATAACATGAGATCTATTCATACTGGACAGTATCCGGGGGTCTCGAACTGGGTTTAACTCGGAAGTACATTCACCCGTATAAAATACACCTAGTCGAGTATTTGGTTTTCAAGACCAGAAATTCTACAGGTGAATGATGAAATTGGAATATTATTCCAAAAAGGGATAATTAAAAGGACGGCATATCAGCCTCAACAATTTGTGTCCAATATATTCCCCAGGCAAAAGAAGGATGGTGGGTAAGGAGTCATTCTGGACCTAACCCGACTTAACTCTTATGTCCAGTATAAACATTTTAAAATGGAAACTTTCAGTACTGCTAAACAACTGGTATCAAAAGGGTGTTATATGGCTACCATAGATCTGAAAGATGCATATTATTCAGTACCAATTCATCACCAATACTGTAGAAATCTAGTTGGATGAGACAGCTGTGGCAATTTAAAGCTTTGCCCAATGGGTTAACCTCAGCCCTAGGTTATTTACAAAATTGTTGAAACCAGTATTAGGGCTACTCCATGCTCAGAATCACATTATAATGGCATACTTGGATGATGTTCTGATCATAGGCAAAACTCAGGAAGCAGCTGAGGAATCGGTTTCAGTTACTAAACACCCGTTTGAGAGGTTAGGTTTCCTCATCCATCCAACTAAATCCAAATTAGTACCAGCTAGAATGATTGACTATTTGGGATTCATCATTGATTCAATTAACATGTCTGTGATTTTGCCTACGACCAAAACTGTAGGAATTATGGAGGCCTGTAGCAATCTGGTAGATGAACATCAACCCTCCATCCAATGAGTAGCCAGTGTTATTGGTACATTAGTGGTGGTTTTCCCTGGAGTGCAGTTCAGGACCTCTGCACTATCAGAATGTGCAACGAGCCAAAGAACAAGTACTGAAAGAACATGCAGGTCATTTCGATAGACCAATGCAGTTGGCAGCCAAAGCTATCGCAGAGTTGCAATGGTGGGTAACTAATGCCTCACGATATACTAGAGACATTCTGACTCAACAACCTTCAGTTTTTACAAACTGATGTGAGTGTTTCAGGATGGGGAGCCACTGATACCGAGTCTAGCTGTGGCGGCAGATGGTCAAGGCACACATTACATCCAGTCTCCCCTCTACACGTGACCCATTACAGTTTGCATATCGTCCCAACCGTTCCACTGATGATGCCATAGCAACAGCACTCCACCTAAGCCTGGCTCATCTGGAAAACAATAACAGTTACGTGCGGATGCTGTTTATCGACTTCAGCTCCACCTTCAACACAGTCATCTCCCAACATCTGGTGAATAAACTCGGCAAAATTGGCATCAGCACCCCACTATGCAACTGGTTACTGGACTTCCTTACCGACAGACCACAGACAGTAAGAGTTGGCAAAAACTCATCAGAGACCACCATCATGAACACCGGGGTCCCACAGGGATGTGTGCTGAGCCCTCTGTTGTTCAAGCTGATGACACATGACTGTTGTGCCAAACACAATTCGAACCACATCATCAAGTTCGCAGATGACACTACGGTGGTGGGCCTCATCAGCCACGATGATGACTCAGCCTACAGAGAGGAGGTTGAACAACTCATCAACTGGTGTGACATCAATAACCTTCAACTCAATGTCAATAAAACAAAAGAAATAACTGTGGACTTCAGGAAGAAACAGACAGTACACAACCTACTCACCATCAATGGCAGTGCAGTGGAGTCTGTGAAAAGCACCAAGTTCCTGGGAGTGCACATCACAGATGATCAGACATGGTCCACCAACACCATCTCCCTAGTCAAGAAAGCACAGCAACGCCTCCACTTCCTTCGACGGTTGAGGAGAGCCGACCTCCCCCCTTCTGCCCTCACCACCTTTTACAGGGGTGCCATTGAGAGCATTCTTACCAGCAGTCTCTCAGTCTGGTATGGCAGTTGCTCTGCTGCTGACCAGAAGGCCCTACAGAGAGTGGTGAGGACAGCGGAGAAGATCACCAGATCACCCCAACCAGCAATCCACGACTTATACTCATCTCACTGTCGCAAGAGAACAACCAATATCATCAAAGACACCACCCATCCAGCACACAAACTGTTCACCCCCCTTCCATCCGGCAAGCGCTACCGCAGCATGCGGTGCCAAACCACCAGATTCAAAAACAGCTTTTTCCCTCAGGCCATCAGACTACTCAACTCACTCAAGAAAATTCCATGAACGTTACACAAACAAAGATCAACTGACTGTCAAATAACTTTAACTCAATGTCTGCAGTATGCTATTTGCACTTTTCTATATTGTACCTTTTATTATTGCACTTTAATAACATACCTCAAAATGTTACTAGACTCTGGCACACTATATAATGTCTATTTTTAATGGTATATTTTTTAATGGTATTTTTAATGGTAGATTGTCTGTCTGTGTTATAAATAAATATTACTTGCACATTTGGTGTATGGGGAAACACGATTTCAATCCTCTGTGTAAATACTTGTTGCATTATTTGAATTGACTATAAAGTTGACTTTGACTTTGACTTTGAGATGGAGTGTGCAAGAGGCATTAATCCTGTAGAGGCATGAGATAAACCACGTAGAATTGCTAGGTGCATTCTATGGCCTAGAAGCATACTGCTCAACAATGCATGATTTACATGTTCAGCTTCAGATTGACAATACCACAGCTGTTGCATATATCAATCACATGGGTGGAATTCGGTTATTATCATGTGGCAATCTGGCTAACCTCATCTGACACTGATGCATTACGAGAAACATCTGGGTCTCAGATATCTACCTACCAGGTAGAGATAACGTGAAAGTGGCAGACACCAGGTCACGTAAATTCAATGACAACACAGAATGGATGCTGAATCCAAAAATTTTCAAAATGATTGTCAGCCGGTATGGATTGCCAGACATAGATCTGCTGCATCCAGGTTAAATCACCAGTTACCTAAATACGTCTCATGGGAACCGGATCCAGGGGCAGTAGCGGTGGTTGCATTCTCGCTACATTGGGGACGTACGTTCTTTTACTCTTTTCCCCTATTCTGCCTCATCAGTCAATGTTTCACCAAAATAGAGCACGACTCCGCTTTAGGCATTTTGGTAGTTCCTGACTGGCCCACACAGCCATGGTTCCCATTGGTCCTGAGACTGATGACACAGCCATTCATGACTATCCCCAAATGCAGCAACTTGTTGGTTCACCCTATGACAGGCGAGAGTCACCCTTTACATGATCCTATTAATCTGTTGATTTGCATATTCTGACCAGACCGTTCCAGGGACTCTGACTATCGAGTAGGACCGTGGATGTGATTACGGCAGCCTGGAGAGATAGTACTAAAACATAATATGTATCTCATATTAAGAAATGGGAGATGTTCGGTTTACAGTCAAATATGTCTTATCATACTGCAAGCATACCGGATGTATTGGAGTTCCTTGCTACATTGCATTTTGATGAGCAGTTGAGCTATAGTGCCATTAATAGTGCTCAAAGTGCTTTGTCCTCCTATTTAGAGCAACGGTCAGGACAACACTCTGTCGGATCTCATCCATTGGTGGCCCGATTCATGAGAGGTATTTTAACAAAAACCGTCCCAGACCTAGATATACGGAAATCTGGGATGTGAGCATAGTTCTCACACTGCTTCGGCAATGGGTTCCAATTACATCTCTGTCTTTCCAGAAGTTAACTTCAAAGTGGTCATGCTCATGGCGCTAGAGTCAGCGCAACGGGTCCAGACATTGTAAAAGCTACGACTGGACAGCATGCATTCTTCTGTAGATAATATTATGTTTTATGTATATAGTCTAATCAAACAAAGCAGGCCAGGGACGGCTGGAACCAGAATATGCTTTAAAGCGTATCCCATTGACCTGAAACTATGTGTAGTTATGCACCTGAGTCAATATATCAAGGTCACCAAGAGTCTCAGAGGCTCTGAAAAGCGATGCTCATCAGCCACAAATAACCTCATAGAAACTATTTTTAGATGGCTGAAACAGTATTTGGATTATGTTGGAGTAGACACTGATGTGTTTTAATCTCACTCTACCAAGGCGATATCGACACCGCAGCGAGGACACTGGACGCCCCTTTAATCCAAGTCCTTGGGGCCGCAGGATGGTCCAGTGAAGGGATTTTCAACGGTTATAAGAAACCTATCCACACGACGGAAGGATTTGGGCATGTTATTTTGGGTCCTGTTTGTAAATTCCCCCTAGGACAGAGGGGTTGTTATTGCTTCTTTTGTTATTAAGACATTAATTTGTATAATGCACACAATGTCCAATATATTATTTGTTTATCCTGTGTCAACCGAAGCAGTGTGTCGTATGGATCCATGGCATGAAATCACAGAGCTTTGAAATCTTCACAGAATCACTCACGTGACTCCGAAGTAAAATAGTAGGATTAAATGAGAACTTACCAGTTTGAAGTTTGATCTTTATTTTATGAGGAGTTATGGTGAGCGATTACGTGCCCTCCCGGCCCTCATAATCGCAAATATCATCTGGTAGTTCTAGTCTTCTGAATCTTACTATATCACTTCGACTGTAGTTACTGTGATTGCACGCAACTGCTTTGAAGATTGATGCACAGGCGCAATGGTGGGGCTTCTTCACGTAATCGCTCATTGTAACTCCTCATAAAATAAAGATCAAACTTCAAACTGGTATGTTCTCGTTTAATCGTACTATTATACATCACAGAAACAAGACATTGGGCCCAACTAATCCACAGTGGCATTTACGCTCCTCTCCAATGTCCTACTCTTTAAATCTCTATTCCTGTCTCCATTGTGAGCACAGTTCTCCTGGATTCTTGACTTGGTTTCTTGGTGGCTTTTTTAAGGGCCTGTCCCACTTAAGGGGCTGTCCCTCTGCGGCGACCTAATCCGCGAGTTCGGAAGAGTTTGCCCTCATACTTGCATCATGGTCAACACAAGGTCCTAGGAGGTCTTTGTAACTCTCCTTCATGCTCGAGAGTAGTCCCCGCGTACCTGAGGCCTCAGCTAGGTCGCGGCGCATTTTTCAACACGCTGAAAAATGCCCGCGAGTAAAAAAAGGTCGCCATGGAAAAAAATCAATATTTTTATACTCGTAGGTTTAGTCGAAGTAGGTCGTTGTAGATCGGCATTTTATTCGTAGTAATCGAGGATAGTCGAAGGCAATCGCAGGTAGTCGGAGGTAGTCATAGATAGTCTTCCACACAGTCGAAGGAGGTCGAAGGAGGTCTTCCACATAGTCGAAGGAGGTCTTCAAAATGACGCTTTTTCAAACTCTCCTAAACTCTTCTAAACTCACCAATTAGGTCGCCGCAGTGGGCAGACCCTGTACGCGATTTTTTGGCGACTGCCGGTACCCGTCGTAGACGCAGCAGGTGTGACTATGACCTGCTGCTGCTATGACAGGTGCCGGCAGTCACCGAAAAATCGCGAAAGCGGGACAGGCCCTTTATTACAATGGTCTCAAGTTATACTCATTCCTTCAAGTTCATAAGTTTAGTTTAGTTCAGTTAAGTTTAGTTTAGTTTTGTTTAGAGATACAGTGCCGAAACAGGCCCTTAAGTCCACCATGTCCACACCAACCAGCAATCCCTGCACACTAACAGGACCCTACACACACTAGGGACAATTTACATTTATATCAAGCCATTGATAACTGCAAATCAGTCCGCCTTGGGAGTGTGGGTGGAAACCGAAGATCTCGGAGAAAACCCAACCAGTTCACAGGGAAAACGTACAAACTCCGTACAGTCTAGCACCCAGAGTGTGGATCGAACCCGGGTCACTGGTGCTCTACTGCTACACCACCGTGCCCAGTTCATAAGCGATAAGAGTAGAATTAGGCCATTCTGCCCATCGATCACATACTCTTTCATTCAATCATGGCTGATCTATATTTCCCTCTCAACCCCATTCTCCTGCATTCAAGCGAAACATTCTCTTTGTGCTACTCTATCAAATGAAAAAAGCCAGGGGGCAAGCAGGAAAATAGATTGCCAGAATAAAGAGAATACACTGGAGATACAGGATACTCAGGAGATCTTGCCGCTTCTGTGGAGGAGGAAATAAGGTTGACATTACCGAAACAGATGGATGGTTATTAATGTGAAACATTAATTCTGTTTCTCTCTCTCCACAGATGTAGTGTGATCCAAATAAATGTGAGGTGGATTTTGGTAGGAAAAACATTAAGGCGGCATATCATTTGGATGACATCCATAGAAAGCATCCTATCCAGATGTATCACAGCTTGATATAGCAACTACACTACCCAAACCCCAAGGACTTGCAGAATTGTGGGGGCAGCCTAGTCTATCATGTAAAACCATATTCCTTGGAGTGAAGGAGGATGAGGTGTAATCTTATAGAGATGTATAAAATCACGAAAAGGAAAGGGCAACTACACAGAGTATTTTTCCCAGGGTTGGGGAATCCAGAACCGGAGGACATAGGTTTAACATAGAAACATAGAAACATAGAAATTAGGTGCAGGAGTAGGCCATTCAGCCCTTCGAGCCTGCACCGCCATTCAATATGATCATGGCTGATCAGCCAACTCAGTATCCCGTACCTGCCTTCTCTCCATACCCTCTGATCCCCTTATCCAACTCACTCTTAAATATAGCCAATGAACTGGCCTCAACCACCCTCTGTGGCAGAGAGTTCCAGAGACTCACCACTCTCTGTGTGAAAAAAGTCTTTCTCATCTCGGTCTTAAAGGATTTCCCCCTTATCCTTAAGCTGTGACCCCTTGTCCTGGACTTCCCCAACATCGGGAACAATCTTCCTGCATCTAGCCTGTCCAACCCCTTAAGAATTTTGTAAGTTTCTATAAGATCCCCTCTCAATCTCCTAAATTCCAGAGAGTATAAACCGAGTCTATCCAGTCTTTCTTCATAAGACAGTCCTGACATCCCAGGAATCAGTCTGGTGAACCTTCTCTGCACTCCCTCTATGGCAATAATGTCCTTCCTCAGATTTGGAGACCAAAACTGTACGCAATACTCCAGGTGTGGTCTCACCAAGACCCTGTACAACTGAAGTAGAACCTCCCTGCTCCTGTACTCAAATCCTTTTGCTATGAAAGCTAACATACCATTCGCTTTTTTCACTGCCTGCTGCACCTGCATGCCTACTTTCAATGACTGGTGTACCATGACACCCAGGTCTCGCTGCATCTCCCCTTTTCCTAATCGGCCACCATTTAAATAATAGTCTGCTTTCCTGTTTTTGCCACCAAAGTGGATAACCTCACATTTATCCACATTATACTGCATCTGCCAAACATTTGCCCACTCACCCAGCCTATCCAAGTCACCTTGCAGTCTCCTAGCATCCTCCTCACAGCGAACACTGCCCCCCCAGCTTAGTGTCATCCGCAAACTTGGAGATATTGCCTTCAATTCCCTCATCCAGATCATTAATATATATTGTAAATAGCTGCGGTCCCAGCACTGAGCCCTGCGGTACCCCACTAGTCACTGCCTGCCATTGTGAAAAGGATCCGTTTACTCCTACTCTTTGCTTCCTGTTTGCCAGCCAGTTCTCTATCCACATCAATACTGAACCCCTAATACCGTATGCTTTACCATCTGCCCATCGATCACATACTCTTTCATTCAATCATGGCTGATCTATATTTCCCTCTCAAGGAACGAGGGAAAAGGCACGAGGGAAAATTGGCGAGGGTTTAAGGCACGAGGGAAAATATAAGTGGAACCTGAGGGACAACTTTTTCACTCAGAGGATGGTTGGAATATGGAATGAGTCGCCAGAGGAGGTAGTTGCGACAAGTATTATAACAGCATTTAAAAATACAAATGGACAGGTACATGGATAGGAAAAGTTTAGAGGGATATGGGCCAAATCCGGGCAAATAGGACCAGCTTAGATGGGACACCTTGGTCGGCATGGCCAAGTTGGGCCGAAGGGCCTGTTTTCGCGCAGTATGGCTCAATGTCTCAATGCTTCTTTCATGATACCCACAACGTACCGAGTAGAAAAAAAATGTCTTCATCTCTTTCTGGATCTATCATTTCTGCTTAATTATACTGTGCAACTATAAGTTTATGCTGTCCCTTTTTAGGTGTTCACAATCTCGATGATTTGTGGCATTCAAGCACAGTACTGTTATTAGCTTTCAACCAGTAAGCACGTTCTGTCTTCCTGTAAAAGTAGATTATAGGGTTAAGGTGAAGTGGATTACATGTATAAATCCATGTTACAGCTTCTCAATCCATTGGATAAGTCTCACTAATGTAACAAATTCCAGAACCTCATTAAAAAAAAAATCACTTGATTGATTTATTATTATCTTATGCTTTGCTGAACAATGTGATTTTCATTGCTCACTTACAGTCGGTTTCTCTACATCTATGATGCATCTTTCTGTACTATTTTGCTATCATGGTGTTGTACAGGTTTTGTATATCAGTCATGCATGGCAAGGCAGCAATCTTGCCTCTGAGGCAAGCAGCTTATGAGGTTGTGAGTGGCACAGTGGTGCAGATGGTAGAGCTGCTGCCTCGCAGTGCCAGAGATCTGGGTTCAATCCTGTCCTTGGGTGCTGTCTGTCTGTCTGTGTGGAGATTGCATGTTGTGTCTGTAACTGTGTGGGTTTCCTCCGGGTGGTCTAGTTTCCTCCTACATTTCAAAGACGTGTGGGTTTGCAGGTTAATTGGCCTCTGTAAACTGCTCCTAGTGTGTTGCGAATGGATGCGAAAATAGGATAACATAGAACTAGTGTGAACAGGAGATCGATGGTTGCCATGGATTCGTTGGGCCCAAGGGCCAGTTTCCATGCTGTATCTTTCAATCAATAAATCAATAAATAAATAAATAAATACACCCAGCAATCAATAAATCAATCAATCAATCGATTGATCGATCAATCAAATCTTTCTCCAGAGAGTTAAATGCCAGAGATAATTTAAAAATCTAGTGCAAGTGTATTCAATCTCTGCTGGAAGCATTGTCTTTCTGATGAGATTATGGAAGAGTCTTCCTGCAGAGGCTTCTAAGTATCACCGAAGGACAGGAAAGGGTTCTCCCACAATCCTCAACCATTGTAGGGAATCTCATCCTTAGTCTACGTCAAGGGAACCATTATCCTTTAGCTCCTTGGTCTCCAGAAAATCTTGAACCTCCATGCAAGGCCAGCGATAGGTAGAGGTCTGAAGTGATGCCAACACATCCGACCACTTTGATGAGTGAAGTGGTGGAACTCAGACATACAGAGAATCTGGATGCACTTCACACATGGCCCTCAGGTCCACAACAGGGGGTGCTAGCGCATTAATCCCAAATACACTCATTTTCTCAGTGATGCTAACCCTGTGGGAAGAGGTCACTCTTTACTTACTTCACCACATTTTAATATTTTAAATTGTTTGCAAAAGATTTCCTACTGTGGGTAAGGTTTCATAATGGGAGACCTTTGCTGTCCTTATGGTATACTTAGAACCTCTGGAGGAGGGCAGGCAACACTTCCACCAGTGACTGGGTTCCCTCAAAACTGGCAATAGCTTTGGACAAGATCTCACATTCAACTCTCCAGACAGTGGCAACCATATTTAAACAGAACATAAAATCCTCTGTTGAGATGCACTTTACCGCAGCTAGTCTTTGGCTTACTTATCCTAAAACTGCAACTCCAGCATTGCGTGAGAAGGGCTCTCAGAGGATTTGCTGTAATCTAGCTCCTGTAAAAATGGAAGCTGCTGTTACTTCAGATTTTAGGGATATAGCGCGGAAACAGGCCCTTTGGCCCACTAAGCCTGAGCCGACCAGCTATCACCCCATACATTAACCCTATCCCACACACTAGGGACAATTTTACAACTTGTTGAAGGCAATTAACCGACAAACCTGTGCGTCTCTGGAGTGCGGGAAGAAATCGGAGCACCCGGAAAAAATTCACACGATCTCAGGAAGAACGTACAAACTCCGTGAAGACAGTAGCCGCAGTCAAGATCGAACCCAGGTCTTGGATGCAACAACTCTACTGCTGTGCCACCGTGCCACACTATGGTCTCCTCCTCAACTCCACTGCTGTTGACCCATTTTCTATGGATGTATTTCGTTACTGCAGACTGCCTTTTCAAGGGACAGGAAATTTGACCTCGGATGGAAGAAGATAGGAGTTTGAAAACTCGGACTTCAGCTTCCTCCTCAATGCTAGAAACTAAGAATGTAATTGTTCCATTTCAAGACGTATAACAATAAAATATTCTAGACCCTTGACTCTCTCTTGACTATTAGACTCCTGAGCCAATCGCCTCTTTCACACTGTCTTCTTGGAGGTGCTGCCATGCACTCTTACTCTGAACTCTACCTCATTAAGTTGATCTGTTATTGTACTTTAATTTTTTGTACTCTACTTTGGATTACACTATAATCTCACACCGTTCCGCTGTTTTGCACTTGTCATTGTATGCATTGTATATCTCTTTACTGTATGTATACTGTTTATTCTGTGAGTTTCATGCATACAAGGAGTTTCATGCCGCCATGGTGCATATGGGAATAACTATACTGAACCAGGTTTCTCCTCAACTCAACCGTGCCTGCCCTTTACACACTTAAGTGTGCATTTACACATTTGGTGGCAAAGTGAAGCTAAGAGAATGGTTTGGCCATTTAATTGTGCAGATGGGCCTTAAATCGGGGCGGAGTGGGCTAAAAGCTAGGAGGGGGGAGAGAAGGAGAGGGAGAGAGATGGAGAGGGGGAGAGAAGGAGAGGGGAAGAGAAGGAGAGAAGGAGGGGGGAGAAGGTGAGGGAGGGAGAGGGAGAGGGAGGGAGGGGGTATGGGAGAGAGAGGGGGGAGGGAGAATCAAAACCCAATGATTATTGCAGTCCACATCGCTCCCTCTTTGGAGTCAGCTGTTATTTGTCCCTCTAGTAGGATGGCTTTGTTTATACTGTTCAGCTTTTTCTATATCTCTGCACATTGCCCCTGGTTTGTTGGTGCCCTAATGGTGTTTGTTTTGTTCCTGGCTGCTGGTTCAGCACCTTAGCACTTGATATTTGTTCTGAGCTGCCGTCTGTCAGTTCCGGTGGCATACAATGTAGTTTAACTGCTGATCTGGACTTTTTATTGTGAGCCTCTCTGTTAGATAAACCCATATTTCTGTAGGCTGTTAATAATTCTAATCAGTGGGGAACATTTTCTCTCCTCAAGACACCAGCTCAAAGACACCTGCCCATATAGGTAGGTGGAAAATATATTGGAATACTGCATGCTTGCCATACAATCAACATCACCAAAGTATGGATTTTCTTCTCATGATCACATTGCTGTGATTGTGCAAATATGGACATAGCACATAATACAGTGCAGCACAAGAACAGCCCCTTCATCCCACAATGTCTGTGCCAAATATGATGCCAAGATCAACTTTTATCTACTTGCACATGATCCATTTCCCTCTATTCCCTGCATATCCGTATTTCTATCTAAAACGCTCTTAAATGTCACTATTGTATCTGCCTCGACCACCACTCCTGACAGCACGTTCCAGGCACTCATCACCCTCTCTCTAAAATAATTTGCCCTGCATGTCTCTTTTAAACTTTCCCCCTCTCACCTTAAAGCTAAGCCTTCTATTATTTGATTTTTGCATCGTGGGAAAAAGATTCTGATTGTTTACGCTATCTATACCTCCCATAATTTCATATACTTCTCTCACGTCTCCTCAAAACCTCTGGCATTCCAAAGAAAATAATCCAATATCCAACTTCTCCCTGTAGCTAATACGCTCTAATCCAGGCATCATTCTAGTAAACGTCTACCCCAAAGCCTCCACAACTTTCCCGTAATGGAACATCCAAAACTGCACGCAGTACTCCAAATGCAGCCTAATCAAAGTCCTGTGAGAACTGCATCATGACTTCTGAATCTGAAGTTTTTTGTTTCTACAGTTTATGAAAAAGTTTGGTGCTTTAATAAAAGACTAATATTACAAAACTGTTGGATTGTTGTAAAAACCTATGCGGTCATGAATGTCCTTCAGGGAAAGAACTCTGCTGTCTGGACTGTATGTGACTCCAGACCCACTGGTGTGCTTGACTCTTAACCGCCCTTTGAAATGACCCAAAAAGCCACTCAACTGAAGAAGCTTCACCTCGGGCACTGCAGCAGCTCAGGGAGTCAGGTCAGCGCCACCTTATCAAAGGGAAGAGGAATGGGCATTGAAAGAGAAGGCTGAATCCTGTGAAAGAATATAAGAAAACTGCCAGGGAAATGCATGCATATTCAAAAAGCATGAAGCATATCAAGCTTAAACGTGATTAAAAAATAGCAGCATCCTCCAAAGGTGCACCCATTAACTTAAAAGTATTGTTCTAAAACCTATAAATATAGGGACAGAGTGTTGGTTGCAAAGTGAAATTGACTTAAGTAGGCATGGTCGTGGATGATTTTGGGTGGAACATATTCAATGTAGAAGTACACATATGGTCGATTCCAAAGTTGGCAGCAATTGGTAATGATTTCTGCAAGGTGGTCAGATGAACAAGGAAAATGATTAAAAATATGACAATTATACTAGTGCAGCCATCAAGTAATCTGGGAAAATACTGTGCATGCACAAAAATTATTGCTGTAACAATGCACTTTAAGTATCGCAGTGTGGCAGTGTGTGATTATGTAGCCTTTGACAATAATAAACCAATACTGATACTAATAGATTGGGAAGTGTTGACGTTTGAAGAGGCTTGGGTGTTCTTATACACCAGTCATTAAAAGCAAACGCAGGCAGTGTGGAGTGATTTAGTCCAGTTTTGTTTAGAGATACAGCAGGGAAACAGGCCCTGAAGTTGATAATAGCTCAGGACCGCTATCTAACTGTTGATAGAATGGTTCAGTTGCCTGAGAACAGCTGGGAAGTAACTGTCCCTGAATCTGGAGGTGTGCGTTTTCTCACTTTTGTACCACTTTTGTGCCTGATGGGACAGGGGAGTAGAGAGAGTGACCGAGGCAAGACTCGTCCTTGATTATGTTGGTGACCTTACCGAGGCAGCGTGAAGTGAAGGGAATAAATAATAGAGTGGAGCAATTATAATGAATGCTTGCAGATCAACCTCTGGGACCATCAGGCAAAGAGATGCCTGGCTTCGGCGCCATCTTGGTGATATTAATGCTTCACCGACTTCCTTTCTCGAACAGACATTGCATACATATTTTGATGTTAATCTGATGAAGGGTCTCGACCCGAAACGTTGCCTATTCCTTTGGTCTGATGAAGGGTCTCGACCTGAAACGCCACCTATTACATTTCTCCAGAGTTGCTGCCTGACCCGCTGAGTTACTCCAGCATATTGTGTCTATCTTCGGTGTAAACCAACATCTCCAGTTCCTTCTTAAGCATATCCTGATGTTCCTCAGTGTCATGGTTACAATGTCCCTTCATGAATTTGTAACGGCACACCAAGGGTTAAGATGACACCCCATACTTTGGATGCCATTATTCAAATCTACCACTTCCATGACAATCGTGATATTGTAATACATGCTAATGAATGCAAATGAGTTTGGCATCATATATGCCCGGCAGCATTCTCTCCAAATATGAACATCCCAATCTTTGTCATACCAGCTTTGCCAAACATCAGGATTTTATTTGTGTCACTCTGGAGCCAAAACGGTTGCTACTAAAATTAAAAAGAAGAACAAGCGCGTGGGCAAGGATCGGAGAAAAGGCAAACAAAAGCATTCATGCCTCGTCAAACCGCCCGGAGATCGTCACAAAAGAATCAGTGACCTGAAATGACTTGTGGGAAAAACA
The DNA here is from genome assembly GCA_035221665.1 of Okamejei kenojei. Taxonomy (NCBI): domain Eukaryota; kingdom Metazoa; phylum Chordata; class Chondrichthyes; order Rajiformes; family Rajidae; genus Okamejei; species Okamejei kenojei. Next base: position 11,047,851 of record CM069148.1, on the reverse strand, counting down.
AAATTGAGTACACTGCTCGAAGGGAAAAATAAAGGATGTCACCATGGTGATGTGTCACCGAAGAAAAGTCTAACTGGGCCATAGGATAAGATGCCAAAGATTTTCAAGAATGCACCTGCTGTCAAAAGATATTCTTCCACTTGTTCTTGATGCCCAATGAAACTATAGCTTCGATGTACTGTCTGTACAAGAAAGGAACTTGTTAAAACATTGTCACACAAGTATAACTTCTACAGAATGCACATAAACAGATTCACGATTAGACATGGATAATATGGATGGGCGACGTAGAGTGAATGAAGTTCTGCCTGTTAATAGTTGACACTCCCAAACAGTGATTCATAATTACTAATTTCCTTCGACCCAATTACCCTATAAAACTGTCAATTTGTCCAGCTTAAAGCACCAAACTAAATCAAGATATCTTCCCCTTATATTGCTGCCAGTATTCAACCGTTCTGTTCCTCAAATGTCTAAATGCCTTTAATTATTTTAACAGGGCTCACTTGCTTCAGAGGTGGACAGATGTTTCCAAATTAAGAAGGAAATCACTTGTAGAGCCTATTGTCCCTGCCTTTCAGGGTATAATAAATGCACTTTACAGTCAAGAAAGTACTTTTGAGTGAAGTAATTGCTGTTATCTATAGATCTATAATTTTTGGAGAATGAAGGGTGCTCGCGAAACATATACTGTAAAGTCCTTAGGAGCCATGGCAGATCAGATGTCAAGGGGAGAATCTCAAAAGTATTCATCGTTATAAGGTGACGCAAGAAACTGTTGAAAAACTTGAGCAAAACCCAAACTGCTGAAGGAACTCAGCGGATCAGGCAGTATCCGTTGAGGGACTGGAGAGGCAATGTTTCAGGCTGGGATCCTCGTCCAGACTCAAAATCATTTAAAACTGAGATGCATAGGAACTTCTTGCAGAGGATAATAAATCTCTGGAATTCTCTACCCCAGAGGGTTGTGTAGGCCAGACTCTTGAATGAACCTCTCATACGTTAGGGATCAATTCCCAATCTTTCAATCTACCTTATTGCGCCCCTTTGAACTTCTTTTTATCTGCACTTTCTCTGTCGGGTAACACCTTATTCTGCATTCTATTTTATATTTTGCACTACCTGATGTACTCATGTATTGAATGATTTAACTGGATAGCACGTCAAACAAAGTTTAACCCTAACCCCTACAATAATAAGCAAATAGCAATACCAGTTCTTAAGGAAGAAATAAATAATATTTTGAAAGATCATGGAATAAAGGACTATTGAATGGTTGGGCAGGCTGGAGGGGCCAAGTGGCCGACCTGTGCTTCTATTTTCTTGTGTTTCTATGTTCCCCTGTTAATGCAGACAATTTGGCAGCCAGTTGGTGCACAGCATCTATTCCAAACAGTGATGTGAAAACCTGTTTACCGAGCAAATTTACCTGCTCTCTTTGAGGCTGGTACTATGTTGATTTGACAGAGTATTTGGGATCATTGTCAGAGCATTTCCTCTCTTGCTGTAGCTTACCTTCTGCACTGCGCTGAAGTTTCAGCCTAACTATCGGAGAGGCTCAGTCAGAACCTACTCCTTTCCCATCCTCGAGTCCGGCGTCTCCCTTTTATCCCCTCCCTTTTCCCTCGTCATTTCCCTTTCCACCCAGATCCCTCCCTCCATCATTACATTTCACTCCTCCTCTTCTCTCCTTATCTGACCCTTTTTGTCTCCCAGCCTTTGTCACACACTACACTCATCTGCACCCCATTTTCTGTATCAATCATTTACTTAGTCAGTCTTTGTCCCATCCCCCTGCCCCCCTTTTCCAGCTTTCTCCTCCCTACTCCCATCAGTCTGAAGAAGGGACCCGATTCAAGGACTTGTCAACAGAGACTTTACAGAAGAGAAGTGGTGCTGGACCATTATTGTCCATTCCCCCCACAAATGCTACATCACCCATTGAGTTGCTCCAGCACTTTGTGTTTTGCATAAGTAAGACCTTCATTGATCCATTCCTGGTGGATATGACAACTAAACACTATTGACTCTTGGCAGATGTATTTTTTTTTATTTTTACGAGTATGAGTGTGTGTGCACTAAATCTCTACACCAAAATGTGGCTGAACAACAGCCACCCTACATAAAAAGAGTTTAAAGGCTGGCACCATCCAATCCTCATACATGGAGTGAGAACGAATAATGCCAAAACTTGGCGGCACCTGCATGTGTAAGTATGCAAAAAGAATTTCACTGTGCAGCTGTATGCATGACAAATAAAGCAACATTGAACTGTTGAGAACAAGTCATCCAAACCTTCAGCAACTGAATGAAGAGAATGAGAAGAATATAAAACACATTGGATGAGTGTTGTGTTTAAATAGTGAAGAGAGGTAAGCATACTCAGTAAAGGGGCTGTCCCACTTGGGCGACCTAATTGGCAAGTTTAAAGAGTTTGAAAAAATGACATGTTGATGACCTCCTTCCACTATTTAGAAGACCTCCTTCAACCTCCTTCGACCAGCTTTGACTAGCAACGACTAGCTATGACTAACTTCGGGAAAATTGGACACCGAATAGTTGAGAGTGAAGACGACCTCCTTCGATCTCCTTCGACCTCCCTTCAACCTCCCTTCGACTATGATGAAGGTTATCTATGACTACCTTCGACCACCTTCGCCTACCATCGATCACCTACGACTAACATGCCGACCTACTACGACTAAACCTATGAGTAAAAAAGTATAGATTTTTTCCATGCCGACCTTTTTTTACTCGCGGGCATTTTTTAACATATTGAAAAAAACGCCGCGACCTAGCTGAGGCCTCGAGTGCGCGGGGACTACTCTCGAGCATGAAGGAGAGTTACGGAGACCTCCTACGACCTTGTGTCGACCATGCTGCGAGTATAAGTCAAGGGCAAACTCGCCAGAACACGCGGATTAGGTTGCCCGAGTGGACAGGCCCTTAATGTCTTTTATTTAACCATATTAATTTACAATCAATGAGGCATCGAGTTTCTGATCGCGAACATTATCCTGTGTCCCCAGTGGGGAAACAGTGTTCACAGTGAGAATGGATTAGAGATGAAGCCACAATGTTGCAGCTTGGAGTTTTTGGTCCACTTCTCCCTGCAGGCATGACGCCATGTAGGAAAGTCAGTGTCTGGACACAAAAGGGAAAATACTCCCATATTGTGTTGTGAATTTCTACGCCTGTGTGATTCTACAGTGAGCATGCGGCCAAGAGCAAGCACTTGCTTTTCATAGTACACAAAACACAAAGAATAATAATTTTTTCATTTTTAGAGACACAGTGCGGAAACAGACCATTTGGCCCGCCGAATCTGCGCCGACCAGCGATCCCCGTACATTAGCACTTTCCTGCACAGTAGGGACTATTTACAATTTTTACTGAAGCCAAAAAACCTACAACACTGTACGTCCTTGGGAGGAATGTGGGAGGAATGTTTAATGTTTTAATGTTTAATGTTTTATTCTTACTGGTTTACTGTATGTCGTGCTGTTGCTTGCGAGCAGAGCACCAAGGCAAATTCCTTGTATGTGTACATACTTGGCCAATAAAATTATTCATTCAAAAAACCGGAGCTCCTGGAGAAAACCCACTTGGTCATGGGGAGAATGTACAAACAGAGAGCACCCGTGGTCAGGATTGAACCTGAGTCTCCAGCACTGTAAGGCAACAACTCTACCGCTGCGCCACTGTGACGCCCTATTCTGTGCAAGGTGTGTGCACTGGTACAACTGCACAGGTAAGAAATTACAGGTAAGAAAGCTTCCTTTCACCCGTCATAAGGTGCAGGTTATGGGGGAAAACAGAAAAAGCTTGCATCCAAATTGTACATTTCACGATCTCTGGACCAATGCATTTCACTGCCTTAAATAATCTCTGAAATAAAAGATGGTTGAAGGTTGGACCGAGGGAAACATTTAGTTTAAATCAGGCCACATCCAGTAACAGTTTAATAAACTATTCTCCTGTGATATTTGTCCCAAGTGGCCTTAGGGTCAGGATCACCATTATGTTTACTCGCTAACTTGCCCAGAGCCTTTCAGGCCATTGCCCTTGTACACCCGGTGGGGAAGAGGTTTTAAATAGACATATTGAGGGGTCAATTGGAGGCTAATTACTGCTGTTGTTAGATGTTTCGTGAGAATCACAGCTCCTTGTGTCCTCTCCTGAGGAGGGTAATGGAGATACTTGAAAGGAGGAAAAACAGGCAGGCGATAAATAGAGCTATTTTCTTCTTTAAGAATGTTAAGCTACAAGTTGTTTGCATTTGCAACAAAGTGTGACGGCAAAACTACAATGGACAGCCTTCGGACTTCCATGGATATATTTCAGTTAGCCATTTGGTTTTCAATATTATTTTCCCAAGTTTTGTTCGGATTTGTGTCGGAAACAATTACACCATCATTAGTAAGATTTTCAACATCTAATTAGCAAAGCTGCTGAAAAGGAAATGTTTTAATGCATTACATGAGAAACGTCAATACTATTTTGCAAGATTAGTTCGAGGATAAGAGGCATAGAGTCATTGAGCTGTACATTACAGAAGCAGGCCATTCAGCCCACCTTGTCCATGCCAACCAAGTTGGTGTACCGGGCTAGTCGCTTTTGCCATTGAAGTGTTCATTCTGCAAATTAATAAAAAGATTCTTTTAACATTTTAACATTTCCTTCTTCAACACTTTGTCTACTCCACTGCGATATCTCCTCAAGGTATGCCTACTTTGAAGAAGTTCTCCTCCTCCCTACGGAGACAGTTTCACAACCTCCTCTCTAACTGCTCCCCCTCTGCGATACCCCCTTCACTCGTCTATATTTCTTGTTTCCCTGATCCCTAACCAGTCTGAAGAAGGGTCTCGACCCGAAACGTCGCCCATCTCCTTCGCTCCTTAGATGCTGCTGCACCCGCTGAGTTTCTCCAGCCTTTTGTGTACCCTCGATTCTCCAGCATCTGCAGTTCTTTCTTTAAGACTCTTTTAACAACATGTGTTATAGTTTGTGTTTCTATGTCACTCCTAAAAATGCTAAGAACTATCTCAAGACCACAACGCTCTCCATTTTCGATTCCACATTGAAAGAATGGACCAGTCCTTCTAAACTAACTATAAATTAAAAAAATAAGGATTGGTTGCTTTTATATCATATGTATAGAACATATCATAAATATTTTGCACATCATCTTTGCTACAAATAAATAAAATGACCTCTTAAAAGTTGAAACGATGAGTGACGATGTTGGCATGTGTGATATGTTAGGCTCTTTGAAGAGAAGTCAAACCCAAACCTGCATTGGCCATATGTCCTGTACTTTCAGCAGCAGAGAAGGTTAGTATATCAAAGATAGACATAAAGTGCTGGTTAGTTGTTTAAGAAAGAATTGCAGAGGCTGGAAAAATCAAAGATAGACAAAAATGCCGGAGAAACTCAGTGGGTGAGGCAGCATCTATGGAGCGAAAGAATAGGTGATGTTTCGGGTCGAGACCCTTCTTCAGGAAGTGCTGGAGTAACTCAGTGGGTCAGGCAGTATCTCCACCTGCTACCAATACTCGAATTAACAACAAACTAACTTTTGGAAATTTGTGATGAAAACTTTACATGTTTCTCATTTCGCAAGTTCCATTTATCATTACAAATGTGTCCATGCTCTGCATGTTCGGATGGGTGAACTCTCATCTGGGATTGATTAGATTTTAAACTTCTCATCCTTTTGTTCCAAAACCTCTTTAGATGCCATTTTTTTATCTACCCTACAATTCTCAGTGACCTTTACGCACCAACTTTGACCTGTCGTGCTTTCCTGATTTTCAGCTGCACAGGCCCCAAGTTTTAGAATTCTGGGTCCAAATCTCTTCCCCTCCATCCCTCTCTCTCTCTTTCCGTCAAACCTTCAAACCTATCTCTTTCACCAAGCGCTGCCCTAATTTCCCTTCATCTGGTTTGGTATGAAATATTGCTCTTGCAAAATGCCTTCAGATATCTTCTGGCGTTAACTGCATTATATTAATAAAAGGTGCAGAATTGCAGTCCTTCCAATTAAAATTGTCCTGCTATTCTGTTTTATGATATCCATCTTGTGAATGAAAGAATGAAATACTACACCTAACAAAACTGTCAATGATATCGGCAGCAGGTAGTCAGTGATATCACACACCCATATGACGCAGTGTCAACTGTTTTAAGGCAGGTATAGAGCTTCTGTATATTCTCTTCAGTAGATAAACACCTATACTGAAATAACAGAGGAACACTTGTGATTTAAATTATCAACACAATTGTGGAAATACTCAACATGCCATCATGAGACAGGAACTTTGACAATAGGTATTAACTTTATCTCTTTCTCTCTCTCCGTAGAAGCTGCCTTACCTGCTGAGTTTTTCCATCAATTTCTGCTTTTAATTCTGATTAGCAGTAACTGGAATATTTTGCTTTTATTTAAATGCTTAAATCTTTTTTCTGCTTATTTTGTACTGATTCAATCACGCAATTACAATGCCATCCATAGTCTTCTTCATTTTGTAGTATTGATAACAACATCAGATGTGGCTTAATTTCTAACAGCATTGCCTCAAGCCTGGAAGGTCAGAGATCAAGATTAATTATATTGAAGTGGATAAAACCACATTGACTCTCCAATGCAGAAAGTGGTGGACATTGCCTGATCCATCACAGGTACTGACCTCCCCACCATGAAGTGATCTCCAGGAAGCATAACGCCTTAAGAAGGCAGCTTGTATCCCCAAGGTTCCACACCACCCTCACCATGCACTCATCCCGCCATTACCAATGGAAAGAAGGTACAAGACCCTGAGAATTGTGACCTCCAGATTTAAGAACAGCTTCTCTCCATCAACCATGAGGCTCTTAAATGAATTGCACAACCTTAACCACAACCCTACTACAGCAACAAATGACTATTGACTTTGTGTGTAGAAACATGGAAACATAGAAAATAGGTGCAGGAGTATGCCATTCGGCCCTTCAAGCCAGCAGCGCCATTCAATATGATCATGGCTAATCATTCAAAATCAGTACCCCGTTGCGGCTTTTTCCCCATAACCCTTGATTCCCTTTGCCCTAAGAGCTAAATCTAACTCTCTCAAGGAACTGATGATGTTGGTTTATACCCGAAGATAGTCACAAAGTGCTGGAGTAACTCAGTGAGTCAGGCAGCATCTCTGGAGAAAAAGGATGGGTGAGGTTTCGAGTCGAGTCGGAAGAAGGGTCCTGACCCGAAACGTCATCCATCCTTTTTCTCCAGAGATGCTGCCTGACTCACTGAGTTACTCGACCACTTTGTGTCTTCTATTTACTTTGTATAGGTTGCACCACGTGCTTTGGCTTTAGTATCGGGGTCTGGTTTGCCTGGCATAACTGATCATTTATTGGATATTTAATAGTAAGATTAAACGAGAACTTGCCAAGTTTGAAGGTTGATCTGTATTTTACGAGGAGTCGCGGTGAGGGATTTCGTGCCCCCCGCTCCCACCCTCTATCATAGGATCAACTAGGAAGTTCTGCGTTCTTCATCTTACTATTTTTAGTCATGGTGCGTTCTGTGATTCCACACCGCTGCTTTGAAGGATGCTGCGCATGCGTGCTGGCGGGGTCTTCACGAAATCCCTCACCGCGACTCCTCGTAAAATACAGATCAACCTTCAAACTTGGTAAGTTCTCGTTTAATCTTACTATTTTACTTCGGAGTCACGTGAGTGACTTCGTGAAGATTTCAAAGCTCTGTGATTTCACGCCCTGGACAACGTCCATGCTTATCACACTGCCGCAAGTCTGATGGAGGAAGGCTGTTAATGCAGTTCAGTCGAAACTGGCTGAAAAATTAACACAATTTATTAATCAAATAAAACAAACAAATAACCTCTAATTCGGGGACAGACATTCACTGCGCGGTTCCCAGCACAGCTTCTGCGAATGTCACAGGGGCGACCAGTGGCTTATTGTAGAACCGTTGAAAGGTTTCTTCACTGGCCCAGCCTGCGGTGGCGAGGATGTGATTCATGGGCACCTCCATGGCCCTCGCCGCTGATGTGGATGCAGCCCTAGTGGAATGAGACTTAAAAATGTTAGTAGCAACTCCTGCTGCATCCAGGACCACCCTGAGCCACCTGGCGATAGTCTGTACAGTCACCCGATGATGCGGAGGTTTGTGGCTGATGAGGAGCCCCTGTTCCTTCATCCTGATGGCTCCTGTAATCCTGATGTAGTGGTGGAGATGGGGTGACTATGCAGAGTGGCATCTACAGGGTATGCCCGAAACTCCAGCTGCAGCCCATGTGCCCCTGGCCTGTGCTGTTTCAATAAATCTTGGACAAATAAATTTATTTGACCAGGGGTGGCCACCATGCTGTCCAGTCGCAATTTTTGTAACGCCTAGACTCGTTGGGCTGTAGTCAGTGCCATCAGCATCACCACCTTGAGGGTGAGCTGTTTCAGTGGTAGCTCATTCATTGAAGCCCAGCTCCTCAGTAGGGTCAACACGATCCCCACATCCCACGTGAAAGTATATCTGGGTCGCAGAGGGTTGGTGTTGAACACTCCCCTCATCAGTTTAGACACCAGGTGGTTGGAGCTGATACCTATGTCCAGGTATGAGGACAGCGCACTCCTGGCGCAGTTGATGGCACTGTAGCTAAGGCCAGCATCGAAATGGAGGCCAGCTAGGAATTCCAGGACATCAGGTATCGTTGCCGTGTTGGAAGTCTTGTTGGTCCGAGCACTGAATGCCTCCCACTTTCTGATTTGCGTGAGGTGCTGTTTCCGAGTTGATTCTCGGCATGATGCGGAGATGAGTTCCATGGCTTGTGATGAGATGCCCGCCTGGATGGTTTTCTTTTCAGAACCTGCAGGCCAACAAGTTTAAGTGACCATGGCAAGGATGACTATCCCCCATAATGGGGTGAGTAATCAATTTGGGGTGTTTCCCAATCGACATCCATGGTTGTTTTAAACTTTTAACGACCATCGGGTACCATGGCTGTGTAGGCCAGTCGGGAATGATCAATATGCCAGTTGCAGAGTCCAGTTTAATTTTCTGCAATACCCGACTGATGAGGCAGAATGGGGGAAATGCGTAGCAAAACCATTTCTCCCAATGGATAGAAAACGCATCCATTGCTATTGCCCCAGGGTCTGGTTCCCACGACACATACGTTGGTATCTGATGGATGCAAAAAGGTCAATATCTGGTGTCCCATAGTGAGCTATAATGTCTCCAAAAATTTGGGCGTTCAACATCCACTTGATGTTGTCATTGAATACTCGTGACCCGGTGACCGCCACTGTATTAAGCTTCCCTGGCAAATAGGTCGCCGTAATCCAAATATTCCTTTCAATGCACCAGTACCAAATTGTGTTTGCCAATTCATCACAAGATAGCGACCTGATACCACCCATATGATTGATGTAAGCCACCACTGTAGTGTTATCTATTTGAAGGCGGACATGCAAATCCCGTGAATTAGTACAGTAAGCCCGCAGTCCATGAAATGCCCCCAGCATTTCTATATAATTTATCCCGTGTGACTCCAGGAATGTAGACTCACGAGAGTTCCATCTGCCACCACAACTGGACATCGTATCAGTTGCTCCCCAGCCTTGTGCGCTTGCGTCAGTCTGTAGCACAACGTCTGGGTTGCTTACTATGATGGGTCTATGACACTCACTAATATTGTCAACCCACCATTGTAGCTCGTTTCTAGCCTTTGCTGGTAACCGGATTGGCCGATCAAAGTGCCCAGCATTTGTTTTTAATGCTGTGATCTTTGTTCTTTGTAAATTTCGGTAGTGTAGTGGTCCGAATTGTGCAGCTGGGAATGTAGCTACAAATTTCTCTATTACTTTTGCTGTTTGCCGAATGGTCGGTAAGACTGTGGCACTCTTCTTTTATAGCAGTAGCTTTATTGGTTTGGATGGTAATCTTCATTAAGTTGGTGTCTAGGGTGAACCCCAAATAATCCATAACCCGTACCGGGTGCAACTTTGATTTGTCTGGATGGATTACAAATCCCAGCTTCTCGAAGAGAGCCTTAGTTACAGCCACTGCCCGTGTAGCCAATTGGAGGGTCTGACCCACTATAAGGATATCATCCAAATATGCCATAATCATATAATTTTGTTGTCGTAGAAGAGCCAATATAGATTTTATCAATTTTGTAAACAGCCTAGGAGCTGTGGTGATTCCATTGGGCAATGCCTTGTATTCCCATAATTGATCCTTCCAGACAAACTTTAGGAATTTCCTGTGAGCCCCAGAGATGGGCACCGTATAGTATGCATCTTTTAAATCGATGCATGTCATAAAGTACCCTGGGTAAAACATCTGCTTGGCTGTTTCAAAAGTATCCATTTTGAAGTGAGTATATTGTACAAAAGTGTTCAGCTCAGTTAAGTCTATTATAATCCGACATCCCCCATCTTTTTTAATTCTGGTGAAAATGTTGGACACAAACTCAATAGGTTCATGCGTGGTTTTGCCAATTACCCCTTTTGCTGCTAGCCATATAATTTCAGCATGTCCTGCCTCCACCTCTTTTTGGGATAGTGTAAACTTTCTATGAGGCGAATGCTGGGTAGGGGGATTTACACCACCAATAAATTCTATAACGTAGCCTTGAACACTTTGTAAAATGAACTCATCTGTGGTGACAGTGTTCCATATTTCCAAAAAAGCCCGCAATCGCCCACCAATTTGTGCAGGAGGGGATGCTACGGCGTGAGAGGAACCAGGCCCCATACCTCCATGGTTAACGACGGTTCCTTACGTATGGCGTTTTGGGTGGACGTTGTGGAGGTTGACGGGGTGGCGGCCGCATCTTCCATGCAGGCCGCTGTTGGCCTTGCCCTAAAAAAGGTTGTTGTGTTTGCGGAAGTGGAGGTGGATAGGTCCTTTGTGCCCTGTCCGGCAGTTGTGGTTTCCAGGTTGTGTTTGGCTGTTGCCGGTGGTATGGGTGAAGTCTGGCTGTCGGAGGTTTCATGAGGCCAGCTGTTTTGGCCTCCTCGTCCAGTTCCTTCACCTGTTTGGACAACTGATGAGGCGGTGGAGCGGTTGATGGTTGGCACAACCCCGCGAATTTGGGGTTGAGTGTGGGCTTAATGGAGCTCTGCAGGCAGTTTATCTCATTCTGGGCGTTGCATAGGAGTGCCAGTGCATCTTGTTGTTCACTGGACACATTATCCCCGTCCAGGGTCCTAGCAAATGTCGTTATACCCATGGAGAGAACCTTTAAGATACGCTGGAGGCGGACATCCTGCATCCTGGTGGCCGTACTCAAGTGTCCCCAGATCTGGGCATTAACCAAGGGCACACTGAGGTTGATGCAGTTCTCGGGCGGTTTTATTTTCTCTATAATATCATTGAGAACCTGACTCTGGAGTTGGTGAGTAGTCAGGTAATCAAAGGTGCCCGCCAGTTTGTGGTGCAGGGGTTCCCCTGTTTGTGTAGTAGTGGCAAACTTGCCCACCACGTCCAGCATATCCTCCTCATGCTCTGGCTCAGTGGTCACTGGCTGTCCTGGGTCGTCTTCAAATACAGCGGCTGGGCAACTGCTAGCACTTCTGGCTGGTGACGACGAGATGCTGAGCGGGCTCCTTGCACGGCTTATGGATGCCCGTGAGTCCCGCTCTTCCCGTTCCCGGTCCCGCTGGAGGAGTTGCTCCACTAAGAGCTCCAACCGCTCAATGCGACCGTCCCTGCTATGTGCAGCGGACAAGCCGACTTCCCCAGGCCCTGGGAAATCACTGGGGCTTCCACCATCGGACCACCATCCGTAAGGTGCTGTCTAGGGTCCAATGGCAGGTTGTCGTGACCTACCGCCCGAGTAGGCTCATACGACTCCCGCACAAACTCTCCGCTAGTCTGTCTTCTTCCAGACTGTGGCGGCCCACCTGTCTGATACGAAGGCAGGTGAGTTGGATCGGCGCCGGCCCCCGGAACCTGGCTCCCCGGAGTCCGTGCAGGCTTACCTCCACAATCGCCCAATTTTTGGCGTGGAGGCGCATGGTCGGCCGCTCCCAGAGCTGAGCTGACCAACCGTCTACTGCTGCCACCTCCGCCCTTGACCGCAGCCTGACGGGGTGTTTTGTCGGCGGCACCTGTTCCTGCAGGCCTGCTCGACGCAGCAGCAGAGCTGCCAGACTGCACTACGGCAGATCTCCCTGGCAGTGGTACGTGGTGGTGCACAGCTGTAGGGCTGCCCTGCAGTGCAGCTGTCCCCCGGCCCAGCCCCCTCGGGTCTACTGGAGCTCAGGGTGGGGTTGCTTGCGATGAGCGAGGCCCCTTGGCACGTAACTGTTTCCCCTCTCTATTCTTGGGGGAAGGGGGCTCGAAGTCTGGATCCGTTGCATCCAGCTCCGGGGCGGTAAACCACTCAGGTGATGAGTCGGGCGCTAAAGTAGCGGGAGCGCCCAACTTCCGCATTCTTGCCCCCACATGTCTCGAAGCTGCCGGTGGTGCTTGCAGCTCCGGGGACAAGGGCCGTTGGCTGGTCGATGCAGCTCGGCTCCTCGACAGCGTCGCCTTCCTCTTGCCCTTGTCCATCCTGTGGAGTAAAGGTAAGCACTTACCTGCCGGTCTTTTATGAAGGAGCCGGAGGAGAGAGCGCACTCCCCCCCCCAGCCTGCCGATGCAAATGCGCGCGACGATATGCTGCGCATGCGTGCTGGCGGGGTCTTCATGAAGTCACTCACGTGACTCCGAAGTAAAATTGTGGTGTTGTTGCATGAATGTGCCCTTAAAAGTGCAGTCGGTAAAAATCCCAATGTTCCATGCCTGGTGCTTTTGACAATTAAACACTCGTGATTCTTGACTCTTGATGCTGTACTGGGGGTGAGTTTCACTGCTCGATGCTCTCAGCCTGCATACAAAATGTCCCATGGAATTCCTTTGAAGGCCAGAGGATTTTTTTCACGTCCCATCCACAACTAAATTCTCAACCAGCATTAAAAAAGGCAATTAATCTGGTTATTGTGTTAGTGGATTCCTCTTCTGCATGATTAAGCAGCTGCGTATCGCATTCCATGAGAAACCACACTTCCAAAGTGTTGATAAGCATTCAATGACTTGAAACGGTAAAATCTGTTTCTCTCTCCATTGGCTGCAGTCATTCACACAAAATTAATTCCCGGCCAAATGCAGGCTCCTATTAAATCCAGGATCCCTGGGTGACACTCTTCCACTTTGACAAGTAAGTATGATTGTTACTGAACTGGTAAAAAAGAATTTCACTGTAGCAAGGTAAATGTGGCAATACAGTACGATTGGACATTAAACCATCGATAGATGCCATTGCATTCATCAGTGCATTCCATCGCTGGTCTACAGTGGTGGAGCCCAGTTTTGCTGCATGCTCTAAACATTGTCACTTGAATACTGCCTAAGATCCCAACTCTCTTCCTTAGCCTGTAGAATGACGGCTTCCATAAAAAGGAATAATTTTGCTTTAATGTGTATATATTTTTGTGATTTCAAAGTAAGGCGGCGCAGTGGCGCAGCGGTAGAGTTGATGCCTTACAGAGCTAGAGACCAGGGTTCGATCCTGACATTAGGTGCTGTCTGTGCGGAGTTTCTACATTCTCCCTGTGACCACGTGGGTGTCCTCTGCGTGGTCTGGTTTCCTCTCACATTGCAAAGACGTGCGGATTTGTAGATAAATTGGCTTCTGTAAATTGCTCCTCGTGTGTAGGATGCAAAACTGGGATAACGGGTTATCAATGGTCAGTGTGGACTTGGTGAGCCGAAGGGGCTGCTTCCATGCTGTATCTCTCAGAAAAACTAAATGTTTTTGATTAAAGTATTACATTTGAAATATATATTTTAAAATATTATTAACCACAATTTTAATAGTCTTTAAATGTCACAGGTTTAAAACGGTTTACAACCCTCATAGTTTTGAAATGAGGCACAAATCTGGCCCCAGCACTGCTGTCTACCAAAGTTAGTCAGCATTCGGTGGGTGGGACCTCATACCTCTGGAGGACCAGTTGCTCCTGAACTCCCAACAACTGACTCCCAGGTACCGTGGGTCAGTAGGCTTGGCTATCTGCATCCAAGCCAGGTGGGTGTGAGAGAAACAGGCCAGAATGGTGCATCTCCGGCCGTGAAACAGGTCAGGGAAGTTTGGCTGCAGTATGTTCAACATGTACTTCATTTGGTAGGAAGGAAGAAGGGTGAAGAAGGATCTCAACCTGAAACGTCACCCATATTCCTGCTCTCCAGAGATGCTGCACGACCCGCTGAGTTACTCCAGCATCTTCCGTCTATCTCAAACGTACTTCATAGTTGGTTAAGTGCATTGAAGTGTCTCAAGTTCTGAAATACAAAGCTTTTTTTTCACCCTACAATCCTGAAAGACCTGCACTCAATTGGTTATTTTAGAGTACAATTTTTTTTTAAATTACCTCTTCCTTCTCCCCCATAATATATAATTCCTGCTATTTTATCTTTTATTTTTTCCTTCTGGGAAATTCAAAATGTTATAGTCATTGGTGTCCCTGTTGAAAGATTGCTTTAATTCCGTTGGAGTGCTGTGGGAACAACCCAGGGCACCACAAATTCGGAAGCCTTATAAATTATTGAACCATCAATTATCTTTGACCTGCGCCTTGTCCTAGCTTTCTAAAGGATACTCAAAGTCATCATATCCCCAAGGTCTAGTCGGTATATTATTAAGTAGTTTTACTTGGAATTTAAGAGGGCAAAATCTATTCCTCATTTTGCTAAAATTCATCATAAATTTGAATTGTAGCTTTGCATTTGAAAATGGTAATACCTCCTTCAGAATTCTCAATGGTAATCACTCATTTAACGTTGAGCAGTACACTGTGCAGGACGGAACTGCGGATGTTGGTTTATACTGAAGATAGACACAAAACGCTGGAGTAACTCAGCCGGTCAGGCAGCAACCCTGGGGAAAAGGAATAGGTGACGTTTCGGGTGGGAACCCTTTTTCAGACAGTCTGAATTACTGCGGCTGAGTTACCGCAACATTGTGTGTCTATCATAGAGCCATCCGAATATTCATGGGTATATTACTAAACACTCAAGTAATAACATTTCATTATATGCAGACGACATATTATTATATATTACAAATTTGCAAATTAGCATACCAAATATACTAAATTTCATAGAGGAATTTGGTTCTTTTTCAGGACATAGAATAAATTGGAACAAAAGCGAAATTATGACGATAAAACCTCAAGAGTCGACACATCTGTTGAAATTCCCTTTTAGAATTACAACAGAAAAATTTAAGTATTTGGGCATCCAAATTACTAGGAACTATAAATCATTACTCAACGCAAACTATATGCCCGTATTAACTAAATGAAATGGGTTGATTAAATTTTGGAAGACACTGCCGATGTCTTTAATAGGCAGAATAAACGCGATAAAAATGATCTTCTTACCACAAATATTGTACCTATTTCAATCAATACCAATATACTTACCTAAAAAATTCTTCAAAAAATTAGATTCTGATATTATAAACTTCATATGGGATTATAAATCACACAGAATTAAAAAAAAAAACACTTGTGTAAATCTAAAGAATCAGGGGGACTGACACTCCCTAACTTATTGTATTATTATTGGGCAGTGAATATTAAAAATATAATCTACTGGTTGGACAGATATGCCCAACAGGTAGATTGGATAAGAATGGAGAAAGAGGATTGTTCCCCTTATAATATAGGAGCGATCCTTCTTTCCCCGATAAAACTGAACAATGTAATATACAAGAAGAATCCAATTATTCATAGTATAATACGAATTTGGAAACAAATAAAATTAACTTTAAAATTAAGAAAATGATCGCTTCTTTCTCCAATAGCTAATAATCCCTCATTCAAACCATCCATTATTGATAAAACATTTATCCATTGGGAAAGAATAGGAATTAAAACGATAGGAGATATGTATAAAAATGGGAAAATTTTTATCATTCCAACAACTACAACTAAAATATAATTTGAAAAGTAATCAATATTTCAAATACCTTCAAATTCAAGATTATTTGAAAAAGTATATACAAGGATATCAAACTTTAACCCCAGATCTATTGGAGGAAGGAATGAATAGAAAGGCAGAATCAAGCAATTTAATATCTTACTTATATAATATAATTCTAAATACAGAAACACCAACGACAGAGGCAATTAGAAGAGACTGGGAACAAGAGTTATTGATAAAGATTTCGAATGATAGGTGAGTTAAAAATTTATTATATGTAAACAAATGTTCAATGAATGTAAGATATAACCTAATTCAATTAAAAATTGTACATAGATTATATTATTCGAAAACAAGACTGAATAAAGTATTTTCAAATGTTTCCCCCATCTGCGACAAATGTCTAACTCAAAATGCCACTATAGCACATTCCTTTGTCTCTTGTACAAAACTGTATACATTTTGGAATGAAATTTTTGGAATTTACAAAAACTATTTAACACAAAATTGAACCCCAATATTGAATTGATTATCTTTGGATCAATGGAAGAGGGAAGTAAACTAACTATATTCCAAGAAGCTTTTCTTAATTATGGTCTAATAACAGCGAAAAAACTTATACTTAAATTTTGGAAAAATGCATCTAAGCCAACATTGAAAATGTGGATCTCAAACATGTCTGAAACGCTACATCTTGAAGAAATGAGATTCCTCTTACTAGACAAAGTAGACCAATTCTTAAAGATTTGGTCTCCGTTTATCAACTTTTTACAAGCATATGGTGCAACATAACATTACCTTAGAAATTAAATGGTTTAGAACTGGGTGACGGATGGGTAAAAATATGAGATAGGTAGATCTCTCCTAATCTCTCTTTTTTTTACTTTTTCCTTTTCTTTCAATCTTTTAACTTCTCATCTCTGTCCTTTATTTCTTTTGTTTTCTGTTTCTACTCGCTTGTCTATCTATTCCGACACTCTTTATTTCTTTTTTCTCTCACTGTTCTTTTATTATTGAACCAAAAGTATGAAGTTGTACAAGAATGAAAATATGTATTTATGTATTAGGTACTTAAGTACCAGACTACTGTACTTACTTCTAACAAAAATAAACAAACAAAAAAAAAATCATAGAGCAGTACAGCACAGGAATAAATTCTTCGGCTCATAATGTCTGTTCCGAACATGATGCCAAGTTAAACTAATCTTCTCTGCATGCACATGTTCAATATCTCTACATTCCTGGCATATCCCTGCATATCTAAAATGCCACTATTGTATCAGTCATGGCGTAAACCACATCCCTCCACTCCCTGCACATGTAGGTGTCTTTTTTAAAAAAAAATTAAATATTTTTTATTTAATAGAGGTAAATACATCAGTGTACATCACACATATATTGTTACAATCATTGTACCCCATAATGTTATGGCTTTTAAAGAAAGAGAATAGAAAAAAAGAGAGTGAAGTAGGTGAAAAGAGTTGTGAAAGTGAAAGAGCGTGCCAAAGGGGAGAAAAAAAAAACCCCTTGGTCAAAGAGTTAGAGAAAGGGGATTAAGAGATAGACCCTAGAAAAGAAAAAGAAAAAAGAGAGAGAAAAGCCAGTTACTATATCACGCAAAGGAATTTACCAACTCGATAGTTTTCCATCCCCCTTTACTAAGGCCCAAGGTACTCCTGCACCCTATCTTTGTAGCAATTCTATAAATACAGACCACGTCTGATAGAAACGATCTGATTTTCCTGCCAGGCGGAGTCTCATATCTTCCAGATGTAGTATTTCAAACATAGTTGAAATCCACATATTTAATGGTGGTATAGGGGCATTTTTCCTGAATTTTAAGATTAGCTTTTTTCCTATTTTTAAGCCGTAATCAAATAGATTATTTTGATACACATTTAATTCCGAGCTACCTTCTGTCATTCCGAAAATAATCCATTCTGGCTTTGGTATCATTTTTATTTTAAACAGTTTTGTGAAGATTTCAAAGATTTCAGTCCAAAACCTTTGAATTTTTGTACAAAAGATGAATGAGTGCGCTATAATAGCTTCTTGAGACTGGTATTTATCACAAATTGGTGAAACGTTGGGGAAAAATGTATTTAATTTAGTTTTTAAGTAGTATAATCTGTGTAAAATTTAAAATTGTATTAAAGTGTGTCTTATGTTAATTGAGCATTTATGCACATTTAATAAGTGCTCTTTCCACCTTTCATTGGAATTTTTATGCTTAATTCGTTTTCCCACTCTCCTCTGATACCTTGTTGGTATTACTGCATTTAGTATAATATTATATATATATGAAATTCAATTTGCTGATTCCGCCTTTGTATTCATTGCTTCATCTAGTAAGTCTAATGGCATTTTGTGAAATTCTTGTGCATGTTTTTTCAGATAATCACATATTTGGAAATATTTAAAATACTGATTGTTACCCACATGTAGGTGTCTAAAAGCCTCATTAATGCCACTATCGTATCTGCCTCCACCACCACCTCTACCAGAATGTTCCAGGCACCCACCATCCTTTGTCTCCTTTAAACATTGCCTCTCTCAACTTAAAGCTACATCCTCTAGTCTTTGACATTTCCACCTTGGGGAAAAAGGTTCTGACTGTCTACCCTATCTATGCCTTTCATAATTATACATACATACTGCTATCAGGTCTCCCCTCAGCCTCAACATTCCAGAGAAAATGATCCAAGTTCATTGATCCAAAATGATCCAACCTCGCCTCATAACTAATATTGTCTAATCCAGGCAGCATTCTGGTTAACCTCTTCTGCAAACTCTCCTTTAGCCTCCACATCCTTCCTGTAACGGGATGACCATAGTGTATACAATAGCCTCCCTGAAAGAAATAAGAACGATTTGCATTAATATAGCACCTTATCAGCCTCATAGTGAATAGTGAAAGGCTTGGATAAAGTGGATGTGGAGAGAATGTTTCTACCAGTGGGAGAGTCTAGGACTAGAGGTTGTAGACTCAGAATTAAAGGAAGTTATTTTTGGAAGGCGATGAGGAGACATTTAATTTAGTGAGAGGGTGGTGAATCGGTGGAATTATTTGCCACAGAAGGCTGTCGAGGCCAAGTCGGTGAATATTTTTAAGGCAGACAGATAGATTCTTGATTAGTACAGGTTATGGGGAGAAGCAGGAGAATGGAGTTAGAAGGGAGGGAAAGATCAGCCATGATTGAATGGCAGAGTAGACTTGATGGGCAGAATGGCCTAACTCCACTCCTATTCCTTTATGACCTATCAACCTCAGTATGCTTCAGTGTTTACCAGGCAATTAAGTCGTTGTTTAATTCACCGTCTGACCAGCTGCGTTACTCCAGCATTTTGTGTCCATTTTCAGATTTGAAGGTTAATTGGCTTCAGTAAAATAAAAAACATTCCCTAGTGTGTAGGATAGTACTAGTGTACGAGGCGACCGCTGGCCGGTGTGGACTCGGTGGGCTGATGGGCCTGTTTTCATGCTGCATCTGAAATCCAAAGTCTAAAATCAACGAGGCTGTGTTCCTGGGGACGGAAATGTCTCAATTATACGTTCATGCAAACACTGCTGTTGATCCATTTGCTGCTTTAGAACTCTTCGACAGAACCATTTTGTGCTCACCGTTTGAGTGTAATAATCAGTCTGTAATGCAATAACAGGGGTTAGTTAAATAAAATGTGAAAGACGGTATTAATGAACTCCTCGTTGTCCAAAACTGAATTTAATTTGCCTTTGTGGGCTGCGTAATTTGCAATAGAAGAATAAATTACAGATGAAAACCCATCATATGTTTATAAATACACTAACATTAGCATTTCTCTTCGTCATAAATCTATCTTCGACAACATTTAAGCTCAAGAACTGGAGCCCTGTAGAACAATGATATATTTCTCCCTGGCAGCCAAGAGTAGTGGCCCATTCATTGCCTTCACAGTTATTCAAACTGTACTTCCTCTGTTGATGTCCCCTCATTTAAAATCCATTTTAATTGAAAGATGCTCAGTGCAGACACAGTGGTACATTTACTCATCCTGGTTATACATCATGGAGCACTAGGAGGAAATTGTTTAATCTGGAGGAACAGTTCATGGTGGTCACCATTGAGCAGCAGAGTAATTACAAGATCAGATCTGCTCAAATGGCACTCAGAGTGTTCTGTGACCTATCATCTCCTAATCTGCATAGTGAAGTATGGCTTCATAACTGTAAATTGCTGATTTAATTAAAACCAGGACCTTTCTGTCATTTAATTACAGGGAGAAAGGTTATTGCTTAAATGCAATTTTCCAAATGTGATTTCTTAACAGTTATTAACTGCTTTGCCATCATTTATTGTTTCTGACTTTCAATTTTAAAATGGTCTTGTGACAGAAGTAATGACTTTATGAAGAAGTCAATCTCGTGAGCAGAGCACTCCCATTTGTTTCTCAAACTAAAACAGACAAAAGTTGATGCGAAAATGTCACAGGAGGAAACTATAGCTTTCTAACACAAAGCAATAACCTTCCTCACTATCTATTCTGTCCAGGCCTTTGCGATTTTAAATACCTCTAATATATTCCCCTCTAAACCTCCTATGTTCCATGGAGGACAACAGTAGTTTTTCCAGTCTATTCACTGAAATCCCTTGTCTCCCAATAGGTGCAATGGAACTAGAAAACTGCAGTACATGGCTGGCTTCTTTTTAGTTTAGTTTAGAGATACAGCATTGATCCATTTAGTCAGCTTTGAAACAGGCCCCTCATCCCACTGAGTCTATGCCGACCATTCACCCGTGCACACTAGTTCTGTGCTATCCTACTTTCGCATCCACTCCCTACCCACTAGGGGCCATTTTACAAAGGCCAATCAACCTACAAACTCGCACGTCTTTGAGATGTGGGACGAAACCGGTGAACCCAGAGGAAACCCACATGGTCACAGGGAGAATGTGCAAACTCCACATAGTGACCGTCCCCGAGGTCAGAATCAAACCTGGGTCTCTGGTGTTGTGAGGCAGCTCTACCTGCTGCCCCGCTGTGCTGTGAACTGTCTTGTGACATTTAAAGCATGTCATATCACACAAATCTATCGACTAATATTAGTTGCTGAAACAAAAGCCTTCATCTGTTATTTAAAGGAATGGTGGACATGTTGACAGAGTGGTAAGGCTTTAAGAAGGTCCATCTGCAGTATAAATGAACCATTTGGGCCGTATTATCTTTTTCTAATCTAGTGTCTCGGCCAGAAGCATCGACAATATATTTCCCACCACAGATGCTGCTCGACCTGCTGAGTCCCTCCAGCACTTTGTTTATTGCTCCACATTGCAGCATCTGCAGGCTCTTGCTGTATGTCTCATTGTCCATTTCTCTGCTGCATAATACTTGTTGCTTTTACATGTTAAATCTTATGTTATAGCTTTCTAATTGTCAAGACATGAGTTGTTTCCCTGGGTGGAAATGTCAAAGACTTGAGGGTGTAGCTCTAAGGTGGGAGGGGCAAGGTTTGAAAGAGATGTGCAGGGCAGGTGTTTTTACACAGTGCCTGGAATGCACCGCCAGAGGTGATGGTGGAGGCTGATAGGATAGTGGCATTTAATAAGTTTTCATATAGGCACAAGATATGCAAGGAATGGAGGGATATAGATCACATGCAGGCAAAAGAGATCAGTTTAACTTGGCGTCATGTTTAGCATGGGCATTGTGAACTGAAGGGCTTGTGCCTGTGCTGTTCATTCTATGTTCTATGGGGTAGGAAGAGAATGGCTTTTCACCTCAAGGTCTAATGACTGAGCCACTTCTTGAATGAGTGCAGCAGCACTGTTCTGGCTGTCGCCCGCTCTGACAATTCTTGGGGTTGCACCCATATGAACCTTACATTAAGGGCCTGTCCCACGATGCAAGTTCACCCAAGAGCTCTCCCGAGTTTAAAAAAAAAAATCAAACTTGTGGTAAGTACGTAGAATGTACGCAGCGGGTACGTCGGAGCTCGTGGATGTCTCGTAGCGGCTCGTAATGCTAACGGCAGGTACTCGGGAAACGCGGAAACTCGTGAAGATTTTTCAACAGTGAAAAATTTCCTGGAGTAAAAAAATGCTCGTGATGAGGTACCACGAGTTTGATTTTTTTTTTTACCTCCGGAGAGCTCTTGGGTGATGTCACATCGTGGGACAGGTCCTTAAGTCATTGTTGCTGCCCTCCACACACATAGAAGGGCACAGGTACAATCTTAATGACATGAAGGGTGCCATGATCCAAATGTGTTGTGGAAGTGCAATTAAATGAATGATATTTTATTGTCACATGGACCGAGTGAAACTCTTTGTGTTTGCATTCAATCCAGTTAAAGCTCAAAGCATTCAATGTTAAAGAAGGAACTGCAGATGCTGGAGAATCGAGGTTACACAAAAGGCTGGAGAAACTCAGCGGGTGCAGCAGCATCTAAGGAGCGAAGGAGATAGGCGACGTTTCGGGTCGAGACCCTTCTTCAGAAAGCTCAAAGCAGACCTCACCTAGGCAGTACACAAAGAGTCACCATGTTTCTTACGTTGATAAAGTTTCAGAATTATCATACTAAAGGGACGCTTTTTTTGTCCTGTTTCTTTGCACAGTCTCCTTTCTTTAGAAGTTTTATGTATTATTTGTTTCTGTGTGTCGTCTGAGTCTATGTGCCTGTGATCCTGCTGCAAGCACCATTTTCATTGTACCTGTACCTCACTGTACTTGTACGTATGACAAGAAACTTGTTTAACATGGAACCATATAATTTTATAAACATATAATGGTCTTTCATATTTCTATTCCAAATTACACATCTCGCAAAGGCAAATTAAATTGTCCGAAGAAGAGTCTCGTCCCGAAACGTCACCCATTCCTTCTCTCCAGAGATAGTGCCTGTCCCGCAGAGTGTGTATCTTCAAATTAAATTTAGCTTTGGACAGAGAGGAGTTCATTAATACTGTTTTTCACATTTTATTAACTAACCCCAGTTTTTGCATCACTGACTGACTGCTACATCCAAAGTGGCAGAGATTTGATAGATCAATGTGCCCAGGTACTGCCTAAATGGTGTTATTTTATGCCTCTGTTATGCTTCCATTAAGGACGGGCAACAGGAACTGTTGCTTCCAATGATGTCCATACCCTGCAAATGATTTCATTTAAAAAATAAATCAAATCAAAATCCTCTCCACCTTCTTCCTTTTGAAAAATAAACATCCCAATATATATGGGTGCATTGAGCAAAGATTGCATTTGGAAACACAAGAAACTGCAGATGCTGGAATGTTGACCAAAATACAAAGTGCAGGAGGAATTTAGCAGGTCAGCCATCCCCGGTAGAGAGAAGGGACAGACAATGGTTCGGATCGGGACCCTTCTTCAGCACAGAATATAGTTCAAAGTTAATTTCAGAAAATACATTTTGAATATTTTTTTAACCAAATATAAGTGGCAATTACTGTTGTTCAATATTTATTGCAAAATATTAAAATCTATTTTAATGAGATAAATGCAATAACTTTACACTTCTGCACCATCAAACTAACAAAATGTACCAATAAGCATGTAAGCCATTGAAATTCTTGTAAATATGTAAAATATTTATGAATATTGCAGCATGCATATCAGGTGTGAGTATGGAACATAGGTTTAGCAGGACAGAAATATGAAGCACTTTGCTTTAATATTAATGTATTGGAACTGTATTCCTTCTGCTAATAAAATTTAACAGTCATTATTTCAATGTTTTACATCAAGTACTTTTCAAAATAAATTGAACATTCTTAATGAGGTGATGTTAATGTTGTGTGCACAGCAATTTGCTACATGTATATTATTATTTTATGGACTTTTCTCCCCAGCAGAAAATGATTTTTCTCAAATAGTCGGTACCCTCTCACTTCCTCCAGAGCATGAACCTTCAGAGCCTTGACTGCAATCTATTGAGGCTTCCTGAGAAGGGTATGAAAGGTGCCGCATAAATACAAGACCCATTCTCTCTGTTTCTCCAGCATTTTTGTCTACCCATTCTCTCTCTCTCTTTCTTTCCTTCCTTCCTGATTTTACTATTCTTCCTTTTGTTCTTTTGTTTCTTGCTTTCTTTCTGTCTTTCCTTCTTGCTCTCTAATTTATTTTTTATTGCTTCTTTTCTAATTCTTGCGTGCTCTAATTCTTTCTTTCTTTCTTTCTTTCTCTCGAATTCCTTCTTTCTTACCTGATTTCTAATTCTTTGCATCTTTCTCTCTTGCTATCTCTCTCATTTGTTCTTCCTTGTTCAGTTTAGTTAAGAGATACAGCACGGAAACAGACCCCTTCAGACCACTGAGTCCGCATCGACCAGCGACCCCCGCACGTTATCATTATCCTACACACACTAGGGACAGTTTACACTTATACCAAGCCAATTAACCTACAAACCTGTACGCCTTTGGAGTGTGGGAGGAATCCACGTGATCTTGTGAGAAGACCCATGCGGTCATGGGGAGAACGTACAAACTCCATACAGACAGCACCCGTAGTCGAGATTGAACCCGGATCTCCGGCGCTGCAAGCGTTGTAAGGCAGCAACTCTATCGCTCTTCCACCGTGCCGCCCCATGTTCTCTATTTTTTTCTTTCTTGTGCTCATTCTTTCTTTCCTTTTCTCAAATTCTTTCTTTCTTTATCATTGATTCGTTCATTTTTTTTTTTTTCCTTTTCTTCCCTCTTTCGTTCACCCTTTCTGTCCATGGCAAACTATTGTTCACTTTAGTCATGTTATAATAATAGTCCAGAGAATTAAAGTGTTGACTGTCCGTTGGCACCAACATCAAATGTGGCTCAGTTGGGTTGCGCTCTTATCTCTGAGGCAGAAGATTGTGGATTTAAGTGACTTTTGCACAGAAATCCATGCCAATCACCTACTGTTCTACTGATGTGTACTCTGGGTGATGGGTGTATGGAACGAGCGGTCGGAGGTGATAGTTGTGGCAGGTACTATCATAACATTTAAGAAACATTTAGAAATGCACATGGATAGGATAGATTCAGAGGGATATGGGCCAAACGCAGATGGGGCAAGTGCAGATGGGACATGTTAGTCAGTGTGGGCAAGATGGTTCGTGTGGCCTGCTTCCTCACTGTACGACTCTATGATGAGATTGATGCACTGTTGGAGATGTTTGCTCAGTAACTCAACCCTGATTGGTAATGATAACCACGCTGCATTGGAACAGCATATAATGTACAGGGGTAACTATGTGGTAAGTGTGACTCCATCTACATAGGAACGTGGCAGCTATTACACCCAAGCCCCGTCTGTACCCTCAGTTATCTATAAAAAGCCACCGATGCAATTGATCCCAACCAATATCACTCATCCAGATCATCCAGCCCTTAACAAATTGCTACTTCTGCGAGCTTGCTACATGCAAATTGACAGGCATGCTTTGTAATTTTGAAAGTAACCACATTTTAAAAGTACGTTGAAACACAGAGCTGCAGATGCCCGTTTACACAGGAAGGCACAAAGTTGTGAGGTAACTCAGTGGTTCAGGCAGTATCTCTGGAGAACATGGATAGATAACGTTTTGGATTGGGACCCATCTTCAGACTCATAAAAATATATACAAAATGATGGGGTAACTCAGCAGGTCAGACAGAATCTCTGGAGAACATGGATAGGTGACATTTCCATCCTGACCCAAGGCATCGCCTATCCATTGTCACCAGAGATGCTGCCAGACCTGCTGAGTTACTCCTGCACTTTGTGTCATTTTTTTAAAAAATCACACAACATGCAGGTGTAGATACAAGTATATCATTGGCTATAAAACACTTTGGGAAGACTTGAAGGAACACACAGGTAAAGATTAAGGGTGCACAGAGACACAAATGACTGCATCAATCTTAAGGAAACAACTCAGCGGGTCAGGCAGTAACCATTGAGGAAAATGGACAGACAATGTTTCAGGTTGGGACCCTTCTTCAGACTCAATAGAACGGGGGACTGATTTTCTCCTCTGTTCTCCGCACTGTGCTGTGTTTTCAGTGAATTTCTACCCTGCACTCTTTCCCCGCCCTTACCCGAGTCATGCAGCATGAAAAAAAAGAACTTGTCGCAATACAGACGAACTCCACATTCCGTAAATGTCTTCTTTGCAGAATTCAACATTCACGAAAATGTGCTCTCATGGAATTTATGTGAAACAAAAATAAAAAAATTCCATACAATTCTACTTTTCAACCCTTGTTTCTTGAAGTGCGTGCAGATGACGAGATTTCATATTATGGAAAATTATGGATTTGGACCATTTTCTAGGATTGCCACCCTCCTCTGTAACGTGGAGGTTGCTCGCATTGTGGCACGAGACTCTGGCGTGCAAATCACCCAATTTACAGTCATCTGGAAAGGATGCAGAGTAGATTTACGAGGATGTTGCCAGGACTCGAGGGCCTGAGCTGTAGGGAGAGGTTGAGCTGGTTAAGACTCTGTTCCTTGGAGCACAAGAGGATGAGGGATGATCTTATCAGGCACGTGCCGTCAGGGTAGGCAAGGTAGGCACTGCCTACCCTGACTAAAATTATAACATAGTAATTACTAAATATAAATAATAAAGGCAAGGGAGAATTATGCCTATCTAAGAGATCGATCTCTTAGGTAGGCATTATTCTCCGTGCCTTTCATCTGCAGCGCTTGTAACACGAGAAGGTCTGTGCAGCCCACGTGCCGTCAGCGCTGCCTGAAGCCGTCGATTTCAAGCGGAGCTGAAGGCAGCAGAAATTGTGCCTTTGCAGCACTGCGTGGTGCAGCAGCCTCCTGCGCATGCGCAGCGCTGGTTTCTTGGCGGGGTTTTCAAATATGGATTGGCAATATTTTAAGTGTATCTTAGGAAACAGGGAGAGAAGAATGGAGCTCGTGTACCGATAATGTGGTAAGTACATTTTGTGTTTATGTTTTTAAATACCGTACTTCCCGGGGTGTGAGGGTGGGGGAGAGCTCCTTTCATAGCATTTGGGGAGTCTGGCCCGTGGTAAAGTTGCGGGGAGGGCACGAATGTTGTGAAGGAGGGGTCGGGAGCATGCCACTTGCGACGCTCCTTGCACGGAGGCGTGCAAAACCTCTCTCCTGCCGCTCGCTGGCCTCACTCATGTCCCGCAAATCCTTAAATTCCGACAGCGCAATTGAGGTTACTCGGCTGTGGGAATTTAAGGATTTGCAGGAAGCCGCTGACATGAGCGAGCGGCAGGTGAGAGTTGTTCAGACGGAGAGCACTGCCAGAGGTGAGCGGGCCGGCAGAAGGCGCTGAAGTGGCGGACAGTTTGACTGTCGGGTCCCGGTGACCGCTCGCAGCTCCCCGAGCTGCTTCTATCCCCGGCTACAATGTGGTGGCTCCACGCCTGGAGCGCCGCAGCAGCGGTAAGTGAGTGAGTTACTGGCATTATCCCCGACCCCCTCATTCTCAACAGTCCTGCTCTCCCTGAAACTTTACCCCAGCACAGACTCCCCATACACTGTGAAAGGAACTGACCCCCCAATTGGTCCCTTGAACAAGTGTTGTCATTCAATAAGATGACAACTGATTCAACTTTTCCCTGTGTGCTCCCGTTTTTCCCACCATCTCTCCACCTGCCATCACCCTTCAACCCCCCCCCCCCCCCTTCAGTAATTCAGAATAAAGGAGACTAGGAAGCCTTGGGCAAATTGACTTGTTACTGTTATTATTTTTATTTTTTATTTTTACGGAGAGAACAATCTGCGCATGCGCGGTTTTTTATTTTTATCCGACTGAGTGCCTACCCTGAGTAATTATTCACAGCACGTGCCTGGATCTTATACACACAGAATCTATTGCCCAGGTTAGAGAAATTGAGAACCTGGGGACTTATTGAACAAAGGGGAAGACACAGAGTGCAGAATATAGTTCTCAGCATTGTAGCGCATCAGTTCCAAAGACAAAGTCCAATGTCCTAGATGCAGGAAAAATGTTGCTAGATGCAGGAAAAATGTTTGCAATGTTGGGCGAGTCCAGAACCAGGGGCCACAGTCTTAGAATAAAGGGGAGGTCATTTAAGACTGAGGTGAGAAAAAACTTTTTCACCCAGAGAGTTGTGAATTTGTGCAATTCCCTGCCCCAGAGGGCAGTGGAGGCTAAGTCACTGGATGGATTTAAGAGAGAGTTAGATAGAGCTCTAGGGGCTAGTGGAATCAAGAGATATGGAGAGAAGACAGGCACGGGTTATTGACTGGGGACGATCAGCCATGATCACAATGAGTGGTGGTGCTGGCTCGAAGGGCCGAATGGCCTCCTCCTGCACCTAGTTTCTATGTTTCTATGTTTCTATGTTCGCAATGGACAGAGATGAATTGGACAATAAATTAGCTTATGGAAGGACTGATCAGAAGAAGCCTGATAACAGAGGGGAAGAAGCTATTCATAAGTCTGGTGGTGCACACCTCCAAGCTTCTGTACCTTCCGCCAGACAGGAACAAGGAGTAAAAGGAATGACTGGGGTGGGGCTCCACCATTAGAGTGCCTTCCACTGACTGGGAATATCTGCTTGCTTTTGTGGAAAGGGTACACAGGTTGTATCTTGGTTCCCTCCGCAACTCCCTGGTTAACTCATCCCTTCCCACCCAAACCACCCCCTTCCCAGGTACCTTCCCCTGTAACCGCCGAAGATTCGACACCTGCCCCTATACCTCCTCCCTCGACTCTGTCCAGGGACGTCGACAGTCCTTTCAGGATAGGCAGAGGTTCACTTGCACCTCCTCCAACCTCATCTACCATATCCATTGTTCAAGATGTGGACTCTTATACATCGGCGAGACCAAACGTAGACCTTGCGATCGTTTTGCGGAACACCTTCGCTCAGCCTGCCTGAACCTTCCTGATCTCCGGTTACCAGACACTTATCATTCCCATTCCTACACAGACCTCTCTGTCCTAGGTCTCCTCCATTGTCAGAGTGAGGCTAAACGCAAATTGGAGGAACAGCTTCTCAGAGAGTTAGATTTAGCTCTTAGGGCTAAGAGAATCAAGGGATATGGGGAAAAAGCTAGAATGGGGAACTGATTTTGGACGATCATCCATGATCGTATTGAATGGCGGTGCTGGCTCAAAGAGCCAAATGGCCTAATCCTGCACCTATTAACTATGTTTCTATGTTTCTATATTTCGCTTGGGCAGTGGTATGAATATTGATTTTTCTCACTTCTGGTAGCCCCAGCATTCCCTCTCTATCCCTCCCCCACCAAAGTCGCACTAGCTTCTCATTTTCACCATACAAATAGCTTACAATGGCCTGTTTCCTTTATCATTGTTACTTTTTTGCATATCTTGTATTAATTGTTCTTTATCTCTCCACATCATTATCTATATCTCTTGTTTCCCTTAGCCCTCACCAGTCTGAAGAAGGGTCTCGACCCGAAGCGTCACCCATTCCTTCTCTCCAGAGATGCTGACTGTCCCGCTGAGTCACTCCTGCTTTTCATGTGCATCTTGTGCTGTGTATTGCCAGTGGCAGATTCATTAACACTCCTCCACAAAATCCAGCTAACACGTATTTGCCTGCACTTCCTCTCCTACTCCAGTGGAGATTTTAAGTGAATGAATTCACAATGAAAGTGTGTTTTTTGTCTTATTTTGCAGAGCACAGATTCACTGTGATCTGCAACTGGTTGAGCTACAAATATGTGCTCCGTCAGGATCCATCATCAGCTACTAAAGACCTTCGCTGCCACCAACAGGTCTAAGTATTCTTCCCTCTCTGCAACATTTTTCAGAAATCCACCGTTCATGACATCGGGCAAGCAATTGGTGAAGAGACGGTGAGAAAAGACCAGGACTGGTCATGGCCAGCCGCAAATGACCTCAGGCAGGGCGGTGCCTGGTAGGTCCATTGTTGGCTAGGGAAGTTGTCACCTCAAGAGAAACAATGTGGAGAACTGTGGAACTGGTTAAATTACTAGGCAGGAGGAAGGGAGTCCAAGGAGGGAGGGGGAGGGGTGTGTAAGATAAAGTTACATTAAAATAGTACGGCTATAATTTTTGGTGATGCTTTAGACGTTAAATTTCAGAGATACAGTGTGGAAACAGGCCCTTTGGCCCACCGAGTGCGTGCTAACCACCGATCACCCCGTACACTAGCACTATCCTACACCCTAGATATAATTTACAACATTACCCAAGCCAAATAACCAACAAACTTGTAATATCTTTGGAGTATGGGAGGAAACTGGTGCACAGGGAGAAAATGCATGCGGTCACAGGGAGAATGTACAAACGCCACACAGACAGCACTCGTGGTAAGGATGTACAGACAGCACTCGTGGTAAGGATCGAACCAGGATCTCCGGTGCTGTAAAGCAGCAGCTCTGCCACTGGACCACTGTGCCACCCCTGCACTTTTTTTTAACCAATGCACCTCACCATCTCCTCCACAACATGGAAAAAAATCCTTCTGCATCTCCGTGCATTGTCAGTACCTCAATTAGGTTATCATTTGATTTTCCATACTCAGAGCGGCCCAGTGGTCAGCGGTAGAGCTGCTGTCTCACAGCACCAGAAACCCAAGTCCTGACTATGGGTGCTATCTTACAGAGTTTGCATGTTCTCCCTGTTGGTTTTCTCCGGGTGCTCTGGTTTCCTCTCACATTCCAAACACATGCAGGTCTGTAGGTTAATAAGCTTCTGTAAATTGCCCATAGTGTGTAGGATGCGAAAGTGAGATGACATAGAACCAGTGTACAGCCTGTTTCCACGCTGTATCTCTAAACTAAACTACAGAAACAGAAATCTCCTGTATGCATGGATAGGACAGGTTTGGAGAGATATGGACCAAGCGCAGGCAAGTGGGACTAGTGTAGCTGGGACACGTTGGCCGGCGTGGGCAGGTTGGGCTAAAGGGCCTGCTTCCACACTGTATCACCCAATGACTCTATGACTAAGACTGGTCTATGCTATCTATTTTACCACTACTATTAACCTGCATGTTACATTTTCTATCTTTGTACTTACTTTATACTTCCTTATCACATCATGAACTCGTCATTACTTAACACCTCAGTTTACTAACATGATTACTTGGTCGCATTGGAAGATGGCTTCCGAGATGTATTTAGTATTTCGATTTTCTGATGATACAAGGTGTCAAGGAAGTGAAAAGCGACCACAGACAGACACTTGGAGTGACATTTGCTGATTTGGTCTCATTTGCCTATTAAGGCGATTCAGAGCCTTGATGGTGTAAAGCTGAAGATACCGCTTTTTATATTACGTCAGGAAGCGATGATATTCACCCTTGGAAGCATTTGCAAATCGGAGCAAATTCAGGCAACTGCACAGTAGCAAAATCCCAAAGACCAACACTGTGGAAAGCAAACATCACCTTTAAGATATGACGGGTAGCTGTTGACAAGAAAATTATTCCCACATTTGCATAACTGTAGAAAAGGTTAACTTAAAATTAATTTACTCGATCACAATTACCGTTTTAAAATTTAAAATCTGGGAGTCATTGATTCATACTGGGCTTGTTTAAAGTGAATCGCATAAAGATTCATCTTTCACTGTTGGTTCTTATAAGGACTTTTTAAATGTTTAATATTCAGACTGAAAACTTTGAATATGTTTAACATTTTAACTGCTTGTCAAGGTCACCGCTGTCTCCTGTCACATTCATAATTACATGTTCTGATAAACTTTCATTAGTGTCTCCACGTCCCTCTTTTATACAATTGTAATACTGTCTCCCAGTTCGGGAAGACAAGCAACATTTTACATC
Organism: Okamejei kenojei; assembly: GCA_035221665.1. NCBI lineage: Eukaryota > Metazoa > Chordata > Chondrichthyes > Rajiformes > Rajidae > Okamejei > Okamejei kenojei. The sequence continues at coordinate 11,016,129 of CM069148.1, read as the reverse complement.
AGATCATTTGACCAGTTGACAGCCATTGTGCGATGGAGTTAAAATGTGAGGAATTCAGAGACGGTGAAGGAAAGAGAGAGGGAGGGAGAAAATCTGCAGTATATTTGCATTTGGAAAACACCAGACACACACACATACACACACACACACACACACACACACACACACACACACACACACACACACACACACACACACACACACACACACACACACACATGTGTAAGCATGGATACACACAAACATGTACATACATACACACACATACACCACATATATGTGCATACACACACATACACATGCATACATACACACAAAAACAAGTAATGAGGTAAACTGATTCACTTTATTCATGATTTATTCTCTACTGTAATTACAAATAACTGCATGGCTGTGTTTAAATACATTGCCAATTAATTTATAAAGTGAAGTACTTTATATGACTTTGTGGCATGAAGTGCAGCATCTTGTTTTGACTTTGTATCTGCGACAGAGGTGGAGGGATTAAAAACCATAATGCAGTATTGGTGCTTTACAAGATCACTCTGCTTAGATGTAATTATTCCTCTCACGTTAGTCCACAGATCTAAAGGAAAATGCAGATATAATTTTTTGGTTCAGCAAGCTGCAGATATGTGAGATACCATCATGTTGCTGTTTATCTCAAGCTGATACCAATTGTGACCTGGAATTATGTTTTATTGTCTGGAACTCCAAAATGCTGACACGAACATAGATATCTATCCAGGCATCAACAAAACTGGTGGAAGACACAATGGGGAGAAAGGTTGTGGTATTTAAAGGGGATTTTCATTATGTACTTCAGTGCAGAATGTGAATAAAGCAACTGTTTAGATACTAATGGAGTAAATATTACCTACATTTAAATAAATCTCAGATTCTATTGGCATTCATTTAGATTTTTATTGTCAAATGCACCGAGATACAGTGAAAAGCTTTGCTTTGCGTACTACCCAGTCAAATAATACTATACATGTGTACAATCGAGCCATACACAAATACAACAGATAGTGCAGAGAAAAATACCAGAATGCAGAATATGGTGTTAAAGCATTATAAAGTTGCAGCTACAGAGGAGATTTTTTTAAAGTGCAAAGGTTGCGACTAAGAAGGTTGGGTTATCGTCATTACACATTTTTAGCGTATTTAACCATTCAGGAGTCTTATAATAGTGGGGGGGGGGGGGGGGGGGGACTGCTACTGAATCTGGTGGTATGTGCATTCAAATTATTGTATCTTCTGCAGAAAGGGAGAGGGGAGAAGAGAGAATGACAGGGGTGGAAATGATCCTTGATGTTTTCCCAAGGAAATGTGAAGTGCGGATGGAATGATATGTGGAGAAGCTGGTTTGTGTGATGGGTTGGGCAACATCCACAACACTCTGCAATTTCTGTAGTCTTGAGCAGAACTGTTGCCAAACCAAGTTATGATGCATCTAGATAGGGTGCTTTCCATGGTGCATCTGTAGAAATTAGTAAGAGCCGAAGACATGCAGAACTTTCAAGAATATTTTATAGTGAGCCTTAGTTGAACACAACTGTGATAACAGCCACAATTGATAGAGTAGAAACAAGGAACTGCAGATGTTGGTTCACAAAAAAAAAGACACAAGGTGCTGGAGTAACTCAGCAGGTCAGGCAGCTTCCCCAGAGAATGTGGACATGTGACATTTCGGGTCACGACCAATCTAATTCAGCAAAATGGAAGATGTCAGGGAACATCTTAAATTAAAGAGGAAGGCAGATTTAGAGAAAGAATTCCAGACCCTAGGACACTGGCAGTTAAGTCCACAGTTGATGATGGAGCAGTCAAATTAAATGCAGAGGGATATAGTACAGAGTTAATTTAGTACAAAGGGATCTTGGGGCCCAAGTCCACAGCTCTCTTAAAACGGTGAGATCTACTCTATCTCAAGTAGATAGAGTGGTAAAGTACGCGTTTGGTATGCTTGCCTTCATTGGTCGGGGCATTGAGTATAAGAATTAAGAAGTTATGATGCAGTTCCATAAGACTTTGGTTAAGGTGTATTTGTAGTATTGCGTGCAGATCTGGTCGCCCGATTACAGGAAGAACGTGGAGGCTTTGGAGAGGGTGTAGAGAGGTCTACCAGAATGCTGCCTGCATTAGAAGATACTAGCTATAAGGAGAGGTTGGACAAAATTGGATTGTGTCCTCTGGAGTGCCGGAGGTTGAGCGGTGACCTGATAGAGGGATATAAAATTCTGAGTGGCAAAATAACCTTTTTCCCTTGGTGGAAATGTCAGCGACAAGAGACATAGCGTTAAGGTGAGAGGGGCAAAGTTTAAAGGAAATTTGCAGAGCATATTATTTACACAAAGGATGGTGGGTCCCTGGAACCTGCAGCCTGGAGTAGTGAAGGAGGCAGCTACTATAGTGGATAGTGGCATTTAAGATGGAGGGATATGGATCTTGATCAGGCAAATTAGATTGATTTGTCTTGAAGTCTGAAGAAGGATCTTGACCCAAAAAGGCACCTATTCCTTTCCTCCAGAGATGCTGCCCGACCCGTTAAGTTACTCCAGCATTTTGTGTCTAACTTCAGTGTAAACCAGCATCTGCAGTTCCTTCTTATACATCGTTTAACTTGGCATCATGTTTGGGCTTTTTGTATATTGTACAAGATAGTAAAAGGCTGTTCACTGCGCCAAACAGAATCCCCAGATAAACCAATCCCATGTTCTACGTCCCAACTCTGTGTTTCCCGTAAAGATGGTCATTGGGCCGAATTTGGGAACCGGAGCAAGTTGGAGGAGTGGAGATCGAAGGACAAAAGCATGGAGGAAACTGAACAGAAGTGTGAAGGTTTTTAAACTGGACCACTACGTCATCAGCAGTGGCTGATGTTGGTCTGAGAAACGGTATTGTTAACTGAATGGGAATTAGAGCAAAGACAGTGAGGTTTTGTAGACATTCATAAATTCATAAATTCTAGGAGCAGAATTAGGCCATTCGGCCCATCTAGTCTTCCCCGCCGTTTAATCATGGCTGATCTATCTTTCTGTCTCAACCCCATTCTCCTACCTTCGCACTATAACCCCTGACACCCGTACTAATCAAGAATTTGTCAATCTCTGCCTTAAAAATATCCATTGACATTGCCTCCACAGCTGTCTGTGGCATTGAATTCCACAGATTCACCACCCTCTGACTAAAGAACTTCCTCTTCATCTTCTTTCTGAAGGTTAGCACACATCAAGAAGGATTCAGCCATGGCTTTATTGAAGCCGGTGGTGGTGGTGGTGGGGAGGGTTGCGGGCAGCTGGTGAGGTTGGAGGATGGGGTTTGGGAATGGGGAATGGAGAGGGAAGGAGGTTTGCATTGAATGCTGGGGTTAGATGTGGGATGGTGTTTGGCACTGTGGAACCCACTTGTTAAAGTACACAGTGAGGCAGATCCACGGAGAACATCAGCTAATAACCTGTACATAGCCCTCCTGCCAAAGACTCTGGGCAACGGCGGGAAACGAAATCCAGTTAGCAAGGAATTTGCTTCCCATCACCTTTCCCAGCCGTACTGCTGATCAAAAGGACCCAGCGTATCCTGAGCAGTTACATGAAACCATGAGAGATTACAATTATTTAGACTTTAGAGATACAGCTTGGAAACAGGCCCTACGGCCCACTGAGTCCGCGCCGACCAGCGATCCCCGTACACTAGCAATCTCCTACATGCTGGGGACAACTTAAAATTTACTGAAGTCAATTAACCTATGAACTTGTACATGTTTCGAGTTTTGGAGGAAACTGGAGAAAAGCTATGTAGGTAGATACAGGTAGAACGTATAAACCCTTAGTCAGGATCGAGCCCAGATCTCCGGCGCTGTGAGGCAGCAACTCTACCGCTGCGCCATCGTCACGCCCCACTGTGCCGACTACATGTTCCTATTTTTAAAATGAGATCATAGAAATAAGCTACCGGGCATGTATGTTAGCATGTGGGGAGGAGGGTAGTGAGAAACAAGGTCGATTCCAGACAGTGAATCATTGTTTACAGAAAGAACTAAACCCCCCGAGGAGATTGTACTGAGGAAAACAATCCAAACATTCCAGACATCTCCTGCCAAGGTTAAATCACCAGCTCTCACTTTATTATGATGAACCTTTAAAAATTGAAGATCTCAATCCTGGGAAACTCTCCAGTCTGATTATCAATTTATATCACAACTACAAAGTGCAACATTGCAATTACAAAGTGTAGCTCGCCTGCATTTTTCTGTTGCATTCTTTCGGATTGAAAGAAATAAGAGGGGAAACTCCTGGTTGTATTCTCCAGCTGCATCATGAAAGGCAGTCTTTCATTTATGTAGCGTCTTTCACAAACTCATGATTCCGAACACTCGTTGACTTATCAAAGCCCTAGTGAACATTTAAGTATGCAGTCTGTGGCAGAATTGATATCTAAGAGAACAGGTTCCATGCAAACATCTCACATTAAAAATGATCACTTGATAATCCCAATGATATACTGGTGTGTCGACACGCCTAGTTTTTGTTGTCCCATAGTTTAACTGTGTAAAGGCATCTTAGATTCGCACGTGGCATTGAGATTGTTTTTTTTGGTTAATCATTTAGCTTGTGTGTTTGTTAACATGTAGATAGTTTATTACTGAATATTGTTAGTTTAATTGATGAGCCCACTGACCAGCGATCCCCACACATTAACGCTATCCTACACACACTAGGGACAATTTACATTTATATCAAGCCAATTAACCTACACACCAAAGACCTTGGATAAAACCCACGCGGTCATGGGGAGAACATACAAACTCCGTATAGACAGCACCCGTAGGAGGGATCGAACCCGGGTCTCCAGCGCTGCAAGCGCTGTAAAGCAGCAACTCTACCGCTGCACCACCGTGGCCGCCTTAAGTTATTGTCCTAGAGCATAACTGTGTATAAGCATTTACATACTATTTTGGCTTTGGGTTTAACTTCCTTGGTTGAGCGCTTATCCTGGTGTTATAGCACAAGTACTGTTTTAACAGTAATCATGGTCTTAATTTTGAGGCATTTTTGATTTAGATCTTAACATTCTCCAAGAGACAAGCCCTCACTACATCTGAAACAGTCCTGCCCTTTGTTTTGTACAAGGTATTAAGAATCAGGAGCAAGAGGAGAGCAATCTTCCTTCACACCTGCTCTCCCATTCAAAATGTTTACGGCTGATCCAATGTTGGCCTCAACACCCTTCCCTGTTCTTTCCCTGCATCTCCCATTTCCTTTCTGGATTACATTTCTATCAATCTCCATTGTAGCTAACTCTACTTCCACATCTCCTCTGGTGCAGAAAGTTCCAAGGATTTGCGATTCTCTGAGAGAAGTTCCTCCCCATCTCTCTCTGGAATGGGCGACCCTTTATTGTAAAAATATGCTGCATGGTCCCAACCCCCCCCCCCCCCCCCCCTGAAAAAACATCCCCTCATTCTCCCTCAGAATATTATCTTTCTTCAATAACCTCACCTCTCTTTCTTTAAAATCACAGTAGATATGGCTCATCCACCTCAACTTCATACTATCAGTCCCATCATCTCAGAATTAACCCACTGAATCTTGTTTGGTTTAGTTTAGAGATACAATGTGGAAACAGGGCCTGAGGCCCACTGAGATCACCCGTACACTAGGGGCAAGTTATAGAACCCAATTAACCTACAAACCTGGACGTCTTTGGAAAGTGGAAGGAAACTGCAGCATCCAGAAAATACTCACGTAGTCACAAGGAAACGTAAAAACTCTGAGCAGACAGCACCCGCAGTGAGGATCAAACCCAGGTCTCTAGCGCTGAGAGTCAGCAAATCTACTGCTACTGTCATAGAGCTATAGAGTCATAGAGCATGGAAATACTGTAGGCCCGTCAGTCCAACTTGTTCATGCCAATCATCTATATTGATACCACTTCCCTGCATTTGGCCCATATCCCTCTGAACCTTTTGTATCCATGTGCCTGTCTAAATGCCTTTTAAACGTTGTCATTGTACCTGCCTCAAATACCACCTCTGACAGCTCATTCCATATACCCATCACCCTCTGTGTGAGAAAGTTGCCCCCCAGGTTCCTGTTAAATCTTTCCCCTCTATCTTCCTTCAAGAAACCATGTAAATTTAATTTGCTGCACCGCTTTTCCATTTAAATGGAAAAGATAGACTTTCCACAACAGCAGGCATTCCTAACGTACACAACTGGACAGAATAAGAAGCTGAGCCACATCTGGAGATATCAGCTGGGTTCTCCGACAACATATCCAAAGCAATAGTTTTGAAAAACAATGTTAGAGTCATAGAATGATCGAGCTATTCAGCACAGAAACAGGCCCTTCAGCCCACCTTGTCCATACCAGCCAAGTTAGCATACTGGTTGGCTCGAACCATTTGCCTGCATTTGGCCCATGGAACCCTAAAGAACACAAAGTGCTGGAGCAAGTCAACGGGTCAGGAAGCATCTCTGGAGAACAGGGAGAGGTGACCCTTCTTCAGACTCGAAACATCATCTATCCCCGTTCTCCAGAGATGCTGCCTGACCTGCTGAGTTACTCCAGCACTTTGTGTCCTTTTGTATACTCACCAGTGTCTACAGTCCTTTGTTTCTGCTCTCTAAACCCTTCCTATGGGGCTTCCACCGAGAATACTTATCCACCAGCAGGTGGTGCTGGTATCACCGCAGGAGATTGAACACTAAATTCCCATTACAAAGTCAAAGATAGACTTACGTTTCCATTGCACCTTCCCTGTCCCTTCCAGAACACCCCTATGCGCTTCACACTCAGTAATAGACTTTCGAACAAGAGCCACTGCTGTAATGGTGGATAGAAGCAGCCAATTTTCATCCAACACGCTCAATGTGAGATTCAGCTCAGGTCAGAGAGGATCAATGTAGAGAGGCAAACAAGAACCAATGTCTGTTTGAGTGAAACATTTCCTTTCATTATTACGAAAATCTTAAATATAAATTCAAATGATGAGGAATTCTAAATATGGTCTGCAAGCACTCTTAGCCAACTACCTATTCTATCTAAACCTTGCGCACAGCCCCAATGTGGAAAAAACAATTTAATGCCTGACACAACTCTGAAATAACGAAAAACTGTCATTCATATTAATATTTATATTTAAATTATCAATGCAACTTTAGTAATAAACACATGGCAACATTACAGCAATTATGCCAGGATGGAAGTACAACCTCACAGAATGTACGCTCCTGTCTTTTCTGGCTGTCTGCCCATTAAAGTTCTTATTTCAACCAGCAATCTTCTCTCATTTAAACTCATGCATAAATTTCATTTATATGCCAGTGTTTTAATCTGTTTACCCCACCCCCTGCAGTTAATTACTTTAATTAATCTTTTTTTTTGCTCTACACAGCTATAAAATTATACATGGAAAGTCATAAGTTCAGCAATAAATAATCCTTATTAGCTTACCCTTTTCCAATCAGTTTGATAGATTTGCTTCTGGTGTATGTCAGCCCAGTTGCATTATGTTTTTCTTTTCCTTCCGACCACACAAACTCCTGAAACCAACAGATTGGCATTTTCTGTCACATTCCATAAACTTCCTGCCTGTGCAGCGTTAGGTCATCCAGAACAAAATTAGTTTGTAAGACGTTAGTCTATTCCATGCTACAGTGAGAACGGTGATATATTTTATGGAGAAATAAGGATGCGAGGTACTGACTCCCACAACATCACCAAATGGTCAGTCTCTCTTATGCGCTCAAAGAACAACCCTTATTTAAATACCACCTTCTTCATATAAACAGTGCAATATGGGTGGCACAGTGGCACAGTTGATAGAGCTGCTGCTTCGCGGTACAAGTTATCCGGGATCCTAACCTCGGGTGGTGAATGTGTGGATATTGCACATTCTCTCTGTGCATGGGTTTCCACCAGCTGCTCCAACCTCCTCTCACATTCCAAATAAAGTGCGGATTTGTAAGTTGATTGGCCCGAGTGTGTAGCGAGTGGTTGCAAAAGTGGGATAACATAGAACTCGGTGGGCCAAAGGGCCTGTTGCCCCTTTTAATCAATCGCTCAATATTTGACCAGCCTACAAATTGAGTTCACTGCGATGGCATGAGGGTACGAAAGGCACTACGTAAAAGCAAGACTTCCTTTCCTTTTAGCAAAATAGCCCATTAACAAATAACATTGAGCCACATAGGAGATATTAAGCAGGAGGAGCAAAGGTGCAGTCCACAAGGTTTGGCTTGAAGGACCATTTTAGGACTAGAGAGATGGTAAATTGTAAGGAGGGATTTTCTCAGCAAAAGTGCAATGGGCTCCAACAACTCTGAATAAAAACTGGTCTGCACATCTCCATTAAATGATCCTCCTCTCACCTTAAAGCTATGTCCTCAAGTATTTAACATTTCCACTCTGGGGAAAAGATTGTCTACTCTGTGTTTGAATCTTCCCTACCCTCAATGGGAAAAACGTATCCACGTCAACTCTGTCTATCCCTTTCATCATTTTAAAGACCTCAATCAAGTCCCCCCCTTAACCTTCTGCGCTCCAAAGAATAAAGACCTAACTTGTTCAACCTTTCTCTGTAACATAGTTGCTGGAACCCTGGCAACATTCTAGTAAATCTCCTCTGTACTCTCTCTATTTTGTAAGATCACAGCTATCCTTCCTGGTGCTGAGTTAATATTTATCACTCAGTCACGAGCACAAAAACAGATCATCTGGTTAATTCTGGGATCTTGCTGTGTGCAAATTGATTGCCCTGCTTTCTGCAAAAAAGTCCACATGCCAATTCATAGGTTATAAAATGCATTGAATCACAAGAGATGCTATATAAATCCAGCCGTTTCTTTCCCTTTTCTTCCAAATTAGTTTATTTTGGCATCATGGGCGGCACAGACATTGTGGGCCGAAGGGCCTGTTCCTGTGCTGTACTGTTCCATGTTCCTCAATATGTCGCTCCACCCCGAGATGAAACGGACAAAGACAGGTTTATCAAACAATTGTTTCCCATGCCATCTGATGCTCTGCATAAAGACTTAGAAAGAGTTAAAATAAAAAGTCGGCTTTGTAAAAATAGCTTAAAAATCAAAGGTCAAAATAAAGAGGATCAAAAGCCATAAATTCCTTTTCTGTTGAAGTATAAGTCACCAGAGATTGTGATCAATTATTGTAAACTCTGCTCTGCACATCTCTGCTCCACCTTGGCCAGTGCTCGTGAAAAAGGTTTTTTTTTTGGAACTTGGCAGCAGCTCCTGGCTTGTGTTTCTATTCTGGGGCCGTGACATCACAGGGGATTACAACCAGACTGAGAAGCTGCTTTGGGAGGTATTGCGCAAGTGCACTTGTCATGCCCATTATGCTGGTCAGAGAGAGACCAAGAGAGAGAGAGAGAGAGAGAGAGAGAAGGAATGAAGCAGCAAGAACCCAGGAACGAAAAGTGTGGTAGACACTGCCCGGCCCATCACAGGTACTGACCTCTCCACCCCACCCCCCCCAATCCCATCGTAGGGATCTCTTGGTGGCATTGCTGCAAAATGGCATGAATGCTTAGTGTGGTGGATGGAGTCTCCAATCAAGGTGTGTGTGTGTATGTGTGTTCGTGTGAGCGTGTGTATGTTTGTGTATGCATGCGTGCTTGCGTGCGTGTGTGTATGTGCGTGTGTGATTCCAGCCCCTAAGCCATCATTGTAGAAGTTCCTCAGGGCTGTATCCTAGGAACTAGGATGTAAATCATCTTCAGCTCCTTCATCAATTCCAATCTTTCCATCAAAAGACTAGGCAGGTACTTTAAAAAATATTTGGACAAGTACATGGTTAGTAGAGGTTTGGAGGGATATCGGTCAAACACAGATAGGTGGGACATCTTGGTCGGCATGGGCAAGTTGGGCCGATGGACCCAATTCCATGCTGTATGACTCCAAGACCCTAGGTGCGACGTTCGCTGATCGTTTTATTTCTCAAAAAAGTTTTCCTTTAAAATGCCATGAAATCTACCACAGAGCAGGCAAGGCCTCGTTTAAATGCTGTGTGCTGTTGTCATAGATCAGCCATGACCCGATCAGATGACAGGTGAGGTTGGACCAATTTGGATTCTTTTCTCTGGAATGTTGGTCATGGCTGAGGAGAGACCCATAATACACAAAATTATGGGAGGCATAGGTAGGGTGCGTTAGTCTGAACTGGCATCCCAGGGTGGAAATGTCAAAGACTAAAGGGCATAGCTTTAAGATGAGAGGGGCAACATTTAAAGGAGATGTTTGTGGCAAGTCATCTACACGGAGAAGTGGGTGCCTGGTACGTGCTGCCGGGGTGGTGGTGGAGGCAGATGCAATCGGGGCATTTAAGAGGTTTTTAGATGGGCACATTGATTTGCAGGGAATGGAGAAATATGATCACCTCCTGATCAGGCCAAGATTTGTTTATCTTGGTATCATGTTCAGCACAGACATTGTGGGCCGAAGGGCCTATTCATGTGCAGTTTAGTTTAGTTTAGAGATACAGCGCAGAAACAGGCCCTTCGGCCAACTGAGTCCATGCCAACGAATGATCCCCGCACACTAGGCAGTCACGGTGGCCTAGCGATAGAGTTGCTGCCTCACAGCAAAATGCAGCGCCAGAGACCCGGGTTCGATCCTGACTAGGGGTGCTGTCTGTATTGAGTTTGTACATTCTCCCCGTGATCTGCGTGGGTTTTCTCTGAGATCTTCGGTTTCCTCCCACACTCCAAAGACGTACAGGTTTGTAGGTTAATTGGCTTGTTTAATTGGCTTGATAAAAATGTTAAATTGTCCAAGTTGGCGAGGACTGCCCTGCCGACTACAAAATTCAGAAGGTTCACTAACACTATCCTACACTGACAAGGGACAATTTACAATGTTACCATGCCAATTAGACTACAAACGTGTACATCTTTGGAGTGTGGGAGAAAATCCACGCAGGTCACGGGGAGAACGTACAAACTCCGTTCAGGCAGCACCCATAATCAGGATGGAACCCAGGTTCCTGGTGCCGTAAGTCAGCAACTCTACCGCTGCTTGACTGTGCCGTTGCATGTTATCAGAGGATCAAGAGTCGGAAGGGTCTGGTCAACATCCTCTGTGGGCATGTCAACAGAAATGTGGCACGTCTCACATTGAAGCATCGGCTTGGACTCCACATGGGGGCTAGGACCTGAACCAGTGACCTATCTGCGTCAATAAGCACAAGTTCTTTCTTCATGTAAATGCAAATGAGAGTATCGTGGCGGGTGAGGGAATGCTGAGTCAAGTCACCGCGGGGCAGTGGGGAGGGCAGCGGGAACTGTGAGACATGATACATGGCGTCGAGAATCAGGGCAACAAATGTCAGTGCCGTGGGGCATCTCTGCGGGACAGGGCTGGCTCAGGAATGATGCTGCGGCTTCTGAGGGCTGCCCCCCCCCATGATGCCCAGCAAGACGCAAGAGCTTTTCACAAGATTACTCCAGGAACAAGTGTCATTGCTCATCCATGTGAGCAGTCAGAATGTCACACGCAGCCATTGCTCGGGATGAGAGCTGGGAGGATAGACAGAAGCTCACAATCTCCTCTGTGATTTAATCTTTACCAAACCACAGACGTGTGTGAACAGGCAGCCAGAATTTATTCAGGTATTCAGTTCTCCCATCGAGTGCTGTCTTCAGACGGTCAAGAAACAAGAGAGAAGGATGTGATTTGACAGACCAGTCATGGCTGCATGGGACATTAGGACAAGGCAGTGGGACCTGTTCTATGTTTGGCTCAACGCGGATAGGCCTTGGGACAACATTGAACTGGAGAAACATAGAAAATAGGTGCAGGAGAAGGCCATTCAGCTCTTCGAGCCAGCACCACAAATCAATATGATAATGGCTGATCATCCTGTTTTTTCCCCATATCCCTTGATTCCGTTACCCCTAAGAGCCATATCTAACTCAGACAGCACCGCGTCCCATCCTCCTACACCACCCTACTGCAGCCTCAGGAGGTGCCGCACGCCAGGGGCCTTCCCACGGCCGCGATGAACGTCCGAGGGCTTGTCGGTCAGTGGGCCCGTGAACCAAGGCTCGTTGGTCTCGGAGGACGGCATAACCAGAGGGGAGCTGGAGATGTCGGGTGCTGGGAGTGGGCTGGTCGGAGCAAGAACAGCTCCTTCAGCGCCTTCAAGATAGGCTGCAGGAGGCGTCCCCGGGACACAAAGATGGCCAGGTGAGGCGAGGAGAGGAGAGGAGAGGGACGTCAGTTCGTGGGAACAGCTCCAGTATATCGAGTGCGCGGGCCGACTGGACTTTGGCCTTTGAATAATGGCACCAAAAATGGTGCGCCCGCATGTGTAATACTCGCAAAACTAATTTCACTGTGCAGTTGCACATGTGACAAATAAAGCTCCAATGAACTATTGTACTATATAACAGGCCCCTTCAGTGGAGTGTAGAGAGAACAAATCTGTCATCCAAGCCATTTTATTTCTGCCAGCGTGTGACATTTTCTGGTGTTTTAAGACATAAATCATATCGCTCACGTTTCTGCATTCAATGTCCCTCTCTCTCTGCTCTCCCTCACCCCCCCATTAAATCATCACTGTCCCCTCTCTCTCCTTCACTCACCCCTCACTGCCTCTCATTCCCCCTCTCTATCCCCCTCACTCCTCTCACCCCTTCCACTCACCCACCCTTCATTGCCCCTACTCATTCCCTTCCCACTGCCCCCTCATTTCCCTCCATCCAGAACCCCTTGGCCCAATTCCTCTATGTTAACCTGGGCTACCCCATGTGCCTCTCTATGGCCCATATCCCTCTAAACCTTTTCTACCCATGTCCTATCCAAAAGTCTTTCAACCATTGTAATTGTACCCACATCTACCACTTTCTCGGGCAGCATGTTTCACATACTCATCACCTTCAACTGTGAAAAAGGCTCTTTGTGTCTTTCCCATTTTACCTTAAATCTATGTTTTCGAGTTTTAGATTCCCCTACCCTAGGATAAAGACTGTGACCAATCTCTTTATCTATATCCCTCATGATTATCACTAAAGGGACACCCTCAGCCTCTGATGCTCCAGGGGAAAAAAGTCCGTCAGTCTCTCCTTGCACTACTCAGTCTCTCCTTTTAATTCAAGCCCAGAAGTTTTGGTAACATCTTTGCGAATCTTTCCTGCATTTTTTCCAGCTTAATGACATCCTTTCAATAGCTAGGTGACTAAAACTCATATAATGCTCCAAATACGGTCTCACCAACATCTTTACAGTTGCAGCCTGAAAAAGGGTTCTCACCCAAAAGGTTACTCATCCTTTTTCTTCAGAGATGCTGCCTGGCCCGCTGAGTTACTCCTGTACTTTGTCACTATGTTCAGCATAAACCAGCATCTGCAGTTCCTTCCTGCACAGCTTTAACTTGCAACATGATGTTTCAACTCTTGTACACAATGCAAGCATGCTCAGCATCTTCTTCATCATTCTAGTCACCACCCACGTATTTCCCCACGCCCCTTTACTCTACAATTCTTGCTTACCATTTACTGTGAAAGTCCTGCACTGGTTTAACTTGCAACTCTCATTTGCAATACTTCGCACTTGTCCAAGTTAAACTCCATCTGCCATTCCTTGGCCCACTTTCACAGCTGATCTAGATCCAGCTGTAATCTTAGATAACCTTCTTCACTATCCACTAAACACCAGTTGTCATCCACAAATGTACTAACCATGCCTAACTATATTCTCATCAAAACATTGATATAGATGATGAACAACAGTGGACCCAGCATTGATCCATGCAGCACACTGCTGGTCACAGATCTCCAATTTGAAAAAACAACCCTCCACTTACATCCTGCCAACAAGCCAACTTTGTATTCAATTGTCTAGCTCCACCCTGGATCAATGTGATCTAAGCACTCGGACCAGCCTTCAATGCAGGACCTTGTCAATGCCCTTGTTAAGATACATGTAGATAATGAATGGGTGACGATTCGGGTCAGAACGCTTCTTCAGAGTCTGAAGGAGGGTTCTGACCTGAAACATAACTCATCCATTTCCTCCAGAGAAGCCGTCAATGACTAAAGGACATAGCTTTAAGGTCGAAGGAACAAAGTTTAAAGGAGATATGCGGGGCAATTTTTTTATTTGGAGTGGTGGGTGTTTGGAATGCACCGCCAGGAATGGTCATGGATGCAGATACAATAGTGGCGTTTAAACCGCTTTTATATAGCCATGCGGATAAGCAGGGAATGGAAGGATATGGATCACGTGCAGGTAGAGGAGATTGGTTTAACTTGGCATCAAGTGCAGCATGGACATTGTGGGCCTAAAGGCCTGTTCCTGTGCTGGACTGTATTCTATGTTCTAACCAATATGTTGTGATTCCCTTAATATCCAATAACCCATGAATCATTGGTGTATTTACTCCACCTTGCCTCTACCTTGCATCTTTAATCAGGAATTCTGAAAATATGCTGGAAGTATTCAGCAGAGCCGGCAATCCTGGTGGAGAGAGAAACACAGTTATATTTTCACATCAATGACAGATGTTACTTGACCTTCTGAGCTTTTCCAGCATGGCCTAATTTTATTTCAGCAATGTGCAGCATTTGTGCTTTCAAAAGACCACTCTCACTGAAGACATTTTTCCGTATTGCAGTCCCAAATAGCTAGCACCTTATTTTGAGACTACACCCCCTGGTTTAGATACCCCGACCAGTGGAAAATATGATCTCTGCAAATATCCTGTTAAAGAAAGAACTGCAGATTCTGGAAAAATTGAAGGTAGACAAATATGGTGGAGAAACTCAGCAGGTGAGACAGCATCTATGGAGAGAAGGAATTCCTTCTTTCCATAGATGCTGCTCACCCGCTGAGTTCCTCCAGCATTTTTGTCTACCTGCAAATATCCTAATAAAGCCTAATAAGAATTTGGTATGTTTCAGAGATCACTTCTTAATCTCCTGATTCAGTGTAGGCAGACTCTGGCTAGGATCTGCTCATGGAACAAGGCCTGGTTCAAGATTTAATCCAGAGAACTTTCACGGACTTCCCTCTATGTGCATTTACGAAGAGTTCTAGATTTCTGCTTGACCAAAGATGTACCAAAAATTGCCCAGAGATTGGCCGCCAATGTGCTCATTCTTTTCATACAAATTCCTGATTCAATTTCTGCACGTTATGTACCACCAGCTATCTGGGCCAGACTAATTAATGACTATCAGGAAATTGGCCTGAGTATTCCAGGGCTTGACTCACCATACACCAATCCCATGCCTTCTCCATTGCCAAAAGAAATTAGAGTATTTGGGAGAAACCCATGACTTTTGTTTTTCCTTCATTATACCTTCAAGCTCTTCAGTGCAAATACCTGTTGCCTCAGATATTATCCCTCTGTCACGGGTTCTGTGTATAACCCACAGGTCAACACCTATGAGTGTTTGGCTAAATTTTGTGCCTTCCACGACAGTGATGGATGCTGCGGTAGATGTTTGTGTTAATATTTTTTATTGTGTTTTTGTGGCTTCTTTTTCATTGTACCGCTGCTGGCAAATTCATTTCACTTGCACTTTATGTGCAAGTGACGAATAAAACTGATATTGATATTGTCTTAAAAACAGAAAATGTTGGAAAGACTCAACAGATCAAGCAGCATCTGTGAATTTAGTTTAGTTTAGAGATAGAGAGCGGAAACAGACCCTTTGGCTCACCAAGTCAGCGCCGACCAGCGATCGCCACGCACTAACACTATCCTACACATACCACGGTGAATTTACAATTATACCACGGCAGTTTACCTAGAAACCTAGGTAGTGTGGGAGGAAATCGGAAATCCCGGAGAAAACCCATAGAGGCCACGGGGAGAATGTACAAACTCCCTACAGACTAGAACCCGTATTCAGGATCCAACCCAGGTCTCTGGTGTTCTTCTTCTTCTTGCATATGGCGTGCACAGCCTAGAGTTGTAAGACAACTTATGCACACCGGGTTGATTGCATTTGTCGAAACAGGGCAGACCACGTGAAGGTTGCAATCTCCCACCCCGTCTCTAGTGTTGTAAAGCAGCTACTCTACCTCTGCGTTACACTGCCACCAATGGATAGAGAATCAATGTTTAGGTCTGAGCCCCTTCAACAGAAATGGGGGAGAGAGAAAAATGAATGATTTTTGTTTCTCTTTCCAGTTTTCATGAAGGGTCTCAGGCACTGTACGGCAGCAACTCTACCACTGCGTCACTGTTCCGCCCCTTGTCCTTGCCGGCCAAATGGCCCAAAAGGGGCAAGTATCATTTGCCTATATTGGCCCCTCAGTGTCTCAAACTTTCCTATCCACATCTCTGTCCGAATGATTTAAAAGTTATAATTGGGTCCACTCCTATGGCTTTTTCTGGTAGCTCAATCCTGCTATGGAATACCCTGAGTGAAAATGTTGCCCTTGAGGTGCTTCTTAAATCTCTCCCCTCCGACCCTAAACCTATGCCCTCTAGTTTTAGAATGCTGGGAAAGGGACTGCTAGCATTTACTTTATCTATGCTGATCATGATCTTGTACACCTCAGTGTGGTCCTACACTTCCTACACTCCAAAGAAAAAAGGTCCCTGCCGATTCACTGTCTCAAGCCCTAAACCCCAGGCAATATGGGGTGGCATGGTGGCGCAGCGGTAGAGTTGCTGCCTACAGAGACCCGGATTCGATGCTGTCTACAGGTGCTGTGTGTACAGAGTTTGTATGTTCTCCCCGTGACTGCGTTGATTTTCTCCGGATTTTCGGTTTCCTCCCACACTTCAGTCATACAGGTTTGTAGGTTAATTGGCTTGGTATAATAGTAAACTTGTCCCTAGTGTGCGTAGGATAGTGTTAAGGGGCTTTCCTAATCCGCAAGTTCAGAAGACTGTCTTCGACCTTCAAGCTCGAGGGCCCTCGCCTTGAAAACCTCGAGCTGGATCGACCGGCCGCATTGAAACAGCGAGCTGGATCGACCGAAGCACGAGCTGCATCTACAGACCGCACACACAAACACATCGCCATGGAGAGTCATGGTGGGGGCCATGGAAAGCGGCGTAGCGCTGTGTGTGCGATGAGGATGAAGGTAAACGGCTGCCACAGAATACGGTAAATCCTTTAGGGAGCGCGGGGGGCGGGGGGGGGGGAGCGAAGGAGAGAGAAGGGGAGAAAGGAGAGAGAAAGGGGAGAGAAGGGGGGGAGAGAAGGAGTGGAGACAGTTTTAAGGAGTATAATAAAGTTAGCGGGCATTTTACCTACTGGTTGGTCTTCTAGGTCGTGAAACTCCAATGAGCCAATCAAAATGGCCGGTCAGCGAAGGAGATTGCCTACTGCTCCCTTTGACTGCCTGTATGTAAATAGCGACCCCACTCCACTGCCCTTTGACCAAACGGCGACCTATTTTTAGTCGAGGCCGGTTTTAATCATGATAGGAAAAAAAAACAGCAACCTAGATGAAGCTTCGAAGCAGAAAGCACTTTCGACCATTAGGGAGAGTGACCAAAACCTCCTGTGACCTCATGGCGACCTTGCAGCGACCATGGGTGGGGGGCAAAGTCACTAGAGGTTGCTGTGGAGGTCTCCTACGTGGGACAGGCCCTTTACAAAGACCTCCTAGGACCTCATGTCGACCATGCTGCAAGTATGAGTCGAGGGCGAGCTCGCGGATTAGGTCTCCGCAGTGGGACAGCCCCTTTCGCTGGCCATTGTGGACTCGGTGACCTGAAGGGCTTGCTTCCACACTGTATCTCTAAACTAAACTAAGCATCTGTGGATTGGATAGCACGCAACAAAAAAACTTTTCGCGGTACCTCGGTACACGTGACAATAATACACTAAATCTATTCTGCGCCCTTTCCAACTTATTGACATCCTTCCTGTAGCTGGGCGATCAGAATTGCACAAAGTACTCCGAGACATCCGATCATGAGGTCCCAATGTGGTGAATATGGAAAGTGTGAGGCTGGCGTGCAGTGAGTGAGTGGGATTCACAAAGTTTGAAGACGTGGACGAAGGTTTCAGCAAAAGTAAAGCTGAACTGATGCGGGCAGCGATGGCCGGGCGTACGTGTGGGGGAGCCCATCGGGAGACACGTGCAGCCTGTTGACACGTCTAACCAACACACACAACACACAATTTGCATCTTAGAGCGGGATGAAAACAAACGCATTGCAAAAGTAGCCGTGCGCCCACATTTACACCCCCAGCCCCTGCAACGTGGCGATTCCACCCCCCCTCCGGGTCGCGGACGCGCCCTCTCGCCAATCGGGAGCGTTTTAACAAAACGTGACAGCGCTGACTGGGAAAGGAAGCCGAGTGTTGAGTGGCTCAGGCCGGGATGAGAGGGGCCGGAGCGGCGGGGAACCAGCAGAGGCAGCCGCTGGGTTTGAACTGAGTGCAACTTGCACAGGACAGATTGCTGAGTGCGTGGACTTAAAGGCAGTTCAGCAAATTCGAGGGGTGGTGTTTTAAACAGGTATTGGCCGGGAGGGAGACAGGACATCGACTAGAAGGAAATACATTTGCTACTTTCCCGCACTGTATCTTTTTTTTTGATGTGCCCTGTTTGTATCGTGTTGTTTCCACTTGTAGGTTACAATGTATCCGAGCGCGGGCCGTTGCAGGGCGCTGTATCTGCTGCTGTTCTATGTCACGGGCGGCTGCTCCAAGCCCACGCTGAGGAACGAGCGGGTCCACCAGGACTCTGTCCTGAGCGACAAACTGCACCAGGACGTGGCCAACTTCGAATACGATCACGAGGCCTTTCTGGGCAAGGAAGACGCCAAGACCTTCGACCAACTCACCCCGGAGGAGAGCGTCGAGAGGCTGGGGTAAGTTTAGCACGCAAGGGGGACGAGAGTGCTGCAAGTGTCAATTCAACCAAGGGGGAGGCAGGGTGAGATTTCAGCGATGCCACCCCCTGCTTATCACTCGCTGGTCAGTTAAGTTAATGCTCTTGACTTGACTAATGAGCGCTGGTGTTGATGAAATGTTGTCAGCGCAGAACAAGCCGGAGAGCGTTTAGTCACTTGCAAAGTTTCCAACTCCTCCTGTTGCAAAGAAAAACTCCCGGGAACAGTGTGCAGTATCTTCGGGGAAGTGTCATGTTAATACCAACACGTGGCAGTCGGCCCTTTTCCAGCTGTCTCTGGCATGTAAAGGGTGGGGGTTGGGATCCGACCGTGTCTTTAAATAGGAAAAGGGGACTTGGCGCTTTGCAAGCCAATAAGCTCTTTTGAAGTGCAGCCACTGTTGTAACGTTAGGAAACATCGCCGCTTATTTGTCCCCACAAACAGCAAAGTCACAATTATCCAGATTATCTGCTTTTAAGAACATGAGAAATAGAAGCAGAAGCAGGCCATTCGGGCTCTCACCAATTTCCCTCATGGTATATATAAAGTTCTATCGCGTCGTATTGGACCAAGGCAGGAGAATGGGGTTAGGAGAGAGATAGATCATCCATAATTGAATGGCGGAGTAGACTTGATGGGCCAAATGACCTAATTCTGCTCCTATCAAATGACATTTTACCTCTGCACCACTATCCTGCACTATTCCCTCCATTATCAACCTCTGTCTCAACTACACTGAATTGGACTGATTGAAAGAAACAGCATTGAAACTAGCCCTTCAGCCCACATAGTGTACACACCAAGCATCAATCACCCATTCACACTAGTTCTTTGATATTCTCATTTAAATATCCATTCCCAAAGTACATGGGGCTGATGAAATTTGTTTTCTATTCAGTCCTGTATACTGATGTGTAGTTTTGTGACTCTGATCCTTGATTCCAGGCACACTGGTCAGGGGGAATGTCGTAAGTGCATTTGCTCTCTAAGCCTCAGAAGAATCGTGTATGTTTCAGAGAGATGGTCTCTCTAACTTCGAAACTGTAGAGAGCACTGGCCCTGTTTGATGAAGCCAGCCAACTCTGGAATCATTCTGATGAACACCCCTTCTATTGGCCATAGCCTGGTAATGAACAGGTTCTGTTCTTTTAGGCGTCCTTAAGTCAAATATTGTGTTGGTCAATTCAAGTAAAGTTTGTGGGCATAGGCACGAGAAGTGAGGAAAAGGTAGAATGAAAATCTTGCTTGCAGCATCTTCGTAGGCAAATGACTCGGGCCATGCACAGCAAATTCTGCAAGACAATAAAAAGAGAAAATAAAATAACAAGTTGGGAACGTTGGTGACAAGTTGGGAAAAGGGGAAGTACAAAGAGATCTGGGGGTCCTTGTTCATCACAGTAAACATGCAGGGACCGCAGGAAGTGAAGAAAGCTAATGGCATGTTGGCCTTCATAACAAGTATAGGAGCAAAGAGGTCCTTCTGCAGTTGTACAGGGCCCTAGTGAGACCACACCTGGAGTATTGTGTGCAGTTTTGGTCTCCAAATTTGAGGAAGGACATTCTTGCTATTGAGGGAGTGCAGCGTAGGTTCAGAAGGTTACTTCCCGGGATGACGGGACTGTCAAATGTTGATAGAATGGAGCGGCTGGGCTTGTATACTCTGGAATTTAGAAGGATGAGAGGGCATCTTATTGAAACATGTAAGATTATTAAGTGATTGGACACACTAAAGGCAGGAAACGTGTTCCCGGTGCTAGGGGAGTCCAGAACCAGGGGCCACCGTTTAAGAATAAGGGGTAGGCCATTTAGAACAGAGATGAGGAAAACCTCAGGTACCTGTCCAGATACCTTCTACGTGGCAGTAGGCATTTTTCCAGCGATCAGCTCTCTCTGGCATGCACAGGCTAGTGAGGCAGGGGAGGAATGGGTACTGACTGTGCTGTTAACTCGGAAGAAGGAACTTGGTACTCTGCAGGCAATAAACTCTTTTGAAGTGCAGCCACCATTGTGGCATTGGCAGATATGGCAACTAATTTGCCCCGCTAAAAGCAAAGTTACAATTTCCATGTTAACGGTTTTTGAGGATGTAAGAAAAAGACGTTGAAGTAGACCACAGTAGTACGAACAACAAGACGTTGGTGCAAAACACAAGTAACAAACAAATCCACGGTAGTACAAGAAGTGGTCCATAGTGTTCCATTGCCTATGTAGGATTAGCATTGTATGGGTCAGTTTAAGAAGCGAATGGTGCTTTTGATGATATGCTCATGATGGAGTTTGTGGATGGAATGGCAGCCTCCTACATGCCTCCTCTCTGCAGCCTCTCACATGTCTGTTCATTGGAATATCAGTACCAGGCCATGATGCATCTAGTCGGAATATTTGAAGAATTATCAGTGCATCTGAAGAAGTTTGGTAGAGTATTCTCAGACATACTGAATATTTGTGAACTTAGAAAAAAGTAGAGGTACACGTATGCCATCTTCATGATTACATCTATTTACTGGCACAGGGCATTGGAGATGTTATTGCCAGGATGTTGAAGCTATTAACTTTACATTAATTATGTTGGTTGATGAATAACACCATCTCTTGAGAACCCACCTACCATCAACTCGTGCTGGCATTTTTCATGAACGCAAAGTGCGGAGAAGTGCCTCAGCGGGTCGGGCAGCTTCTCCGGAGGACATGGATAGGAGATGTTTTGGGGATTGAAAGAAGGGTCCCGACCCAAAACCTCACCTATCCTTGTCCTCCAGAGATGCTGCCTGACCCGCTGAGGTACTCTAGCACTTTGTGTTCTACGCAATATTCCAGTATCTACATTTCCTTGTGTCTACATTTATATTTCTCGGCTTGCGCCATGGTGCTACTAAATTGTAGCCCGTTCTCGCGGGCTAGACTAGAACAAGGCTTTTGGAATAAAGATTGACCCATTGTGCTCTAAATCAGAGGCTGAGGGGCTTCCCAGTGAACATAGTAGGGATGGAGCTCAAAGTAAAAGACGAGTGAGACTCAGAAATGATTCGGACCCAGAAACGAGAAACTGGAAGTAGGAGCAATGAACACTGTGCTGGAAAAATTCCATCGACAATGCCATTCCATCCACAAACTCTGCTCCACCTGTTGAGTTCTTCCAGCATATTGTTGGTTGCCCGTGTTGATTTTCTTCTCGTTGTGTGGTTTTAAGGAGTTTGTAAAATTGAGGCAGTTTTAAGATGTAGCAGCATCTGGCAGAGAGTTATTTTTCTGGAACTTTGTAATAAACTAATATGGAATAACATTGCAGTAGGAGGTATGACACAACATTTCCACTTGCGTGCTAAATTTCCACTTGATGCTGTTCAGGTGCAGTACATGGCCAACTTGATTGTAAACTTCTTAAGCCTGTCTCTGATTAATACAAACCTTTTAATGCCACGTCGACAGCTGCCCACAGCTTTCAAACTTACGACAAATAGTTAATAGTGAGAGAGTGGACGAGACATTCTTGGTCGTAACACTCCCTCCTGCATGGACACTGAAGAAGGCTGAGCTCTGGTCCCAGGCTGTACCACAGGGCAAGTGCCAGCTGTCTTATTATCACAAAGCAAAATATTGCAGATGCTGGAAATCTGAAATAAAACAGAAGCTAGAGATGCTCGGCAGATCAGGCATCCTTTGTAGTGAGAAACGAACCAAATGTACGAAACAAAGTGCTGGAGGAACTCAGAGGGTCAGCATCTGTACAGGGAATGCTGATTTGGATTAAAGAAGGATCCCAACCTGAAAATATCATCTGTCCATTCCCTTCACTGTTGCTGCCTGATCCACTGAGTTCCTCCAGTATTTTGTTGTTGGTTTTTTTTACAGCATCTGCAGTTCCTTGTCCCTGTAGACCTAATGTTCCTGATTGATGACCTCTCATCAGCACACTTCAGAACTTGGTCTGTTTCTCTTCTCACACACTTTGCATAACCTACCAAGTATTTCCAGCATTTTCTATGATAACAGATTTGGGGACATGGCGAATTTCACTGGGAGTTTATACCTGTCAATATGTACTTAAAAAAACTGGTTGGGTCTCTTTGCTTTACAATTGCAGCAGATGGAAGTCGCTTAAACTGCAATTGCTGGAAATACATCAATAAAAAAGAAACATTAGTTACATGCATAGATACATACGTGCATGCATACATACCAGATATACCAGCATGGAACTGAGCATATCGAAAAGTAATTTGAGTGAGAATTTTCAGATTCTGAAAGGATTTGATAGAGTGTGCGTACATCAAAACTAAAAACTTGAAAATGGAAGGATAACATCTTAACGATGGTTACAGATTAGAAAAGTTTAGGGTACAAATTTCTCCATTTAGAAACTTAATGAGTACTCAATCTCCAAATCAATAGATGTCGGTACAGTTTAGCATGTTCCTCTACACTACCACAGTAGAGGAACTTGGTTTGATGTGGTGACCTGAGGACTTATCTCGGTGAGTACCATGTGTCATATTCCAGTAAATCTGTAATGATTTACAACAGCACTTCTAATGCAAACTTATTCCATGACCAATAATGGTTCTTGATTCAATACAGTTCTGGTCTCTGCTACAGAAAGGGAGTGGTAGCATTGGAAAGAGGACAGATGAAATTTGCCAGGCTGTTGCATGGAATGAAGGTCTTGAGTTACAAGGAGAGATTGGATGGGTGAGGATTGTTCTCACTGGAGTGTAGGAGGCGGTGGGGTGACCTTGTAGGATTCTGAGGGGCATAGATAGGCTAGGTAGTCAAAAAAAAAAAAGTTTTTGATGGTAGGGAAGTTTAGAACTAGAGGGCATAGGTGAAAGAGGAGAATATTAAAGGAGATCTGAGGGGTAGGTTTCCCACATAGAGACTGGTGATTAGTTGGAACAAGCTGCCAGAGGAGATGGTAATGACATACAATGATGATGTTTGAAAAGCATATGGACTGGAAAGAAGTGGCGGTGTATGGGTTCAATGTGGGCAAATGGGGTCGGGGTGATTAGCGTGGGTCCAAGGTCGGCATGGATGATTACACAAAAAGCTGGAGAAACTCAGCGGGTGCAGCAGCATCTAAGGAGCGAAGGAGATAGGCGACGTTTCGGGTCGAGACCCTTCTTCAGACTGGTCAGGGATCAGGGAAACGAGAGATATAGACGGTGATGTGGAGAGATAAAGAACAATGAATGAAAGATATGCAAAAAAGTATAGATGATAAAGGGAACAAGCCATTGTAAGCTGTTTGTGGTGTGAAAATGAGAAGCTAGTGCGACTAAGGTGGGGGAGGGAGAAAGAGATAGAGGGAATGCCAGGGCCCGAGGGCTGAGGGAGAGGTGGGAAGGGGAGGAGACAGCAGGGGTTAACAGAATTGAGAAAATTCAATGTTCAAGCCCAAAGGATGCAGACTCCCCAAGCGGAATATGAGGTGCTGTTCCTCCAACTTGCGGTGTTGCTCACTCTGGCCATGGAGGAGGCCTTGGACCGAGAGGTCGGATACGGAATGGGAGGGGGAGTTGAAGTGCTGAGCGACCGGGAGGTCGGGTTGGTTTTTGCGGACCGAGCGGAGGTGTTCGGCGAAACGATCGCCAAGCCTCCGCTTGGTCTCACCGATATAGATCATCTGGCATCTGGAGCAGCGGATGCAGTAGATGAGGTTGGAGGAGGTGCAGGTGAACCTCTGTCGGACCTGGAAGGACTGCTTGGGTCCCTGAAAGGAGTGGAGGGGGGAGGTGAAGGGACAAGTGTTGCATTTCTTGCGGTTGCAAGGGAAAGTGCCCGGGGAAGGAGTAGAGCGGGAGGGGAGGGAAGAATTGACAAGGGAGTCGCGGAGGGAGCGGTCTTTGCGGAAGGCAGACGGGGGGAGATGGGAAGATGTGGCGGGTGGAGGGGTCACGTTGGAGGTGGCGAAACTGGCGGAGGACTATCTGTTGTATTTGCCGGCTGGTGGGGTGAAAGGTGAGGACCAGGGGGACTCTGCCCTGTTTGCGAGTGGGGAATGGGGAGAGAGGGCAGTGTTGCGGGGTATGGAGGAGACCCTGGTGCGAGCCTCATCAATAGTGGGGGAGGGGAATCCCCGTTCTCTGAAGAATGAGGCCATTTGTGATTACCTGGTGTGAAACACCTCATCCTGGGAGCAGATGCGGCGTAGACGAAGGAATTGGGAATAGGGGATGGAGTCCTTACAGGAAGCAGGGTGGGAGGAAGAGTAGTCCAGGTAGCTGTGGGAGTCAGTGGGTTTGTAGTGGATGTTGGTTGGTCAGGAGTGTATCACCTGCAATAGAGATGGTGAGGTCAAGGAATGGTAGGGAAATGTCGGAAATGGTCCAAGTGTATTTGAGTGCCGGATGGAAGTTGGTGGTGAAATGAATGAAGTCAGTCAGTTGTGTGTGGGTGCAGGGGGTGACACCAAAGCAGTCATCGATGTAACGGAGGTAGAGGTCGGGGATGGGGCCCTGGTACGCCGAGAACAAGGATTGTTCGACGTACCCAACAAAGAGGCAAGCGTAGCTGGGACCCATGCGTGTGCCCATAGCTACGCCTTGTGTTTGGAGGAAATGGGAGGAATCAAAAGAGAAGTTATTGAGGGTAAGGACCAACTCCGCTAGGCGGAGGAGGGTGTCAGTAGACGGGTATGGGTTGCTCCTCTGGTCGAGGAAGAACCGGAGGGCTTTGAGACCGTCCTGGTGGGGGATGGAGGTGTAGAGTGACTGGACGTCCATGGTAAAGATGAGAGGATGGGGGCCTGGAGAATGGACTGCACGGAGCCGACGGAGAGTGTCTGAGGTGTCTTGAACATAGGTGGGGAGGGATTTAACAAAGGGGGATAGGATGGCGTCAAGGTATGTAGAAATGTGTTCGGTGGGGCACGAACAGGCAGAGACAATGGGTCTGCCAGGGCAGTCGGGTTTGTGGATTTTGGAGAGTCGGCATGGATGAGTTGGGCCAAACAACTAATTTCAGTGCTGCACAGATCTACGACCTTAACTGAAACATCCCCATGTTCAACTCCCTCTGAGACCTTCCCGTCCCTCTATAACATCGTACAGTCCTCCGACAACACAGCTCTTCTCAAATGTTGGTCTTTTTATTAACTCCAAACTGAAATGTCAGCGAATAAAGTCTAAATTCCGGAATTTTCCCAACTGAATTTCTCCCCCTCTACAACTTCAATGTATCTGCTCATTAGGAAAGTGTAAGCCAGAAACAATATTTACGGAATTAGACCCATATCCCTCCAGTCCTTTCCTGTCCAAGTACCTGTCCATATGCTTTTAAAACATTGTAATTATATGTCTTTACCATCTCCTCTGGCAGATAGATTCACATAATCATCAGTCTGTGTGTGGAAAACCTACCTCTCATCTCTCCTTTACTACACTAAAGGGGCTATATACAACATCAAGAACCTATGATGGCCGCGTATATGCTACCAGGTAATGGAATTGATGATATAAAGAGAATTGAGATCAAATTTCATGGAACATTCATCACATCATTTGCTATTGATATATTACTTGCAACTTCTCTGCCAAATATTCTGGTAGGTTGTAAATGCAATGTTATACACAGAGTAGTGCATTTCCGGAGTTCTGTTTTTGGGATAAGCTGTTCGACCAAGTCAGGCCTATGTCAATAGACAATAGGTGCAGGAGTAGGCCATTTGGCCCTTCGAGCCAGCACCGCTAAATCATGGAAAGAGTCCCTTCGGCCCATCTTACCCACCCGTTTCAGCTTGACAACATCTTTCCTATAATACGGTGACCAAAGCTGAACACAATACTCAAATGTCCAACCACCTGCAAGCAAACCCATCCCTCACCTGTATCGCCTATCACTCGCCCGGCTTTGCCCTGTCGCTCATCTCTTCCTAGCTTTCTCCTCGCCTCTCCCCCTCTTCCCCCCCCCCCCCCCCCCCACCACCACCACCGCAATCCGTCTGAAGAAAGCTCCTGACCCGAAATGTAATCTATCCATGTTTTCCAGAAATTCTGCCTAACCTGCTGAATTACTTCAGCACATTGTGCCGTTATTTTGTAAAGCAGCATCTGCAGTTCCTTCTATCACCTCTGAATGCTCTTCCAGGTTGGCATTAAAAATCTAATTGAACTATTCCAAATAGCAGCCAGAGGAATTCTGAATGGCGTTTTGAGAAATCTTTTTCTCCCAATCAGTGATTGCTGTTTGTGGAATTTTGCTCTGCTTAAGTTGGTTGCTTTTCCTCCACTGTAATAGTGACACTACTTCAAAGTTGCTTCATCTAACGGTCTCATTGCATAAAAACTCCCAATGCAAAGCCCACAGTGATGAACTGTGCATGTCCCGATTGAAATATGAACCTCTGTGGAGTCCTGTACCAGTATAGTAAGGCATTTGAATGACGCATATGGCTTGGACTCTGATTATTCAGCATTGAAAGGCTTGCACTGGTATATATGTTAGGATGCAGTAATCTAACTTTAGGTCTTGTCTGCACCAATTCCAAAGTGCTTCATTTTTATCAAGGACAGACGCAAAGTCAGCATTTATGTCTTAGTATGTTGTTACTTTGTGTAATTTTGTGGGTTTTTTTTAAGCCAAATTTTATTATTGTGAGTTTATCCCCCCCCTCTAAAGAGCTTTGTTAATTATGTTTAAATTTGTGCGCTTGCTCATGAAAAGTCGTGGTTCAATCTCATTGTTTTCTTCACAAAGAGGTGGCATTGATTCTTGATCAGTATATTGTACAAGCAACTTGGAAAAATATAATAAATCCAGAAGCATTTTATAATTGTGTTAAGGGCAAGAAGGTAACTAGGAAAAGAGTAGGGCCTGTGAGGGACTTGCGGCTAACACTCAATGGAGCTGGAAGATGCAAGAGAGGTGTTATTACCGGTTTATACCAAAGATAGTGCAGATACTGGTTTATACCGAAGATAGACACAAAGAACAGCCTGTGGAAACCTTGGTGGATTGATTGAATGAATTGATTGATAGATACAGCCTGGAAACAGGCAATTTGGCCTGCCAAATCCAACATACTGCACCTGAGGTGAGGATTGAACCTGGGTCTTCTGCGCTGTGAGGCAGCAACTATAACAGTTGTGCCGATCAGTGATGGTTCCTGGGATTTCTGTGTGGCCTTGCTTGTGTGTAACAATCCCACCCCTGTCCTGGTTACATGGACAGATGACATTGAACACAGATCTTTACAAGGCAGTAATGGGTGGCACAGTGGTAGAGCTGCTGCCTCATAGAGCCAGAAACCTGGGTTCCATCCCGGCCTTGGGTGCTGTCTGTGCGGAGTTCACGCTTTCTCCCTGTGACCCCCATGGGTTTCATCCGGGTGCTCTGGTTTCCTCCCACTCGCAATGATATGCGGGTCTCTAATTTAATGGGCCTCTAAATTGCCTCGAGTTTGTAGGGAGTGCGTGGGAAAGTGGGAAACATACAATTTGGTGGCTGAAGGGCCGGTTTCCAGATATCTCTAAGATTTTTGCAAACGACTGTGGTTTCTTGTCTTGAATGTTTCCTTGATGAATCGGACCTTATTCTGCACTATTTGTCATCTTCAGGGCTGATTTCTCGACCAACGCAAAACCATTGATGTTATCTTGGACCACAGGAATGCGTGAAAGTCTCTTGCCCTTCCTTGGCAGCGAAAAGTCAGTGTCCAGGAAGTCCCAATTTAACGGCCTGTCACTTTTAAATTCTATGAATCTCAGCATTAGCCATGCATCCCCATGGCTCAAGGACTACAACACCATCGGCCAATGCCCACACAATGATGGTGTCAAGGAAGTCATTCATTAACCTACAACCATTAAGTACTTGATCCCAACTCTAACCCTGTGAGAGTTCACATCAGCAATACCATCTGCTCTTCCTGTACAATTGTTCATGGTCTACTGACTGACAGTGGACACGGAGACATTATGCCATTATATTATGATGATAACACTATTCAGTGATGAGTTAAGAGTTTCACTGGTAAGGCCGGCGTTTCTTACCCATCTCTAATTACCCTTAAGGTGGTGGTAGAGCTTATGGTAGAACCACTGTAGTCCTTCTGGTGAAGATGCTGTTTGGTAGGGGTTTCTGGATTTGGACCCTGTGATAACAAAGGAACAGTGGTGTGTTTCTGTCTGGATGGTTTTTAACGTTGAAATACTCAATAAAACTAAGTGTCGCGTTTTTTGTGTTTTTGTAGGAAAATTGTAGAACGGATCGATGAAAACAACGACAATTACGTGACCTTGGAAGAGCTGAAGGCGTGGATTATAAGGGTGCAGAAACGTTATATTTATGAAAATGTAGCTAAAGTTTGGAAGGACTATGACCTTAACAAAGACAACAACATTTCCTGGGAAGAATACAAGAAAGCCACGTATGGATATTACCTTGGTATGTCTAACCTTTTTCAGCGTTGCTACGGCCTGTGCCACTGGGGTAAACATTTCTATTCATAATAATCAGCGGGCACACTGGGTTAGAATGGTTGTGACTCTGGATAGAACAACCCTGGGGGTGGGAATTCAAATCTTCCCTTTCCAAGTAGAAACATTTAATACATCCATGAAAGTCGATGAGTTGCTGTAAAAACCAAATGCGATCAACAAACTCGTAGTCATGCAGTACAGGAACAGGCCCTTCGGCCTAACTCGTCCATGCTGACCAAGGTGCTCCAATCTACGTTATTCCCATTTATCCTTATTTGGCCCATATTCCTCTAAACCTTTTCTAAACATGTACCTGTCCAAGCGTCTTTTAAATGCTGTCATATTGGATGCTTCAAACTGCATTGTCCAGAGTTAGGTACGACAAATAATCGGCCGCTGAATCTGATATAATTGCATTATAGAGAATATTTAGAAGAGAGTGATTTGCACACAGAGAGTGGTTGGTGTCTGGAACAGGCTGCCTACACAGGTGGTGAAAGCAGATAAGGAGCTTGTAGAGAAGCACTAGAATTGACCTGGAAGGCTGTGGTTCTAATGTGGGCAAGTGGGATGTGTTTAGACGGGTGCAATGGAGGACCTGGTCACAGTACATTAAAGGGCCTGTTCAATGAGCACTGTCCTCTTCACCATCAAAAGCATCTACATTCGGCTCTATCTCAAGACAGCACCAGCTATTGTTAAGGATCCCCACCATCTGGGCCATTCCTTTCTCATTGCCTCCATCGGGCAGGAGGTACAAAATTCCTGAAGTCCCACACCGCCAAGTTCAGGAACTTTCACTACATTCTTGAACGGACCTGCACAATCCTAATCCTACCTATGCAACGCAGGTATGGACCACCTCTGGCAAAAGTGTGGACTTGTTTTCTTATTCTAATGTCCATTTATTTTTCTAGTCTTTATCTTTTCATTCTCTTGTAGACTTTATGTTTTTGTGTGTTGTCTGCGTCTATGTGCCTGTGATGTTGCTGCTTGCCAGGTTTTCATTCTACCTGTACCTCGCTATTCTTGTGCGCAAGGCTATAAACTACACGTGTAGGAAAGAACTGCAGATGTTGGTTTAAATCGAAGATAGACACACAATGCTGAAGTAACTCAGCGGGACAGGCAGCATCTCAGGAGAGAAGGAATGGGTGACGTTTCGGGTCGAGACCCTTCTTCAGGGGAGTGGGCGGTACAGAGATAAAATGTAGTCGGAGACAATAAAATTGGTCGGAGAACTGGGAAGGGGGAGGGGATGGAGAGAGGGAAAGCAAGGTCTACTTGAAGTTAGAGAAGTCAATGTTCATACTTAAATGTTCATGAAGTTAGAGAAGTCGACTGATAAATTAATTGGCACAGAAAATGACTGGAATTGTAACTGAATGGCAGCAGAATGGAAGGTGTTGATAAACGTGAGGGAGGTTAAGTCATAGAAAAATAAATGGAGCAGTTGAACCGATGAGAATGCTCTGATAGCTGGCGTACACTCAATGGGCTGAATGGATTTTTTCTATGGAATCTCTTAACCCAGTGAAAATGGCCACACAAGTGGATAGAGTGTTAAAGAAGGCATACTGCGTGCTTGCCTTCATTGGTTGGGACAAAGATTGGCAAGTCATGTTGCCATTGTAAAGTATCTTTGGTTATGCTGCATGTGGAGTATTGTGGACAGTTCGGATCACCACTAGACAGTAAGGATGTGGAAGCTTTCGAGAGAGTCCAGAAGTGATTTACAAGGATAGTGCCTGGATTGACATATTAGCTACATGGAGAGGTTGGATTATTTTCTCTGGAACATCTGAGGCTGAGGGGGTCACCTGATGAAAATACAGGCAATTCTTAAAATGTAAGGCAAAGATGGGTAGAGAGTCAGTCTTTTTCAAAAACTAGACGCATAGGTTTAAGGTGGAAAGTTTAAAGAAGATTTGTGAAGCAAGTTTGTTTTTTGTTTTTTTTTGACACAGCGGTAGTTTCCTGGAACTGGGAACCATGACTGCAATTTCCCCTCTGCCAGCGGAGGTAGAGTGTGGATATGAAGACCCAATTTTGGTAATTAGATCGACACAAGCAGGAAACGGAGGGATACGAACCATTTGCAGGCAAATGGGAATGGTTTATTTTGGCATTGTGGTCAGTACTGCCAGAGGTGGTGTTGAGGCAGATGCGATGGTGTTGTTTAAGATGCTTTTAGATAGGCAGGAAATGGGAGGGTGCAGCTCGCGTGTAAGTAGTGGAGATTAGTTTAACTTGGCATCGTGTTCGGCACAGGCAGTCGGCTGAAGGGCCTGTTCCTGTGCTATTCTCTGGGTCAAAGGCCTGCAATGTTTGTTCTATATGTGTTGTAGAGAGATATGGGAGAAATCACTCATTCCTAGTACTTGAGTAATCAGTAATGCGATGTCTAAAAAAGGGTCTCGACCCGGAACGTACCCGATCCTTCTATCCGGAGATGTTGCCTGCCCCGCTGAGTGACTCCAGCATTTTGTGCGTCTCTTCGGTGTAAACCAGCATCTGCAGTTCCTTCCGACACAATCAGTAATGCGTCTTGTTTCTTGGCGAAACACTATTTCTCAACGTTAGTTTCAGCGATTAACTGAATTGCTCCAGGATGCTGTACAAGCTCTTGTTTAAGAATAATTTAATGTCGTCGGTAGTTTTATTTCTCTCCTGTTCGCTGGGGCTGTGCTGGGATGTAACCCTCGCTGTGTGCGTCTACCATCACGGAGACGCCAAAAGCCACTTCCACTGTTTGGTTGAATAGTTTCCTCTCACTACTTTGGTGGTTCCCTTTTATAAAGCACTTACACACGATGATGTATGAGGGAGTGCAGACTGCCAGTGCGTCCCCTGGGAACTGAATCGGAATCGGTGGAGATTCTGTGTGCTGAGGCTGGAATGCACTGAAACAGTCCCTGAAACAGCAGTGAATTCCAAGGCGTGATTAATAGAGTCTAAAGTTGGCAATGTTACCAGATGAATGCCGAGTGAGTTCATGACATTCCCCGTGACTGCAATTTCAGTGCAGCTTCCTTTGAAATACGCAGGATACTTGCACAAAGGAAGGTCATTCTTGATAAATATTGATTTACTATCAGTAATTTCCAGATTTATAATCAATGATAAATAAAACACTTGCCCACCTCTTCATTTTTAACTATTAGAAAGTTTGGTTTTCGTTTAAGAATAGCATGTGGCAAATATGCTCTATTTAGACTTTTCGAGATAGCGTGGAAACAGACCCTTCGGCCCACTGAGTCTGTGCTGACCAATGATCACCCTGTACACTAGCCCTATTCTACACACTCGGGACAATTTACTGAAGCCAATTAATGTACAAATCTCTACGTATTTGGAGTGTGGAAGGAAACCGGAGCACCCGGAAAAAAATCCACGCAGTCACAGGCAGAACGTACAAACTGTACAGACAGCACCCGTAGTCATGACCGACCCTGGATCTCTGGAGCTGTAAGGCAGCAACTCTACTGCTGTGCCACTGTGCTGCCTGTCTGGGGCAGACCACAGATGGAATGCAATAGGAAGACAAATCATGGGCAAACCTTTCCATGTGAGGTCACTTTAATATACACACAGAATGGAGTTGTGCTATCAATTGGGCTCCTGGAATCTTTCAGCAGCCATTCCCAGTCTGATCCAGAGATGGATGGATAAAACCAATTGTTTGAGATGAAGAGACAAAGAATTGCAAATGCTGGTTTACAGAAGAAGGCACAAAGTGCTGCAGTAACTCAATGGGTCAGCAGCATCGCTGGAGAACATGGATCGGTGATGTTTCTGGACACGCCCTTCTTCTAACTTTCTTTCTCTCTCCTCCCCCCCACAATCAGACTGAAGAAGGATCCCGACCTGAAATGTCACTTAGCCATGTTCTCCAGGGTTGCTGCCTGACCCGCTGAGTAACTCCAGCACTTTGTGTCTTGTTCGAGATTAAGTCAGCTGTGGGTACCACTGTCCTGCTCCGCTCAACGGGTCTGAGTTCAAAATCCATTCGGGAGACGAACTCCAACATCCAGGCTGATGCTTCAGTGCAATTCTGAGGGAATGCTGCACTGTTGGAGGTGCTGTGTTAAACAGTAACGCTGTCTGCTTGCTCTGCTGGACATTAAATATGTCACTGCCGCTGTTTGAAGGGAAGCAGATGAATTGCTCCAAATGTCCTGCCCACTCTGTAGCCCTGAACCAATGTCACAGAAATAGATGATCACATCGCAGTTTGTGTAAACTAGTTGTGAGCAAAATAATCACTTCATTTCCCAAATAATAGCAGTGGAATGGTCATATTTCAAGTACAGAATGAACTGAAATGGCAATAGAAATACTATTCTCTCTTAATAAAGAAACCCAATACCTTGTTTTGTAAAGTCAACCAATAAGTGCTGTTGCAATTTTCAGCGAGTCAATAGTCCATGTCCTGTTGCCTCGCACCTGCGGGAGCAGATTTTGGTCAAGTGTGAGCTGGAAGCCCTGTCTTCATCTCTGCTGATTCTTTCTTCCGTTGACTTTCACCAATCTTGCGTTATTGCACAGAATCGGGATATAGCGCAAGGAATGAGAACTAAACGGCAGACTAATTGTACGGGCAGCATAATGCCACTGTCTCACATCCCCTAGATATCCGGGTTCAATCCTGACCACCTGGTCCTGTCTGTGTGGGGATTGCGTGATTCCCCCCGTGACCATGTGGTTTTCATTCCAATGCTCTGGTTTCTCTGTTTCCTTGGAGGGCGGCACGGTGGTGCAGCAGCAGAATTGCAGCCTTGCAGCACCAGACCCGGGTTCGATCTTGACCACGGGTGCTGTCTGTATGGAATTTATCCATTCTCCCCGTGATCGCATGGGTTTTCCCCGGGTCCTCCCACACGCAGAGGTTTGTAGGGTTCATTGGCTTTGGTAAAAATTGTAAATTGTCCCTTGTGTGTGTGGGATAGTGCAAGTGTATGCGGGTCACTGGTCAGCATGGACTCGGAGGGCCAAAGGGCCTGTTTCTGTGCTGTGTTTCTAAACTTAACTAAACGTGTGCAGGGTTAATGGATAATTAACTACCATAAATTGTCCTTGGTGCAGGGGTTCCCAACATTTTTCGTCCCGTTTACCCCTGGCAACTTTAATCGCCCATAACAATGTTATTTCACTTATTTACGAACAAGTAATGATGAACAGATACCGGTAAAGCGGAACCAAACACAGTCAGTCAATGAGAAAAAATATATACAAATCCAAAATCAACACATTTATCCCCTGGGTAGGTGAAATTGACCCCAGGTTGGGAACCCTTACCCTAGTGTGTGGGTGAGCGGTAGAATCTGTCGGGGGCTAGGGTTAGCACGCAACAAAAGCTTTCCACTATACTTCGGCACACACGAAAATAAACTAAAACTAAAACTGAACTGAAACTGAGTTGAT
Source organism: Okamejei kenojei (assembly GCA_035221665.1). NCBI lineage: Eukaryota > Metazoa > Chordata > Chondrichthyes > Rajiformes > Rajidae > Okamejei > Okamejei kenojei. Next base: position 10,981,455 of record CM069148.1, on the reverse strand, counting down.
GAGGACATGGGGAGAATAAAATGGGATTAGTGTCGAATTAGTGTAAAATGAATACTAGATGGTCAGCATGCACTTGGTTGGCCAAAAGGTCTGTTGACATTGACTCCCAAGCCATATCTCACATTAACTTGATACCTGTCAAACTCTCCCGGGTCTGATGGCAGAATAAAATCCTGATGTAGTTAGAACACATGCACTGGATGGTTTTACAATTTGCATCAGGAGTTATGGGAGCCACTTGTTTCATTAGATGATTGGATTACTGACTTGCAGTGACCTGTTCCACACCATTTCACATTAATCGAAACTGCCCTGTTCTCATTGCATTGTTGGCACAGTCTAGGGTGAAAGCTTGTGAATTACTAACATGGTGCAATATGTGAATTAAAATCCTCCGGCTGGGACACTTTGCAATCGCCCTGCAGTTATTGCATCCATTACCTCTACATTTGGCACAACAAGGCAGGGCTTGTGGGGTTTAGGAGGCTCTTTCTCCATGTCCTATTTTAAGTGGCGGTGGTTCATAGATTCAATACAGTCAACAAATATGTTATCCATAGTCTCTAAGTACCAGTTATGAAATACATAATTACCTACCCAAAGCATGGTTGCAACACTGCTCAAAGTCGACTTGTAGAACAGAATTAAACTTCTGCAGGAGCGAAAGAGGTTACAGAGTGGTGGACATTGCCCGGTCCATCACGGGTACTGACTTCAAAAAGTCAAAGTCAAAAGAGTTTATTGTCATGTGTCCCTGACAGGACAATGAAATCCTTGCTTTGCGTCAGCACAACAGAACATAGTAGGCATTGACTACAAAACAGATCAGTGTGTCCATATACCATTATATACGTAAATACACACATGAATGAATAAATCGATAAAGTGCAAATAACAAGTGCAAGTGCAAAAAAGGGGTATTAAAGAGGACTTCCCCACTATCGAAAGGATGTGTCAGGTTGCACTGATTCAAAGTTAACCAGTATCATCAAGGACCTACCCCACCCTGGCCATGTTCTCATTTCAATCCAACCATTGGGAAGAAGGTACAGGAGCCTGAAAACCATGACCACCAGGTTCAGGAATAGCTGCTTCCCAACAACCATCTGGTTTTGAACAATACACAATACTAACCTCAGTAACGATGAACTTCTATGGAATTTCATGCATTGCAATAACTTTTTTGCACTAATATTGTGGCTATTGATTTATAGAATATTTAAGGAATTTATATATATCATCTGTGAGTATTACATTTACAGGCCCGTTAAACAGCTGCAAGTAAAAACATTATTGTTCTGTTGTCAGTACATGTAACAATGTAACACTCTTGACACATGAGAACTGTTTTATTTTGCCACCCACAGCTGGTAACTATCAAGGTGAATTTAAGACTTCAGCTAGCCAATCTCAATAAATAAACATAATATGACTTGCGTTCCAAAGTAAGAAGAATGAAGAGTGTTTCAACTGCACGTAATTGTAATGTAGAAATCCTAAAAGGCCTGTCTCACTTGGGCGACCTAATCTGCGAATCCTGAAGAGTGCCTTCGACCTTAAAGGTCGAGGGCATTCTCCTGGAAAGCCTCGAGCTGGATCGACCGGCTACGTTGAAACGACGAGCTGGATCGAAGGAACCGCCAGCTACCACACACACAGACGCGCACACACACAGACACCCCCCCCCCCCCCACCTTGCAGAAATGTTTTCAATACCCTGACATTTTTCCCGCGACCTAGCTGAGGCCGCGAGTAGGCGGGCACCTCCCTCGAGCATGAAGGAGAGTTCCAGCCACCTCATGCGACCTCCTAGGACCTCGTGTTGACCATGCTGCGAGTTTGAGTCCAGGGCAAACTCTTGTAAACTCGCAGCTTAGGTCGCCCAAGTTGCACGTGGTGGGGGAGTACAGTGCAGTGGGTTTGCAACCTCCAGTAACACAACCTGTCCTTCTGTAAACCGCAGAGAATCCAGAGGAGTTTCAGGACACCATTGATCAGTTCAGCTTAAAGAAGATGTTGCCTCGCGACGAGCGGCGATTCAAGGCCGCGGATATGAATGGAGACATGGTGGCGACCAGGGAGGAGTTCACTGCCTTCCTTCATCCAGAGGAGTTTGATCACATGAAAGACATTGTTATTTTTGTAAGTACTGGAGTCTCCGTGCTGCTTCTTATGCCCCTGTCCCACTTAGGAAACCTGAACGGAAACCTCTGGAGACGTTGCGCCCCACCCAAGGTTTCCGTGCGGTTCCCGGAGGTTTTTGTCAGTCTCCCTAATGGTCGAAAGTGGTTTCTGTTTTAAAAATCGGTTTAGCGATGCTAGTTGAAGGTGGTTGCCGGAGGACAAATACCTCCGGGAACTGCACAGAAACCTTGGGTGGGGTGCAAAGTCTCCAGAGATTTCCGTTCAGGTTTCCTAAGATGGACAGGGGGCATTAATCTCTTCAGAATTGGACAACCTCTCAGTGCAGGAGGTTGGCCCCTAATACCTGTCGCAGCACTTTGAAAGGCAAAGTAGATTGTGTTTTCAATTTATGATGCATTGCCTGCAAATAATTTTGTTCCCTCTCCTTCTACATCCTCCCCGAGATCTTTTGGTTCTGATTTATCTGGGAAATCCCAACAATGCATACGGATGGCAACATCAGGGCAATCCTAGATGTGCCACTGTGTACCTGGAATATCTGGTAACAGATACAGCTACAGAGACCCGGGTTCAATCCTGACTTTGGCTGCTGTCTGTGTGGAGTTTGCACCTTCTCCCTGTGACCCCGTGGGTTTCCACTGGGTGCTCTGGTTTCCTCCCATATCCTAAGGACGTGCGGATTTGTAGATTAATTGGCCTTGGTAGAGTGGATGCGAACGTGGGAATAACACAGAAAAAGTGTGATGGGTAATGCTGGTCAGTGCAGAAGCAGTGAGACAAAGGGCCTGTTTCTATGCTGTGTCAATCTTAAAAAAAAAATCATCTCTTACTGAAATATTTTGTTGCCTTGCTTCCCTCATTGCTCCTCCTGTAGACACTGATGAAAATGAAATACTTAACAGCTCCACAGTTACATTACAGGAAGTCAACTGCACACAATTGCCGCTTTAATGGCACCACATATAAGAAACAAACATATAGCCCAATAAACTACAATGTGATCAAATTAAACCTATAATGTCCAAACCAAAGCAACATAAACCTGGAACATTAAATCTTGATGTTAAATGAGTCAACTTGTATATCAGTTACCATGTAATGGCAGCTAGTAAACTATACATGTACTTTTCTTACTATACGAGTCCTCCATACTACTTCTGTTTAACCTACCGAGTTATTCCTCTGCTACTGTCTCCCAAGGCAATGCCTGCACTTGTTACAGCTCATCACACAGAGCCCACGTGATGCAACTGTTGGTTCAGACAATTGATAAAATTAATTATACGGTCGTTCTTGCTTCAATATTCCCCTGATAACTATCAGTCAAACAATAAGCTGTTCTTTCACTGCCAAATGACTCCAGTGGTTCAGCACTGCATCAAAGTTGTAGTATCAAATACATAGAGTATTATTTGACATTTCCACCCTCGGACTGTTTATCCTATCTATGCCTCCCCTAATTTTACATACCTTTACTGGGTCTCCCTTCAACCTCCAGCACTCCAGAAGAACAATCTGGTCAAGTGATGCCATCGGACATGTGGCGACTGCATGGCCGATAGGGATAGAAATTTATTTATAACATAACACACGTTTTGTTTATACACACAAAATGCTGGCGTAATTCAGCAGGACAGGCAGCGTCTCTGGAGAGAAAGAATGGCTGATCTTTCAGGTCAAGACCCTTCTTCAGAAGAACTTCTTCTTCATCAGAGATCCTTCTGAAGACCCTTCTTCACTGGTTCTGAAGAAGGGTCTCGACCCGAGACGTCACCCATTCCTTCTCTCCGGAGATGCTGTCTGTCCTGCTGAGTGACTCCAGCATTTTGTGTCTATCTCCGGTTTAAACCAGCATCTGCAGTTCCTTCCTACACGTATCGTTTAGTTTAGAGATAAAGTGCTGAAACGTGCCCTGTGGCCCATCAAGGCCGCACCGACCAGTGATCCTTGCGCACTAACACGATCCTGCGCACACTAGGGACGATTTACAATTGTACCGAGCCAATTAACCTACGAACCTGAATGTCTTTGAAGCATGGGAGGAAATCAGAAAACCCAGATAAAACCCACGCATGTGACAGGGAGAACGTACAAACTCCATACAGACAGCATCCATAGTCGGGATCGAACCCGGATCTCTGGCGCAGAAAGGCAGAAACTCTACCGCAGCATCACAGTGCCTGCCCTCGTTGTCGATGAAAGTCTGTGAAGCTGTAACCTAGTGGGAGGAACAAACACAACATTTCACCGTTGTCCAAAATGACAGTCTAACCGAACTGAGAAAATAGCAAACTCTTTAGGCAAAAGTGGTTAACATTACGTAAAACTGGGCAACCAGTTAGTGCACATTTAAAAAAATTTTAAAAAAGCAGAGGGACTGTGGGGAGAGCGGGCCTAATTGGGCAGCAAATGGGGCCAAAGATGGGGACAAAAGGTATACTTAAAATGAAAATGGTCTCTTGTGTGGTGGTGTGAATAGTAAGACAATAGTGTTGATTTTCAGGAAGAATTCACCGCATTCTTTCAGTTGGAAACTGAATATTGAGGATCAAATATCTGAAATTTAATACGTACAATCCAGCTATAGGTTGCAGTGCATGGAGAACACTCCCTAACCCCATTGTGTGGCTTCCCCCAGTAAGGCGCAGTGTTTGTTCATTATTCTGCCTTGCGCTTTCACTGTGCCCTGTTCTTCATGCTTCCCTTGTTCCAGACAGTTGCAGTTTTCACTTTACCGCCTATCCATTCAGATTTAGTTAACCTTTGACGCAGTATAAACTGGGACATTTCAACGAATAGGCAGAGGGTAGAAATTCCCTCAAACTCCCTCTCCCTGACTCTCAGTCTGAAGAAGTGTCTTGAACTGAACGTCACCTATTGCTTTTCTCCAGAGATGCTGTCTGACCTGTTTAGTTACACCAGCTGTTTGTATCTATCTTAGGCAGTGGGTACAAATTTGGCAGCTGCATATATTTGAGATTTTTACAGTGTATCTGCTTCTGGTCACCATGCAACACCGCAGCTGGTAGTCCTGTCTTCCAGCACCGGAAACCTGGATTTATCCTGATCTCTATTCCCAGAGTGGTTGGGAATATGGGATTAGAGTAAATGGGCTGTTAGTGCTCGGTGCAGTCTCAGTGTGCCGACGGGCATGTATCCATGCTCTATGATACATAGAAAATAGTTCCAGGACTAGGCCATTCGGCCCTTCGAGCCAGCACCACCATTCAATATTATCATGGCTGAACGTACAGAATCAGTACCCCGTTCCTGCTTTCTCCCCATATCCCTTGATTCCATTAACCCTCAAAGCTATATCTAACTCCCTCTTGAATACATCCAGTGAATTGGCCTCCACTGCCTTCTGTGGCAGAGAATTCCACAGATGCACAACTCTCGGGCTGGAAAAAAGTATTTCCTCATTTCAGTCCAAAGTGGCCTACCCCTTATTCTTAAACTGTGACCCCTGGTTCTGGACTCCTCCAACGTGGGGAGCATTTTTCCTGCATCTAGCCTGTCCAATCCCTTAAGAATTTTATATGTTTCCATAAGATTCCCCCTCATCCTTATAAATTCCAGTGAATATAAGCCCATTCTGTGACGATGGGCATAATAGGGGTTGCAGAAGCCATGTCTGAGGATGTTTCCATGGATTGAAGAATGCTAGTTATAGAAGAGGATCCGAGACAGGCCTTGTCTCGTTTAGAACGGACGGTCAATTGGTTGTGTTAAAGGTTCTGCCTGCACAGATGGGAAGGATATATTTCTTCAGCAGTTGTTACCTGGAAGACATAGATTCAGATTAATTGGTAGCAAGATTAGAGAGGAGGTGTGGAAAAATGTGTCACCCAATGATAGTGGGGGTCTGGAACTCGCAGCTCAGCAGTGGGGGAAGCAGATGGACTCGCCACATTTAACAAGTACATGAATGGGCACTTCAGAGTCATAACCTGTGAACCTAATTAGTGTTGGTTTATTATTGTCACAAGATACAGTGAAAAGTTTTGTTTGTGAGTGTAGTGTGTTAGTTATAGCTTTAGAGATACAGCGTGGAAACAGACCCTTCGACCCACTGAGCATGCTGGTCATTGATCACTTGTTCACTCTAGTTACCACACTACACTAGGAGCAATTTACAGAGGCCAATTAACCTGCAAACCACACATCTTTGGGATGTGGGAGAAAACCAGAGCACCCGGACAAAACCCACGCTGTTGCAGAGAGAACGTGCAAACTCCACACAGAAAGTACCCAAGGTCAGGATCGATCCCGAGTCTCTGACGTTGTGAGGCACCAGCTCTACTGCTGTGCCACTGTCCAGTCAAATCACAATCTACGAGTACAACACAAGTACAACAAATAATGCAAAGAGAAAAATACCAGAGTGCAGAATATAGCATTGCAATGCTATAACGTTACAGAGAAACAGTCCAAGGTCCGCAAAGTGGCAGGTTGGAAGATCAGGAATACCCCCTAGCTCATGAGAGGACCACAAAAGATGAAGTACTTTCAAGCTTTTGCATCTTCTGCCCGGCGGGAGAGAGGAGAAGAGGGAATAACGAGGGTGAAAATAGTCATTGAATATGTTGGCTCCAATCTCGAGGCAGTGTGAAGTGTAGATGGTGGGGAGTCTGGTCTGTGTGATGGACTGGACTACAGGCAGAGAGCTATAGTGTTTGGCTCCATTTTAAGGCACTCGTGTGTCAAAAACGTCACTGGGGCACAGGAAGTCGTAACCCCCAAGAGATCAGGGGCCGGTCCTTTGGGAGGGAATGAGAAGGAATATCTTCCCTCAGAATCATGAATCTTTGGAATTTGCTTCTTCAATGAGTTAGACATAAATGCATCCTGCGTCTCCAAGCAAACTTAAGATCGTTTTTATTTCTAGGAAACACTTGAAGACATTGACAAGAATGGAGATGGATATGTTGATGAGGATGAATACATTGGTAAGGATTACTGCCTCTCTAACCGTTTTCTCCGGGTGCTCCGGTTTCCTCCCACACACCAAAGATGTACAGGTTTGTAGGTTAATTGGCATCGGTAAAATTGTAAATTGTGTAGGGTAGTGCTAGTGTACAGGGTAATTGCTGGTCGAAGTGGGTCGAAGGGCCTTTTCCACACTGTATCAATGTATCTCCAAAGCACATGGCCCAGGGGGACAACATCTAGCCCAATAGGAGGAAAATTTGGAAATTGGAACTGTTCCCCCATGGCTGTTTGTGGCAACCAATTGTTCTTTGGGCAGCCTGAAGAAACTCCATTTGATAGTTGAGCCTTGGGTTAGGATTGCTACAGATTTTGGGATAGAAGAGGGTTCACAGAGGGCAAAAGAAGAGATTAGAGAAGGAAGTGTGAATATTGAAATCTGACCTTGATAAGTTAATAAGCAGAGGCTGGGGGTATGTGGAAGGCCACCACTGGGGTCGGTTAAAGTCTCTCTCGTGCATAGCCTCCAAGCTCAGAAATACCAAGGGTCACAAAGCCATTCTGCCTCACTGCATTCTGCTCTTCCAGCTGATATGTACACAAAGGAGGAAGGTGCGATCGAGCCCGAATGGGTCAAGACGGAGCGGGAACAGTTCACGGATTTCCGTGACTTGAATAAAGACGGGAAGATGGACAAGAATGAAATCCGACACTGGATCCTCCCAGAAGATTATGACCATGCCCAGGCTGAGGCCAGGCATCTCGTCTATGAATCTGACAAAAATAAGGCGAGTGCAAGTATATTCCCTAAACTTAAACTTTGTGTCTGTCTCGGCATAAACGATCATTTGCAGTTCTTTGTTTCGATATATTCCATAAACTCCAAAGTGATCCATCTCAAACACAAAGAAGGCTGTGGGGCCTTGAAAGAGTTCTCTTTTGAAGGTTGGCACAGTGGCGCAGCTGGTAGAGCTGCTGTCTCATCACGCCAGATACCCGAGTTCGATCCTGTCCACAGGTGCTGTCTGTGTAGAGGTTGCACGTTCTCCCTGTGACCACGTGGGTTTGCTCCAGTTTTCCTCCCACACCCCAAAGGCATGCAGGTTTGTAGGTTAATTGGCCGCTGTAAATTTCTCCTAGTGTGTAGAGAGTGGTTGCAAAAGTGGGATAATACAGAACTAGTGTGAACAGGTCAGCATGGACTCAGGAGGAGGGGAAGGGGGGAGGGGGGCGCAAGGGCCTGTTTCCATGCTGTATCTATCAATCAAGGTTTTAGTTTGGTTTATTATTGCCATGTGTATTGAGGTACAGTGAAAATGTTGTATGCAATGCAGTCAAAGGAAAAAAACTATGCATGATTACAATCAAGCTACGCACAGTGAACACATATAGGATAAATCAAGCAATGTGCCATCAGGCAATGTGTCTCGGTTCATCATAACACCATGAAGAAATGACCCGATCGTGAGGCAGACTTCATCCATTGCCATTCGGCCATTCAAACGGGAGTAAATCCCGGATTTCAGTGCAGGCTCTCAAATGGGATCTATTGATTTTACGCTTCACTAGACTCCACACAAATATCCAAGGTGAGGGCTTAGTCTTGCCGAGATTCCCTGGTGTTCATCGAGAATACTGTGCCCGGACCCATCTGTAACACGATCATTGATTTCAATGGGGATTGTAGTTCAACGTGATTTTAGTGGGGACTGTGGGTCAAAGTCTCAGAGGACAAAGACAAAGGAAAGTTGTTTCTCGGGAACGATTTTGCTTTAATTTGGTGATTTTTATAATTTTGTATTTTGCCTATGCCCACCATCAACCTTTTGACTCCATTTTGTTCCCACCACATTTTCCCCAGATTCGACATTCAAGATGATTGATAAGAACAATCAGTTAAAAAGATTTTCACTGTGCCTTGGTAAATTTGATAATAAACTAAACTAAAATGGAGAGAAAGAGGAAACTATCTCTGCCCTTCGGAGGAGCGAGTGTTTGTATATATTGCTGGTCTTTTGACTTTAATAACATAATGGGTGCTCTATCATATGTAAGGGTGATCGTAAGGTGGGAATTCTTAACCCAGTAATGGCCCCTACAGCACAGAAAGGGTCTATTTGGCCCATTTCACCTTTTTATAAAGGTTGTCCAAAAATAGCCTCACAGTGTTGCCCATAACTGCAGTTTAATCCTTTTCAAGATCATCTGCTGTTGACTTTTGAAAGCTCGAGTGGAATCTCATTCCATTGCCCTTCCACATTCAATTTCTGTTTTTGGATCTTGCTGTACATAGATTAGTAGTCTTATTTCTTATGTTACGACTGTGACTACACTATACTTGACTCAGCAATACTTTATTAGTCATAATGTCCTGAGTGTGAAAAGCATTTCAGCAAGTCCGATACTTTTTAATGATCAAACCCTATAGAATGCAGTTGACTTTTTTTCACCCCAAAACCTTTTCATTTGATTTATTTGTCAAATAGGATAAGCGATTATCAAAGCATGAAATCCTGGACAAATGGAGTATGTTTGTTGGTAGCCAGGCCACCAACTATGGAGAAGATCTGACTCGAAACCACATTGAGTTGTGAGAAGACAGCAGAAGAACCTGTTGGGTGACGGGATGATTCTCCTTCCACTCACAAGTTTGGACACGTCTCTGTTGAAGATGAAGAAACGGATTAACGGGCTGCAAGTTCCTACCGTGTGTCACGTGACTGCAGCTGTTTGACCAGCTAATATAGTCGACTCTTTACCTCAATAACTCATGGGCTGCTTTTGCCCAAATATTTGTTTGCACCAATATCGATCAATGTAAAAAGACTTCTCTGCAGTAGGGTTGTACAGTTAAGAATGTTGGAAACCATTGGACACTTTTTTTTTTCTACCCAAACAGGACTTTGGCTGCTGGATTATTCTTGCTCCATTATATCTTCTGTTGCCATAAAGGACAAAGCCCCAGAACAATCACCTGGTGGGGACAGCCAAGGGTCAGCTGTCTCCCATCCAAATTGTATTCTTGTTGATCCTGTTACGGGACCCTAAGGTACAAGAGAACATAGTCATATAACTTCACCCCTGTGATGGCCACCAGTTGGTGGGGCAAGGGCAGTATGTACATTGGAATGCCCAGAACTTCATGAACCTTTCCAAGTTGTACGTCAGTTGTTGAGTGGCACAGCGGTAGATTTGCTGTCTTACAGCGCCAAAGACGTGGGTTAGATCCTGATCAGGGGTGCTGCTATATGGAGTTTGCACGTTCTCCCTGTGACCGTGTGGGTTTTACTGACTGCTCTGGTTTCCTCCCATATGCCAAAGACAATGTAGGTTAATTGGATTTTGTAAATTGTCCCTAGTGTGTAAGATAAGACTAATGTACGTTTGGTGATTGTTGGTTGGCGTGGACCCGAATGGCCTGTTTCCACGCTGTATCTCTAAACTAAACCTATCCTGACTTGGACATGCAGGGTGATTCTTTTGTTGTCATTGACACTAAATTTCCTGTCTGCCATCATTGTGAGAGCACCATCAGTGTAGGAATTTGGGTAGAAACTTCCCCACATCCTTTTCAAAGGTATATGCCAGCCTTGTCTGCAACTCGCACATTCTTTGGAAAGACACAAAAAGCTTTGAAGTAACTTAGCGGGTCAGACAACATCTCTGGAGAACATGGATAGGTGACATTTCGGGTTGAGACCCTTCTTCAGACCGAAGGTTCTGTTCCCACACTCTATGAATACATTCATGAAAAAATCTTCCATCTTATCTTTCCAAGTGACACATCTTGCCAAATTGGACTACTTTCCACATTAACCTCAGTTACATGAAGTACTGGCCATTTCCTGTCAAGTTGGGCGTTTGCCAATAGGATTTGTGCTGAGGGTTGCAGTAGTTCATTTGCTAAGGAGTAGCAGGGCAGGTGTGAAGAGGTGGCGCTGGGGCCCCATAAAGGATACAGGCAGAAGAATTAGTTAAGGGGAGGTCCCATCTGTGTTTGATGTTGGACCATCAAATTAGACCAGTGTGCTGCAAAAATGACAACCAAATATTTCTGGAAATGTTACAAGGCTTCCATTACATTTAAGGATTGGTCAGTTTTTAAGTTTAGCAATAAATTGTTGGGAGGCTATTAATATAATTTGCTAATGTGCTTCCCAGCTATAAAATCACAAAATTTAAGACTAAACGAAGTGAGATTGGGATGGGTCAACAAAGGTCTGGCCAATATTGGTTTGCCGCCCATAAAGTGACCAAGGCTGTTAGATCAGTCTTGCTTGCAAGTAGATTGTGCTCTTTCATCATATTACCTGGGCTGGTTCTCTCTGCACACCTCATGTAAAGGATGGGTTTTAAGGACTAAGAAGGCAAAAAAAAAGGAGAGGGGGAATTCCAGAACCTAGACAGCTGAAGGCACCTCTTCCCAACATAGCGAGTGGAAGATAAACATGTTCCACAGGAGAATTGGAGAAGCGCAGAGATCTCTGGCTGCAGAGCTGAAGGAGGTTGCAGGAAAAAGGGATGGGTGAAGCCTTTGAGGGATCCGAAAACAAGCTTAAGAAATTCAAAATGGAAGTGTATTTCAATAGGGAACCAATGGAAGTAGGTGAGGTGGCTGAGAAGGGTCTTGGTACGAATCAGTATTGGAATTTATTATTGTCACGCACACTGAGATACAGTGAAAAACTTTGTTTTAGGTACATTTTAGATACATTTTCTAAACATTATTCTGGACATTATTGCCATAGAGGGAGTGCAGAGAAGGTTCACCAGACTGATTGCTGGGATGTCAGGACAGTCTTATGAAGAAAGACTGGATAGACTCGGTTTATACTCTCTAGAATATAGGAGATTGACAGGGGATCTTATAGAAACTTACAAAATTCTTAAGGGGTTGGACAGGCTAGATGCAGGAAGATTATTCCCGATGTTGGGGAAGTCCAGGACAAGGGGTCACAGCTTAAGGATAAGGGGGAAATCCTTTAAGACCGAGATGAGAAAGACTTTTTTCACACACAGAGTGGTGAGTCTCTGGAACTCTCTGCCACAGAGGGTAGTTGAGGCCAGTTCATTGGCTATATTTAAGAGGGAGTTAGATGTGGCCCTTGTGGCTAAGGGGATCAAGGGGTATGGAGAGAAGGCAGGTACGGGATACTGAGTTGGATGATCAGCCATGATCATATTGAATGGCGGTGCAGGCTCGAAGGGCCGAATGGCCTACTCCTGCACCTAATTTCTATGTTTCTATTTTACTATACATGAGTGAAATGTGTACTGCCAAAGAGAAAGGAGAGTGCAGAATATAGTGTTACAGTTATTGGAAAGTGCAGATAAAAATAAATTTGAGGGCCGTCATTGACGGCGATTAGATGATCAGGAATACATCCTTAGCATGTGAGAGGACTGTTCAAGAGTCTGATAACAGCTGGGAAACAGCTGTTCTTGAACCATGTGGTACGTGCTTTCAAGCTTTTGTACCTTCTGCCCAATGGGAGGGGAGAGACGAGAGAATAACGGGCTTGTATGTAAGTTGCTTTCCCAAGGCAACATGAGATGTAGATGAAGCTCGGAGGGGGCTCGTTTACGAGATAGACTGGGCTGTGTCCACAACTCAGCAATTTCCTGCGGTCTTGGGCAGTGCATGACGTCAACACCAAGATGTGGGTGGCAGAGTGGCGCAGTGGTAGAGTTGCTGCCTTGCAGCACCAGAGACCCAGCTTCAATCCTGATTACCGGTGCTATCTGTACAGGGTTTGTACGTTCTCCCTGTGACCACGTGGGCTTCCTCCGGGTGCACCGGTTTCCTCCCAACATTCCACAAAGACGTGTAGATTTGTAGGTTAAATGGCTTCTGTAAATTGTCCCTAGTGTGTAGGATAGGGCAAGTATAGAGGTGATCGCTGGTTGGCTCGGACTTGGTGGGCCGAAGGGCCTGTTTCCACAATGTATCTTTAAAAAAAAAATGATTGTAAACCAGAACTTCAGTTGATATCACATAAATGGACGATGCAATTTAAGAAACTGAATAGCAGTGTTTTGGAATGTTTCTGTCCAGAGACTAGAAGGAGGCTTTCAATACCACGTGGGCACAAGCACGGGTGATGCAGGTGATGATACCACGGTGGTCTTGATGATGGCCTGGATATGTGGTTAGAAATTTATCTCTGGGTTAGATGGAACAGTAAGGATCAGTCTGGTTTCGGAGCAACAGAGCTGGGGATGAACCATGACCACGGGTTCAAGAAGGAACTGCGGATGCTGGAAAATCGAAGGTAGACAAAAGTACTGGAGAAACTCAGCGGGTGAGGCAGCATCTATGGAGCGAGGGAAATAGGCAACGTTTCGGGCCGAAACGTTGCCTATTTCCTTCGCTCCATAGATGCTGCCTCACCCGCTGAGTTTCTCCAGCACGTTTGATAACTATGACCACGGTCTCCACAATAATTATTGTGTGTGAACAGTCATAGTTGTCAGAAGAACAGTGTGATAGCTTAGTGAGTGCAGATGGGTGGCTGTGATACCAGTGAGGCAGAGGTGGGTCCCTTTGAACATTCGAACCCAACGTATGCGAATGGTGTGGTTCTTAGTTATGGTGGAGGGCAGGGATAGAGAAGTATAAAGTCTAATTCTCTGCCACAATATATTGAATACATAATAATGAATCGGGTGACATGGTGTGAGGGGAACTGAGAGGAGACTTGCATGTACGTGTTGAAGAATCAGTTCAGAGAATGTCAGCTCGGGAACATGGGATATGTAGAGAAGGCCAGTCCATGCATAACATAATATAGTGAACACATGTATATGTAATCAGCAACATGTAGACACAAGAGACTGCAGATGCTGGAATGTTGGCAAAGTGCTGGAGGGACTCAGCGAACAGGCAGCATGTGTGGAGAGAATGGTCAGATGCCATTTCGGGTCGGGTCCCTTCTTCAGAGTGATTGGAGATACGCTGGTAGTACTTCATGGAAGCTGGCCTCGTAAGCCGATGCTGAGAAGGCTATGACATCAGTCAGCCCTATAGTTAGTGTTGGGGGTTGTGTATGGAAGAGAGAGAGAGAGAGAAAATATAGGTTTACTTTAACAAATAACTGCACAGCACACCATTTAAAGTTGTATGGTTATATCAGAGTGCATTGCTAAGGTTATTTGTGACCACAAATCAGTGCAGACCTCAAGACCGTGCTGCTTAAGGTATCTAGGACATTTGTAGAGAATACTTTTGGCAAGCTCCTTCAGAAAACACTTTTAGTCTACAAACCTTTAGTCTAAAACCTCTTTACTGCAGCTTTGTGACAAAATTTGCCACAGCAGTCGAGCTACTGCCTCACAGCGCCAGAGACCCGGGTTTGATCTTGATCTTGTGCGGAGTGTGTACATTCTCTTGTGACCGCGTGGGTTTTCTCCGGGTGCTTCAGTTTCCTCCCACATTTCAAAGGCGTGCAGGCTTGTAGGTTAATTGGCTTCTGTAAATTGCCCCTTGTGTGTTGAATGCTAAAGTGGGATAACAGTGTATGGGTGACCGATGGTTGGCATGGACTTGGTGAGCCGAAGGGCCTGTTTGAACGATGTATCCCTAAAGTAAATGCAGTCAGGAGATGTTTGAGCTGATGATTAAATAGAGATTTTAAGAAGCAGTAGAGATTGGCTGAAAGGTTTATGGAAGGAATTCCAGAGTTTGAGGCCTCGCTGCTGAAGCCCAGGTCATGGTTGGTGGAGGGTCCCACACTGGAGAAGTATGAAAGACCTGAAGCAGGCCAGTGGAAGTGAGTGTGAAGCTGGAGGACATTTCGGGGGGAAGAAAGGGTTGAGGGGGCTTGGGACGAAAGGAAGGATGGTATTTACAACTAAAACGGAGAACATTGCAAGCAGAGAAACCATGCAGCGCCTCAGCACAGATAACATCACGTTCTTTAAATACAAATAATTGAGAATATGCAGTTCGGGAAGTCTAATAGAATACTAGAAAATGGTCTAAACACACAGCAGGTCTGGCAGCATCTGCGAGAAGAGAAACGAGTAAGCATTTTAGGTTTAAGTCCATTCATAAAACTCCGAAGTTTAATTTGCAGAGAGTGTGAGCAAGAGGTGGATAGGACAAAGGAAATGTCTGGTGGAATGACTCGCGGATTCCCCAGGCAATTAGGTATTGTTTAAGCCATTGATAGATCAACTCGATGCTGCATTAACAGGTTATCACCGTGGCAGACTTGACTTCTCCCTATCAGAGAAATTCCCTTTGTCCCAACCATCCATCCCCAACTTAAAACTAATGTGTGTAGAAAGGAACAGCAGATGCTGGTGTATACAGTATATACAGAGATTTGTAATAGGAAAAACTCACATGTGGTTAAAGTGCACATTGTCAGATTTTATTAAAGGACGTTTTTATATATTCTTGTTTCACCATGTAGAAATTGCAACTGTATTTATACATAGGCATACCACCTCATCTGTGAAACATGGTGGTGGGGGTGTTATGGCCTGGGCATGTATGGCTGCTGATGGTAGTGGCTCATGTATCTTCATTGATTATAGTTTATCAGTTCATCAATGGAGGGAAGGTTGCAGCCAATAATCTTCTCAGCTGATCGGACGATTCGCTGCAGCCTCCAGATGTCATGCTTGGTGGCTGAGCCAAACCAGACCATGATGGAGAAGGTGAGGACAGACACTGTTGTGCCTTTCTGTTGTGGAGTCGATGGTAGCTCCCCCCCCCCCCCCCCACTTAAGATCCTTGGAGATGATGGTTCCCAGGAACTTGAAAGACTCCAAATGCCTCAAAACATTGGCCGACGGTTCACTCTACAGCAAGACAATGATCCCAAATATACTGCTAAAGCAACAAAGGAGTTTTTCAAAGCTAATGATCAATTCTTGAGTGGTCGTCAATCGTCCAATCTGAACTCAATTGATAATGCCTTTTATATGCTGAAGAGAAAACTGAAGGGGACTAGCTCCCAAAACAAGCATAAGCTAAAGATGGCTGCAATACAGGCTTGGCAGAGCATCACCAGAGAAGACACCCAGCAACTGGTGATGTCCATGAATTGCAGACTTCAAGCAGTTATTGCATGCAAAGGATATGCAACAAAATACTAAACATGACTACTTTAATTTACATGACATTGTTGTGTCCCAAACATTATGGTGCCCTGAAATGGGCGGGACTATGTATAAACACAGCTGTAATTTCTACATGGGGAAACCAAAATGTATAAAAAATGGTCTTTATTAAAATCTGACAATGTTCACTTTAACCACGTGTGATTTTTTTTTTTGTTCTATTACAAATCTCAAATTGTGGAGTACAGAGGCAAATAAATAAATGATGGGTCTTTGTTTCAAACATTATGGAGGGTATTGTACCAAAGATAGACACAAAGTGCTGGAGTAACTCAGTGGGTTAGGCAGCATCCCTGGAGAAAAAGGACCGGTGACGTTTCGCGTCAGGACCCCGAGTCTGAAGAAGGGTCCTGACCCGAAACATCACCCGTCCTCTTTGTCCAGGGATGTGGCCTGACCTGCTGATTTACTCCAGCACTTTGTGCCTATTTTAAAACTAACTTGTCTTTTTCCGGGCACTCATGAAGGGTCTTCAACCCGACACATCTTGCTTTCTCTTCTGCAGATGCTTTCTTGCATGTAGAGTGTTACAACATGTTGTTACAGCTCCAAAGTGCCTTGCACATCGGCCTCTGGGTCTTCCAATGTACTGTAATGTGTGATGGCTGACTGGGTGTTGAGGTTAGGATGTGGGAGGCAAAGTTCTGGCAGATCATTCATCTATAAAGCAAATCAAGCGGGGGAAGCCAATGGAAATGTTCTTGAAAGTACCAGCTGAATTTGAAATGGTGCAATCTTCCAAAACCCTTCAATCCACATTTTACTAGGCTTGTTAAGGCCCTGTCCCACTTTCCAGAGTTACTCACGAACGCTCCCGAGTTTTCCCCTTGATTCGAACTTGGGGGAATGTCGCTAGCGAGCTCGTAGGAGTCCGTAGATGTTTCGTAGTGGCTCGTAATGCCAGCAGTAGGAACTCGGGGCATCAGGTAAGTCGGGGCTTTTTTTCAACATGTTGAAAAATGTCCATGAGTTTTTAAAAAAAATAGCCCCGAGTACCTACGAATGGCTATTACCGTAATTCTCCGAGTTTGAATCAAGGGGAAAACTCAGGAGAGTTTGTGAGTAACTCGGGAAACTGGGACACGGCTTTAAGAAACCTCAACCACAACCTTCTGTGGGCAGGGATGCTGCACGAATACTTTGTGAGGCAGACTCTGCAACATCACTTAGAACATAATTGGATTTGAAAAGGTGGAATATTAATAGGGAAGGGGGGAATAGGCAGGGGTATGGGGACCGAGGTAGAGGTTTTCCATTAAAAAGCACTCGTCAGTAAGGGGGGGGGGGGGGATAGGGGGTGATGGTATGTGAGTGACATAGCTACTCGTCAAGTAACTTGTCCGGAAACACAAGAAGACACAGATGCTTGAATCTAGAGTAAGAAACAAACTGCCGGAAGAACTCGGTAGGTCGGGCAGCATCTGTGGGAGCAGAGAAAAGGTCAATGTTTTCGGTCGATGCCCAGGAACAGCCCTGAAATATTGACCTTTGCTTGCCTCCACAGATGCTGCTTAACCCGCTGAATTCCTCCAGCAGTTTGTTTTTTACTCCATGAATCTCACTGACTTTATTCAGTGTTACACATAAGCCAAGTTTTAATTTATCTTGAATCATGCGATACAATTCCAACATTTCAAAGACATGCAGAAATTTGCCAAATAGAACAAAGGTGAGTTCCTCAACCACAATAAGTAGCTTTAAAGAATGTAACCAAGCTGAACTTTTCACATTGTATTTAAATAACACACTTTGATGCATACCTCATTTTGTTAACCAAACTCCATTTTGGCCATAATAATGAAGTTGGGTTTTTGTTGAACAAATAAGTACAAATGTGCTTCCCTGGACTAATTGGGAGTCGCTATCTAACCACTTATGGGGCCAGGGTACGGGTGCCTGAAACTCCTCACTTGAACTCCAATCTTTTCAATTAATAAAAGTTGTCACTAAAGCCATTTGATGATGTTTCTTTAAATAGAAGGGGGAATACAATGGAAGTTGTCTTTTGGGATTGAGTTAAGCCGTTTCAAGTGTAAAATTATGAGAGGCATAGATAGGGTAGACAGGCAGAACCTTTAATGCGAGAGGGTGCAAATTTAAAGGAGGTGTGCGGGCAGGTTTTTACCCAAAGGTTGGTGGGTGCCTGGAACGTGCTGACGTGGTGATTAATTCAACTTGGCACCCTGTTCACCATGGACATTGTGGGCTGAAGGGCTTGTTCTATGCACTGTGATATATATTTGGGCTAGAGGGAGTGTAGCAAAGATTCACCACGTTAATCCCTGGAACAGCAGGTTTGACACAGAAGTTAAAACTGGGCCCAGATTAGATGAATGAGAGTCGATCTCATTGAAACATTAATGGGCTTGGCAGATGGGCATGGAGATGCTGTTTCTCAAACAAGGAGGTCTAAAATCAGGGGGGCCATCTCAAAGTATAAGGCTTGGTCGTTTGGGACTGAATGAAGAAATTGATAATTCTTCATCAAGGGGTGCCATGAAGGCTCAGTCACTGAACTTTGTTAAAACGGAGATTAATGGATATTAATGGACATGGAGGCAGTGCAGGGAAGTGGTTTTACTGAACGGTGGGTGGTGCAAGCACGAAGGGCTCATTGTCTGCTCCTGCTTCTGTATTCAATGTCCCTAATGGAATAGGGAAATTCCGTGCAGAAGCTAGAAGCTTCTTGATCCTAGAATTTTTCTTAATTGCTAGAATTCTAGCAAATTCTAGAATTCAAGAAATTGTTGAATGCTGCTAGAATCCAAGCAGGTGGATTGGATGCTAGGATCCAAGACAGTAGATCGTATCCAAAGTTATCCATTTCGCATCTTCAGGTGGATATGATCCTAAGGTTTCTTTGAAGAGAGTTTTATTACCAATCTGTACAGAGGTTTTATTACCTGTTGCTTTTCAAGCCGAAATCAGGAAACTCTGCCATTCTCTGCTCACAGTGCATGAAGAGGTGTAAGAAATGAAAATCACTTAAGCTTTATTGTTTGTTAGAAACTTAGTGTTTTATTGCTGTTTGAAGAGAAATACAAATGAACAATGTGTTAGTACTCAACAATATTATCTAGCTTTTGCCATAAGCATCTGTGGCAATAGGTAATTAAGAAATTACTTGGTTTGAAGCAAACATTATTCAATTCTGAATCAGAATGAAACAAATTTGAAACTTTGTCGCTGGAAAATATAAGGGCAGTATCACAAAATCAAGCAAATGAAGGTTGGTGCCATTTCATTTCTGATCCGCAAGTCAAGATTTCAGCTTAAACGGGAAGGGACACTTAGATTTGCTCCTGTTTACAAATCAATGAAAGACCACAATGAGATAGTACAGGGCGTAGGGAGTTCTGCTAAGTCTTTAAACAGGTGAACTCCGATAATCTGGAATGGTCGGGAGTTAAGTAGTGTCAAGCTGCCATATTTTCTGGACTATTGCATGTTATTCCCTCTTAATATCCCAGCACAATTCAAAAACACTTTAGACGTTACACAGTATAACAGTAAATAGTCCAGTCAGCTGGTATATTTAAAGAGGGTGTTTGAACTGAGACTTGAGGGGAGTACAGGAAACATCACATATGAGCCAGTGGGATTTCTGAAGATTTGGATAATAGATTATCAGAGCTATGCTGTGAACCATGAGTTCAGGAAAGATTCCAAGAGGATAGAAGTGACTTGGTGGGATAGTTCTAGGGTCGAGGGAATACAGCTACAGTTTGGGATTATTCGCCTTACAGCATCCGTTGGGTTCGATGGTTTAAAATCATGATGGGTTTAGATTATGGGTAAATGTTTCCAAATTGGCTGAAGGGTCAAACATCCGAAGGCACAGAGTTAAAATGATTGAATCTAGATCTTGTAGAGGTGTATAAAGTCACGAGGGGAATACACAGGATGAATGCAGTATGGGGAATCTAGAGCTAGAGGGCATAGGTTTCAGGTAAGAGGGGAAAGATTTAAGAGGAGTAGCCTTTCCACACAGAATTGTTTCTTGAATAGAACAACTGCCAGAGGAAGTAATTTAGGCAAAGATAGACCCAGAAAGGGCAGGACAGGCAGCATCTCTGGAGAGAAGGAATGGGACGTTTTGGGTCGAGACCCCTTCCTTCTCTCCAGAGATGCTGCCCGTCCCGCTTAGTTACTCCAGTTTTTTGTGTCTATCTTTGGTTTAAACCAGCATCTGCCGTTCCTTCCTACACAAGTAATTGAAGCAGGCACAATAACAATATTTAAAAGACACTTGGGCTGGTACATGGTTAGGAAAGGGTTAGGGCGATATGGACTAAACGCCGGTAAATGGGACTATCTTAGGTGAGACATAGTGGTTGGCATGGATAATGACATGCTGTATCTCTAAACTAAATGAAATTAAACTAATTAAAAATCTACACTACTCTATCAAGAAGCTACTTTTTCAATGAGGCATCATCGCCTGTCTTACTCTTCCAGGTAAATTTAGTGTGGCACGGTGGCGCAGTGGTAGAGTTGCTGCCTTACAGCGCCAGAGACCCGGGTTCGATCCTGACTACGGGTGCTGTCTGTATCGAGTTTGTACGTTCTCCCTGTGACCTGCATGGGTTTTCTTCAGGATCTCCATTTTCCTCCCACACTCCAAAGCTCCAAAGATGTACAGGTTTGGAGGAAAGACTTTTTCTCACAGTGGTGAGTCTGTGGAATTATCTGCCTCAGAGGGCGGTGGAGGCAGGTTCTCTGGATGCTTTCAAGAGAGAGCTAGATGGGGCTCTTAAAAATAGCGGAGTCAGGGGATATTTCCGGTGGGTGGTGCGACTCTCGTCGCAGCGGCCTCTGCAGTCCGTCTGTCTTTTTTTTTAATTTTTTATCCCGTTTGAGTGTAGTTAGTGTTTTTTTTAGCTGGATATGTGTGGGGGGCGGGGTGGGGGAAACTTTTTAAATCCTGTACGGAGGACCCAACCTTTCCTCTGTCGGGTCTCCGTTGTCGTTGGGGCCTAGCACCGTGAAGCGGGCCTCCAACCGGACCTGGGGCTCCAGTCGCGGAGCTGCGGACTTCTCACCATCGCGGAGCTGGCCGAGTTAGGAACAGGAGGAGCTGTGGTGGCGCGCTGCTGCTGCCCGACCCCGGAGATTCGGAGGCTCCAGCTGCAGGCCGGTGGACGGTAACACCGGGAGCTCGCGGGTCCCTGGCGGGAGACCGCTTTTCGGAGCTCCCGTGGCGGCAACTTCTCCCGCCCGAGATGTGGGGTTGAAATTGACCTGTAGCGGGGCCTTACATCGCCCCGCGCGGCTTGAAATGGCCGCGGGACTTGCTAGCGCCCGCCGGGGGCTCCAACGTGAAGACCCGGAGCGAGGCCTTGCATCACCCAGCGCGGCCTTAATGGCCGCGGGACTTATTTACCATCGCCCGCCGGGGACTTTGACTTTGACTCTGACATCGGGAGAAGAATGGGGAGTGCAGGGGAGAGATAAGACTTTGCCTTCCGTCACAGTGAGGAGGAGATTCGTTGTGATGGATGTTTGTGTCAATTGTGTTGTGTCTTAGTTCTTTTCTTGTTTGTATGACTGCAGAAACTAAATTTCGTTTGAACCTCAATGAGGTTCAAATGACAATAAATGGTATTGTATTGTATTGAAAAAAAAATATGGGGAGAAGGCAGGAACGGGGTACTGATTGTGGATGATCAGCCATGATCACATTGAATGGCAGTGCTGGCTCGAAGGGCCAAATGGCCTACTCCTGCACCTACTGTCTATTGTCTATTGTTAATTCGCTTTGGTAAAATTGTAAATTATCCCTGATGTGTGTAGGATTGTGCTAGTGTGCGGGGATTGCTAGTCAGTGCAGACTCGGTGGGCTGCTGTATCTCTAACCTAAACTTGATCAGGGATTTATAGATAGATTGTAATAGGCTGATCATCCACAATCAGTACCCCGTTCCTGCTTTCTCCCCATATCCCCTGACTCCGCTATTTTTAAGAGCCCTATCTAGCTCTCTCTTGAAATAGATAGATAGATCTCTCTTGAAATAGATAGATAGATCTCTCTTGTAATAGAGAGATAGATAGATCTCTCTTGTAATAGATAGATAGATTTATACATAGATTGTAAAATTCTGTATGCCCTGGTGAAACAAGAAGAGGGGAAAATTGGCACAATATTTCTCTGGGCAATGTTCTACTTCTGCTATTTGCCTGGCAATCACAAAATGTACCTTTCAAGAGAAGGCGATGGCACTTTTTGCAACTGGTTTCAGTGCTAGAACATTCAGCAGGAGGCTCTCGGCTTAATCTGAATCATTTCAAAGATCTCCCTCAAGTAGCCGGGCAGTTCCTTGGGCTTCTCAGTGACCGGGTCGACGAAGACCTGGGTGGTGATTCCCGTGGTGCAGGCCATGTTCTCGAACCCCTCTAGCAGTGGGCTGTTGGCGTGGCAACCCTCCACGAGGAGGTCGTAATCCAAGGGCTGTGTGGTCCGGTCCTGCCGGGGCTTGAAGAGAGCCAATCGGTAGCACACGCTGGAGCGGCCGATCCGCTCCACCCCCAGGGCCGCCAGTGGGTTTAGTGGAAACGTCAGGGCTGTGTGGAAGGTGCACTGGCAGTTCACGATAAACCCCACCACCGACGCGGTCTGGCGGTTGGCATTTAGCCCACAATACCTAAAGCAACAAGGAGAAGATGTTATCACCCAGTGGAGTTGCAGCGAATTGTGGGCGCACTGCAGCCCAGACCATCACACAAATCAAACTCCCTTCCTTTGACTCCATTTACCTCGCGCTGCCTCGGCAAGGCAACCAGCATAGTCGCACCTGGCCACTCCCTCTTCTCCCCTCTCCCATCAGGCAAAAGCTATAGAAGTGTGAAAACGCACACCTCCAGATTTAGGGACAGATTGTAATCATGTATTGTCTTTCCGCTGACTGGATAGCACGCAACAAAAGCTTTTCATGGTACATCCATACACGTGACAGTAAACTAAATTGACTAACTAAACTAACTATCTAACTAACTAAAGGTCTGAAGAACGGTCTCTATCCAAAACGTTACCAATTCTTTCTCTCCAGAGATGCTGCCTGTCCCGCTGAGTTACTCCAGCATTTTGTCTCAGCGGTTTAAACCAGCATCTCCAGTTTCTTCCTACACACTAACTACCTACCATGTCCTGTGGAACCCAGCAAGTCTTCAATCAAAGATAGACATAAAGTGCTGGAGTAACTCAGCAGGTCAGGCAGCAGCTCTGGAGAAAAAGGATGGGTGACGTTTTGGGTCAGGACCCTTCTTCAGACTCAATCTGGGTTGGATCAATGCATCAACTTGCCTTGGTCCATCATTGATGGTTGTCCCCTCACCTGCTCTGGCCCAAAGCCCCGGGACATCATCTTAAATTCTCCCGATGAGGGAGGGTGATTTTATGGAAACATAAGACCCTAATTGGACATGGCTACATGGATGTCAAGATATTTCCACCATTTTGAACAAAAACACCTGGTTACAAGGTTAGATGCTGTAAGATCTTTAAGGGGATGACAGGGTAAATATGTTTCCCTTATTGGAAGAATTTGAATCAAGTTACAAGATTGGGGTAAAACACAAAGTTTTGGAGTAACTCTGCAGGTCAGGCAGCATCTGTGGAGGGAAAGGATAGGTGAGGTTTTGAGTTGGGATCCCTATTCACAATCCACAATCCCTAAGCTCACGATTCCACAATCTGCAGTTCCCTGTATCTTTAAGATTCAAGTGGTTATTTAAAAATGAGGTTTGTAGGAAATTCTACTGGCAGAGGATGGCAATTCTTTGGGGAATTCCCCTTCTCCAACAGTTGTGGAACCAGAGCATTGAGGGGTGTTTATAGGTGAAGACAAGGATAGCGGAGTCAGGGGATATAGGGAGAAGGCAGGAACGGGCTACTGATTGTAGTAATAATAATAAATATTTTATTAATCCCCTTATTCAGGGGAAATTCAGATGTCCTTGCAGCACACTAATAAAAATACTACATTAAAGAAGAACTTTAAAACATAAAAACATGATTGTGGATGATCAGCCATGATCACATTGAATGGCGGTGCTGGCTCGAAGGGCCGAAGGGCCTACTCCTGCACCTATTGTCCATTGTCTATTGTGACAGAGTGCGGTGACACTTTGCATGTTGGCCCCAGCAGAACTACCTACATCCACCACACTCGTTACGTTATTTTAAATCTCAATTCAGAGTGAATTTACAGTAGTTCCTCCTTTTCACTCACAAATGTGTTCAATCTGGTATGATTTGCCTGGAGAGCAACCAAAACAACGTTTTTCACTGTATCCCAGTGCATGTGACAATAATAAATCAATATCAATACCAATCGAGTTACACAGCATGGAAACAGCCCTTCGGCCCAAAGCCTGAAGCTTTCTCAGTGATCACGAGCCGCTATCTCCCATCAGGAACACAATGGAGAGACTTGTCCACACAGACATCCAACAGTTCCTTCAGTAAGAATCTTCTGAGAGTCCTTTCAGTAGATAGAACCCAGAGGGAACAGGTAACATTTGGTCTGTGGTTTCAAATGCCTGTGGTCTGAAATGTCTGAGTGTCTCTACAACATAGAACATCGAACAGTACAACGGATGTGAAGCAGTTTCCAAGATAATAAGGACAATTGATGGGGGAATTAAAGAGCTGCTTGTTCTACTTGTGTAGAAAGGACCTGCAGATGCCGGTTTATACTGAAGATAGCCACAAAGTGCTGGAGTGAGTCTGAAGAAGGGTTCTGACCCAAAATGCCAACGATCCTTTTTCTCCAGGGATGCTGCTTGACCTGTTGAGTTACTCCAGCACTTCATGTCTATCTATCTATTTTCACACAGAGAGTGGTGAATGTATATAATTCTCTGCCACAGAAGGTAGTTGAGGCCAGTTTGTTGGCTCTATTTAAGAAGGAGTTAGATGTGGCCCTTGTGGCTAAAGGGATCAGGGGGTATGGAGATAAGGCAGGTACAGGATACTGAGTTGGATGATCAGCCATGATCATATTGAATGGCAGTGCAGGCTCGAAGGGCCGAATGGCCTACTCCTGCACCTATTTTCTATGTTTCTATGTTTCTATCTGTTTGTTCTACTTGTTGGACAACTTGAGACTATGGACCTGTGCTCTAGCCTTTCATGAGTGAAACTGGGAAATTATTCTACATGTCGGGCATGGTGGAAGGTTGACATTTTCTTCCACAAACAGGAACTGAGCAACTCTTAATCTTAATCTTACATCTGAGATTGATCGCGTTTTGCGTAAGGGATCTGGGTCAAACACTTTCACAGAATTTAGGTTATAGAAGTTGGGAGGTCATGTTGCAGTTATTGTAGGAATGATGTTGTCAAGTTGGAAGGGGTGTAGAGTAACTTTATGAGGATGTTGCTAGGACTCGTGGGCATGAGTTTATAGGGGGAGTTTGAGCAGCCTAGTACTTGGAACGCAGGAGGATGAGGGATGATCTTATAGAGGTGTATATAATCATGAGCAGAATAGACACACAGAGTTTCTTGCCCAGAATAGGGAATCGAGAACCAGAAAACATGTTTAATTTGAGGGGCGAACAATTTAATAGGAACCAGAGGGGTAACTTCTTTACACAAAGGTTGGTGGGTTTATGGCATGTGCTGCCGGAGGAGGTAGTTGAGGCAAGTACTATTGCAATGTTTAAGAAACATTTAGACAGGCACATGAATAGGATAGGTTTAGAGGGGCATGGGCCAAATGCAGGCAGGTGGGACTAGTGGAGAGGGTACATGTGGGTGGGTGTGGACAAGTTGGGCCAAAGGGCCTGTTTCCATGCTGTATGACTCTGACTCTATAGGTCAGCCATTGGAAGGTGGAACAGCCTCAATGGGTGAAATAGCCACTTCCCATTCCAAGTCTGTTGGTTGTAGTTGACTGTGCTGACTCTTCCTGTACTGGAGCGAGGCAGTGCAGGCCAGCATTTGTCTCTGGGATGGGAATGTTGAACATTGACTGCTGTCCCCTAGCATTCAACATTCCCATTCTGTCTGGGGCCTCCTGCACTGTTCCAGTAACCCAGAGGAGCGGCATCTCACCTCACACATGGACACCTTGCAACCTTCTGGTCTCCACATCAAAATTGAACTATTTCAGATAACTTGCTGCTCCTCTTAGTATTCAGTAGTACTGGGAATGTTGCAAATGCTGGATTCAGGTTTCCGCTGCAGCACTGACGGGTTTTTCACAGCTTTTATGTGTTCCTTTGTTTGATTTCTCTATCATTTTAACCGCCCTCATTAATATATTTGAAAAAAGACATAAAGCGTTGGGGTAACTCAGGTCAGGCAGTATCTCTAGAGAACTTGGATAGGTGCGTTTCGGATCGGGACCCTTCTTCGGACTCTGAGCCTGATTGACACGGGGGTCGCTGGCACTGTGAAGTAGCAGCTCCAGCAGATGCACGATTGTGAGAAATGTCTGCAGAAGCAAAGGGGGAGTAAGGAGCCATGGGCTCTGGAGACACTGAAAGTGTCCTGGGAGGCATGGTGACGTGTCTCGGCTCCCAGTACAGTAATGCTGCAGGGAGTCTATCCACTGGTTACCATTCCTGCCTTTTCAACCAAAGACTGAATTCAAGTCCCACTGCAGAGATCTCAGCACAAAATCTAAGCCAATACTTCAATGCAGTCTTGAGGTACTTTGAACTGAAGACCATGATACATACAAAGGATTGCGTTACTGTATATTGCAGGGAGGTCCTCCTGGTAGCTTACCAATGGACCTCTTTCAATTAAGCCTCTTATTACTCTCCAGGCAAAAGAAGGTCCATCCCATTTAATCTCTCCTTGCAATTCAAGACCTCAAAGTACCGGAAACTACCTCCATCGTGTCCTTTCATTTTCTTGAGACATGGTGTCCTACTTGTATTTAATGGTACCTCTATGGGCAGCAGTTTCTGTAATGCAAGAATTATCAATGCTCGTCTCACAC
Organism: Okamejei kenojei; assembly: GCA_035221665.1. Classification (NCBI taxonomy): domain Eukaryota; kingdom Metazoa; phylum Chordata; class Chondrichthyes; order Rajiformes; family Rajidae; genus Okamejei; species Okamejei kenojei. The sequence goes on along the minus strand of CM069148.1, from coordinate 10,954,300 downwards.
ATGAATGGTCTCCCGTTCAACCCAAGGGGGGAAGCACGCATGGATAGGACAGGTTTGGAGGGATATGGACCAGGCGCGGGCAGGAGGGACTAATGTAGCTGGGACATGTTGGCCGGTGTGAGCAAGTTGGGCCAAAGGGCCTGTTTCCACACTGTATCTCTCTATGACTCTAAATAATTTACGGGCCATTGCCTTATTTTGCTTGTGGGATCTGGCTGTGCATATATTGCTCCCTGCATTCTTTAGAGATACAGCCCGCAGTTAATTGGCTTCAGAACAGAAGATAGAGCAATTCAACACAGGAACAGGCCACTTGGCCCATGACGTCTGTTCCGATATGAAGCTGTGTTAAACTAATCTCCTCTGCCTGACCATGACCCATCTCCCTCCATTACCCGCATATACATGTATCCATCTAAAAGCCTCTTAAATGCCAGTATGATATCTACTTCCAAAGCCACCCCTGACTGTGCCTTCCAAGCATTCACCACTCTCTATGTAAACATCTTGCCTCCACATACTGAATCCTTTCAATTTTACCCCACGCATCTTATAGCTACGCCCTCTAGTCTTTGACATTTCTACCCCATCTATGCCTCTCATAATTTAATACACACTTCTATCTGGTCTCCCTTCAACCTCCAGTGATCCAGAGAAAACAATCCAAGTTTGTCCAACATCTTTCTTCCCAGCCGTGATCCGTCAACTGAACCATCCGATCAATAATTAGAGAGTGGTCCTGAGCTCCCATCCACCTCATTGGAGACCCTTGGACTGTCTTTAATCAGACTTCACTGGATGTTATTTGACTAAACATTCACTCAACATTATTCCCTTCATCCAGTATCTGTGGGTGGCTTAATTGTAATCATGTATATTCTTTCCGCTGACTGGATAGCATGCAATAAAAAAGCTCTTCACTGTACCTCAATACACTTGACAATAAACTAAACAAAACTAAACTAAAATCTACTCGAATCCAGGCAGCAGTCTGATAAACATATACTACACCTTTACAAAGTCTTCACACCCTTCTTGTAATGGCATGAGCAGAACTGCACACAATACTCCCAATGCAGCCTATATTACTCCCAGGGCAGCACGGTGGCGCAGCGCTACAGTTGCTGCCTTACAGCGCCAGAGACCCGGGTTCGATCCCGACTACGGGTGCTGTCTGTATGGAGTTTGTACGTTCTCCCTGTGACCACGTGGGCTTTCTCCGAGATCTTCGGGTTCCTCCCACACTCCAAAGAAGTACAGGTTTGTAGGTTAATTGGCTTGGGTATAAGTGTAAATCGTCCCTAGTGTGTGTAGGGTAATGTTAATGTGCGGGGATCGCTGGTCGGTGCGGACTCGGTGGGCCGAAGGGCCTGTTTCCGCGCTGTATCTCACAACAAACACAATTTTTTTTCTGTGGAGAGTGCCTCAGTTACATCGAAGCTGTCAGAGGCTGACTAGAAGGGGTTAAGATTGCCAGCCAGCTCGGAGTCTCATTTACAGAGTAAGTCTGGCAGCCTCAGCACAACAGCGGCTTAGTGACACAAACTGAACCTATAATACATTAACCTATAATGCCAGCCAGCTTCCTCCAGCCCATTAAAAGTGACCAGGTTATTGTAAGGACAAGCTACGAATGAGTTCTTCCTAGTGAAATATTATTCAATGCACAATGTAATTACTTTAATGTTATTTTTTAATATCATATCACCAAATTACATTAAGCCCCCAAATTGACACTCGTGTCTCTGGGAAAAAGACATTATCCTATTGCGTTCTAGTCCCCTGGGAAAGATCAAGTCCCACAATTGGCTTGTGGGACACTCGGCAATTAACTCCCTCAGTAGCGAAAGAGTGTCGGCTCACACGACGCTCAGACAAGACGGGGAGACTGAGACGCCGTGGTATCTGGGGTTTCAGCGCACCCTTGTTTACAATCTGCTTCAGATGTGCGTCGTCTGATTCCCGTGCCTGTAATGAACCAGGGATTTCCTCCCAGAGCACTCATTGTGCCAAGGGTGAACTCACTATTGCAGCTCCAGTGGGTCTTAGGTGCCGCCTTGCCTCACTAGTACTAAACATCCGAATAGATGACGTTTCTGTTCGAGACCCTTCATCAGACCTCATGAAGGGTCTCCATTCGAAACGTCACCTATTGTCCCTGAGTTACACCTGCATTTTGTGGCTATCTTTGGTGTAAACCAGCATCTGCAGTACCTTCTTACACTAAAATCTGTATGTTGGTATTGGTGTTGGTATTGGTTTATTATTGTCACGTGTACTGAGATACAGTGAAAAGCTTTTGTGTGCATGCCGTCCGACTAAATCAGATAATACTACACATGAATACAATTCCGCCATGCACAAGTACAACAGGTAGAGCAAGGCGAAAAATACCAAAGAGAAAATATAGTATTCAACATTGTTGCATTACACTTCCAGAGGAAAATGTCCAACATCCACAATGAGGTTGGTTGGAAGATCGGGCTTAAGCCCTAGCTAGTGGGAGAATCATTCAGAAGTCCAATAACAGATGGGAAGAAGCTCTTCCTGAGTCTGGTGGAATGTGCTTTCGCACTTTTGTATCTTCTGCCAGAGGAGATTTACTAGAATGTTGCCTGGGTTCCAGCAACTATGTTACAGAGAAAGGTTGAACAAGTTAGGTCTTTATTCTTTGGAGCGCAGAAGGTTAAGGGGGGACTTGATTGAGGTCTTTAAAATGATGAAAGGGATAGACAGAGTTGACGTGGATAAGCTTTTCCCATTGAGGGTAGGGAAGATTCAAACAAGAGGGCATGACATGAGAATTAAGGGACAGAAGTTTAGGGGTAACGTGAGGGGGAACTTCTTTACTCAGAGTGGTGGTGGCTGTGTGGAATGAGCTTCCAGCAGAAGTGGTGGAGTCAGGAGCGATTTTAACATTTAAGAGTTAAGTGGATAGGTTAGGACGGGAAGGGGTATTGGAGGGGTATGGCTGAGTGCAGGTTGATGGACACTAGGGGGTAAAACAGATGGATCGGCAGGACTGGAAGGGCCGAGAGGGCCTGTTTCCGTGCTGTAATTGTTAATATGGTTATATGGTTATTATGGGTAAATAACTTAGGTGAAGACGTTCTTGGGTTTACAACAGTGGGTTGTTGTTTGGCTTGGAGATACAAGTGGAAACTGGCAAACTTTGGCACCACCGATTCCACGGCGACCAGCGAATCATGGTAGTTCTATCTTACTCTGGGGATTTTTTTTAATAGAAGATATTTAACCTATTCTTGATCTGCACGTCTTTGGAATGTGGGATGGATACAGACACCGGAAGGAAACCCTACACGGTAAAGGGAGAACATAAATTCGTGTAAATGAGAGGTTAGAATTATTTTCGGAAGATGCTGACAATGCACAAATGAGTCCATGGTCTTTTGCTAAGGTGCCTGGTCAGAAGATGTTGTTTCAGTCTGAAGGTGGGTGTCGACCCGAAATGGCGTATGTCTATCCCCTCCACAGAAAGCTGCCTGAACCGCTGCGTTATTCGATTTGTGTGTTGCTGTCAGTATTCTAGCATCTGCAGTTTCTTGTGTCTAGAAGATGGTCCTCGTGATTCATGGGACAGTGCAGTGACTCCATAGAGAGGGAATTGTACTGGCAGAGGGAGTGTGGGAGTAAGGTGCGAGGAATGGGAGAGAAGACGAGGGTGCGAGTGCGAGATGGGGGATGGAAATGGGAGAGGAGTGGGATAAGAGCAGGAGCATGGGAGAGGAGAGGAATAGGAGAGGAGGAGAAAGGGGGAGGTTTTTGGGGTGGGGACTGAGAATAAGAGCGTGTGAGTGGGAAGGAAATGGGTCCAAGAAGAGGGAATGGGAAGAGGGTTTGTAATGGGTTGGGACAGGTAGGAGGGTGGGATAGAGAAAGAGAGAGAGGAGGAGGAGGTTAGTGTGGGAGAGAGAGATGGGATGAGAGAGAGAGAGAGAGAGGGAAGGGAGGATGGGGGATAAAGTGTGGGAGCGGAGCGAGGGTGAAAAGAATGGGGGAGGACAAAGGAGAAAAGAGTGGGATAGGGAGAGGGAACGGTGACGGGAAGGGAGGAGAGGAGAGAGGCAAGAAATGACAGTCAATTACAATAGATATTTGTAACTGTTCAATGGAGATAGCCAATGAGATATCTATGCACTACAGCATCTTCTACAACATCCCAACATATTTGCTGAATGGATTGTTCCTCCTTCAGTTGCCAAGACCCTAATAGTGGTATTCATCCTGTTTTGCTTCTCTCTCTCCTCATGAAAATGTTATGATACACCAATGGTCGAGCCGTAGCATTCGGAAGCTTCACAGAACAACTTGATGGTTTAATTGATCCAAAGCAGCTCCACACTTTAGATTATTACAATAAACCAATTATCAATAGTTGTATTCGTTTAAAATTAATGATGATGAGAGAATGTTTAATTACTCAGTCCTAACATTAAAACGTGCTTTAAAGAGAGAATTGAGTGATAATAGCTTGTGCTTTGATTTTTGTAAAATGGTGGTTATTCTGTACAGCTTTTCATACCCTTTGGTGGAGTGTGACACGTATTTAATAAATGCATTTATAGCTGTAAACCAAGCTGTAGTGCTTGTGTTAACATTTTCTCATTTGATAGCCTTACAAGGTGTTTTGACAATAGTGGAAAAGGCCTTAAATTTTGCTTTAAATGAGTGCACAAAATATAAGGTGCAATGGCTCCATTTCTAATGTCATTTGTTCGTTAAAATAGGAATTTTGGTCATTAGGTTGTCTTTGCACTCATTTGTGCTTTTTAATATGAGACTGCAACTGTATAGATTGAAAGTAATTGCCTTGGTATGTGCAGCTCAGCTTAATGAACATTTTTCTTCCAATCACAACAATGAGAGTTCCGCTGTTTTCGGAAGCCCCAGCACTGGGATTCCAACCCCCTTCCCCTACCTAAGCTTTTTGCATGTCCCACTTCTGATTGAAGTGCACCCGAAATACGAGTACTTGAGTATTGGTGCTCCTCCCTTCTTAAGATAAGAAAGCTTCATTAATGGACGACAGGCCACCAGACCTGGCTTGTGTGGCGGTGAGGGGAGCCCTCCTCAGTCAGAGTCCTTCTGCACCGTGGAACCCTCATGCAGCGCACGCTGCCCTTCGGGACGGCTGCTTGTTGAGAGAGACAGTTGCCCTCTCTTGACAGGGAGTTGGGTTTGCTAAAAGAGTCTGGAGAAAAATTGCAAAGGGTCCCTGGTTACGCTTTATCCCAAAAAGCTGCTCGTCATAGAGAGGAACTCGGTGATTTACGGATGTTCCAGGGACATTATGAGGGCTGACATTGAGTGCTGTGGAGGGTGTCAATCTTGTAAAAGACGCCCTTTGGTTCTGCCGAGCATGTGCACACCCAGCACGCGAGATTCTAGTTCCAGAGATTGTTGCGACTGGCCCACTTGGCGGACAGCAGGAGTAGATGCTGAGGCGAGCTCTGAAGCTCGGTTTTGAGCCAACGCAGGCTCGGTGGGGGTGGGCCACAGTCTAAGGTCTTCGCTGCTGGGGACTGGGGGGAGGGCACGGTATGGTGAGACGCCCTCAACAATAAAGGAAAGTATCGTCAGTGTGCAACATGAGTGGCACGAGTGGGGGACTGATTTGAGGAATTTTAGGGGAATAGAAATGTCCAATAGTATTCATCAATTTGTAACAAGCCTCCGAAAAGTGTCGGATGGGATTTTGCCAAGGTTCAGGTATTGTAGTGTGTTAATCATTTGAATTAAAGTATATTTGAAATTAAAAAAAAGAAAACCCTTTCCACTCTCAACGCATCCTATTGCTATTGAGTTAGTGCAAGTTTTAGGTGTACAGGTTAATTCGGGATGGCGGACTGTCATGTGTGAAGAGAATGAGCGCTGGGCTTGAAAGATGGAATTTAAGGGAAGAGCGAGGATCATATTGGACACATATAAGATTATAGGGGTTTTGAATGCTTAGAGGGGAAATGTTCGATGTTGGGATAAGCACCCAGAACAGGGGCCACCGGTTTAAGAATTAGGGGTGGTTAGCCATTTAGAGGAGATGAGGAAACACTTTTTCACAAGCGAGTGTGAGTTTTGTGGAATTCTCGGCTCAGAGGGGCAGTGGAGCCGGTTTTGGATATTTCAAGAGAAAAGTTAGTAGGGCTCTTAAAGATAGCGGCGTAGAGGGATCTGGGGAGAGGAAGTGCAGGACGGGATATGGATTGGGGATAATCAGCCATAATCACATTGAATGTGGTCTGGCCGAAGGCCGATGGACCTATTTTTGCATAATGTATGTGTATTCTCAGTAATTTGCATTCCGATAAAGGGTGGTGGAATGTGCACAGTGTCAAATGTGTTCCAAACCCCCCGTTATAACACCTCCCCTGACTTCCTGATCTTTTACTCAATGTCTCGAGATGAAGGCAAGTATCTGTGTTGCCCTTTAGGGAGTGGGGGACTTGGACCCAAGTTCATCATGCTGTTAAGGGGCAATAGAGGCAGCAACAACAGGTAATTGTTTTATGATATTAGTGTCACTAACTGTTCATCGGATTCCAATCAACTTCAGAATAAGTTGTTGCATATATCCAAACTAGGGAGCAGGTTTCTTACATTCTCCATTTATGAACCTCAGGTATTACGTCGAAGATGCAGATGTGGTTTTAAACCAAAAGATTGACACAAACTTGCTGGAGTAACTCTGGGGACAGGCAGCATCTCAGGGGAAGGAACGGAAAGGAGTGACGTTTCGGGTCGAGACCTTCCAAAGTGAGTTGAGTCCATGTTGTGAAAACCAAACAAACTGGTTCTACGACCTCAAAACATCGCGAAGGAGGCCTGGAAAAAACAAGCCGGGGTGGAGTGCTATCTGAAATTCACCACTGCGATGATGGGAAGGTAAACGGCTTGCACAGTAACGGTAAGTTCCTTTAGAGAGCTGCGGAGGTGGGGGGGAGAAGGGGGGGAAAAGAAGGGGAGAGAAGGTGGGGAGGAGTGGAGACACTTTTAAGAAGTATAATTAAGTTTAGCGGGCATTTTAACTACTGGTAGGTCTTCCTTGGTCCTGAAAACTCCAATGAGCCAATCAAAATGCCCGGTCAGCGAAGGAGATTGCCTACGGCTGCCCTCGACTGCCTGTAACTAAATAGCGACCCCACTCCACTGCACTACGAGTTAAAAAGACCCATGCCGACAAAATTTTACTCGCGGAAAATATTTCAACATGCTGAAAAATTTTCGCGAGCAAGCTGAGGCCACGAGTATTCGGGAACTTCCCTCGAGCATGAAGGAGAGTTCCAGCGACCTCCTAGGACCACGTGCCAACCATGCTGCGAGTTTGAAGGTCGAAGACACTCTTCTAAACTCGCAGATTAGGTCGCCCAAGTGGGGACAGACCCTTCAGGGTTCCTCGAGGCTGTGCTAGTCGCTATAAGAATGCAGACTCCTTTGATTTCCTCGAAGGGGTAATTTACAGAGGGCACTGCCATCTACTGGCCAGTTAAAGAATAGGCTTTAATGGGACTGACAGCAAATCCCACTTAATACATCATGAATTTTGATAAGCGCATTAGACAGTCATGTAGCCAGGAGGAGTAAGCTTTAATTTGATGACTACACAATGAGGATAATATATTTTAATTTAAGCACTATAAACCTATTGAGTGCTTAATTAACTTTACCCGTCTTTAGGGGAATAAAGGCAATTTTGATGGGGTCGGAAGGACCTGTTTCAATATCAAACAGTTTTACAGAGCAAATCCTTTTATCCAGCTCGGAGCTACTGATTAACACACAAAATTAACATGTTAGTAAAATTCATTTCCATGTCACTGGGGAAATTAAAATGCACGTGTACCAAAACATGATTACCTCTCGTATTGTCTGATTACACTAAAATAATTTAATGGCTTCTTTTTTAATAACTGTAAAATTTAAAGTTTGCGAGGCGAGTGAATTTAATTGTTGCAGCGTGCAGAGTAACAAGGCAGGTGTGTCACATGATGTACACTGACACGCACTTTATAATTGTACAGAGGAATCCAAAATTGCAGACATTGGTTTATTTTGCAATTCTTCCAGCACGTCTCAAAGTATCTCTGAAGTCCAGTCACTGTTGTAAGGAAGGAGGCTCCTCAGCCCATTGGCTCACAGCAAGCTCCCATAGACAACGTTTTGTTATCGGCAGATAGTTGGTTGGTAATTCCAAGGATGGAAATGTCAAAGACTGCTTTAAGGTTTAGTTCAGTTCAGAGATACAGCGGAGAAACAGGCCCTTCAGCCCACCGAGTCCGCACCGACCAGCGATCCCCTTACAGGCCAACACTATTCTACACACATGGGACCATTTACAAATTTTACCAAAGCCAAATAACCTATAAACCTGTACGTCTTTGGAGTGTAGGAGGAAACCTGAGCACCCAGGGAAAACCCATTCAATCACAGGGAGAACGTACAAATTCTGTATAGGCAGTACCTGTAGTCAGGATTGAACCCGGGTCTCTGGCGCTGTAAGGCAGAAACTCTACCACTGAGCGGGACAACTTTAAGGTGAGAGGGGCAAACATTAAAATTAATGTGTTGGCCAAGTTATTTTACATAGCGGTGGGTGTCTGGAATGAACTACCAGGGGTGGTGTTGGAAGCAGATAGTGGTGTTTAAGATGCTTTTAGGTAGGCACTTGGATATGTAGGGAATGAAAGGATATGGATCATGTGCAGGCAGGGGACATTAGTTTAACTTGGCATCATGTTCAGAATGGATAGCGTGGGCCGAAGGGCCTGTTCAAGTGTTGTACTGTTTTATACTGATTAAATGTTTTTAACATTAACATTTAATCATTAACACTGTTGCACCATTCAACAATGTCATCATATCATACTCTACCTTTGAAATTCAGTTGCACTGAAATCAATGGAATGAGTTTCAGAGATGTAGTAGAACATGCCATCATCACTACACACCTGTTCACCATGACTAACATTGGAGAAATGTCTGGGCAAGTCTGTTTGAATAAAGAGTGACGCAAGGAACTGCAGGTGCTGGAATGTTGCATAGAACACAAAGTGAGTGAATGAATGAATGAATGAATAAGTTTATTGGCCAAGTATTCACATACAAGGAATTAGCCTTGGTGCTCCGCCCGCAAGTGACAACATGACATACAGTGACAGTTAGGAATGACATATAAAACATTAAACATTAATAATAAAACATTTTTAATTAAACATGTGAACTAAATAAAATACCAGAGCAAAAGGAGGCTACAGATATTTGGTTATTGAGTAGAGCTACTCATGGAAAAAAAGCTGTTTTTATGTCTGGCTGTGGCAGCTTTGACAGTCCGGAGTCGCCTTCCAGAGGGAAGTGATTCAAAGAGTTTGTGGTCAGGGTGAGAGGGGTCAGAGATGATCTTACCCGCTCGCTTCCTGGCCCTTGCACTGTACAGTTCGACAATGGAGGGAAGGTTGCAGCCAACAGCCTTCTCAGCTGATCGGACGATTCGCCGCAGCCTCCAGATGTCGTGCTTGGTGGCTGAGCCAAACCAGACCATGATGGAGAAGGTGAGACAGACTCTACGATGGCCGTATGGAATTCGACTATCATTGCCTGTGGCGGATTGTGTTTCCTCAGCTGCTGCAGGAATTACATCCTCTGTTGTGTCTTTTTCACTGTTGAGTCAATGGTGGCCCCCCATTTAAGGTCCTTTAAAGATGATGTTCCCAGTAACTCAGCTGGAGTAACTCAGAGGATCGGGCAGCATCTCTGGAGCATATGAACAGGTAACGTTTTGGATCTGGACCCTACTTAGTTTGGTTTAGTTTAGTTTAGTGATACAGGCCCTTCGGTCCACCGAGTCCGTGCTGACCGGCGGTCCCTGTACACAAACATTATCTTGCACACTAGGGACAATTTACAATTCTTACCAAAGCTAATTAATCTACAAAGCAGTACATCTCTGGGGTGTGGGAGGAAACCAGAGTACCCGGGGAAAGCCCACGCTGATCACGGGCAAGACAGACAGCACCCGTAGTCAGTATCGAACCAGGGTCTCTGGTGCTGTGAGGCAGCAACTCTACCACTGTGCTACCATGCCACCCTTTCTGACTTTTTGAATAAATATATTGGTTCAGACCCCAGGAGGAGCTCCCAGGATCTGCTGACTTCATTCCAAACTAGAATGTAATATTTATGATTTGAATGCACATCCTTCGGAGTCAGAAGTTAGAGCAAAATCAACTGAGTAACAGAGTGCTGCACCATTGGAGGCTCCTTCTTTTGATGTTGAGCCAAGTTCTCTCTTTGCTGTGAGAGGTGGGCCAACAATTGGCATTGATACGGTTTATTATTGTCTCGTGTGCTGAGATGCAGTGAAAAGCATTTGTTTGGGTGCTATCCAGTTAAATCAAATCATCCTGTAATTGAGTACAATCAAGCCGTATATAAATACAACAGATGAGAAAAATACATAAATACAATGAGAAAAATATCAGAATGCTGAATAGGGTGCTGCAGAGTTGCAGTGTTACAGTTACAGATAAAAAAAAGTCGAGGTAGGTTGGAAGATCAGTACTAGACCCTGTCTTAAGGGGGGACAGTCATCTGATAAATGGAGTGAAGAAGCTGCTCCTGAATCCAGCGGTACCTGCTTTCAAGCTTTTGTGTGTTTTACCCGACAGGGAGGGGCGAAGAGGGAATTAGTGGGGCGAGAAAGGTCTTTGATTATGTTGGCTGCTTTCCCAAAGCAGCATGAAGTGTTGATGGAGTCGATGGAGAGGCAGGTTTGTATGATTGACTGGGTTAGAACTCTCTGCAATTTCTAGCAGCCTTGGGCAGAGCTGTTGCCAACCCAAGCTGTGTGGCAACCCAATAGTATAAATTCTACTGTGCATCTGCAGAAGTTGGTAAGAGTTGTTGGAGGCATACCAAACCTCCTTAGAGCCTGAGGAAGAGGAGGCGTTGATGTGCTTTTTTGGCCAAAGCTTTGATGTGGCTGGTCCATGACAAATTGTTGGCCAAGCTCTTAAAATCTTTCTTTGAGAACTCACAGAAGGTTCTCCACACCGCTGTGCGACCACTGCTGTGAATTCGGAAGGACGACAACTCATTTTAGACACAGCAAGATCTCAGAAACGGTAATGAGACAAATGTGTAACTGAGCTGTCTTGGTGATAATGGCTGAGGTGGGAAAGTGGAACTCAAGGTCCGGAAGACTGAAAGTGTAGGTGCCAAGGAAGGGCTGATAGATTTTCAAGAGGTTAATATCAGAGACTGCCAAAGAGTGAAGGGGGACGGAGGTGGCACAATTGGTTCTTTTTCCAGACACTAGTCAGACCTTAGATTTGACCAAGCCTCAGAAGGTGTCCATTGAGGCCTATCCTAAAACAACCTGGTATCCTTTGAAAGGAGAGTCTGTAGTTTAGACATTACCTCCCCTCAAATCTATCACATGTGGCAAGAATTTATGAACACCTCTGGAAAATCAGATAATAAAAATATATTAAAATAGTGATGGTGAAAGAAAAATATATTACATTTTTAAAATGAATATTATAAACACTTTCAAAAATTAAGAAATAATTAGTGTAAAATTAAAACAAAAATCTCCAGCCAGGAATTTTCATTCAGCTTTTCACTGTAGATGTGACAATAAACCAAACTAAACTAAAACTAAAACTAAAACTAAACAAAACTAAAGATCAATGGGGACTCCGTTCCGGCAGATCAATGACAAGAGACTCCCTTGGACTCTATGCTGCCTTTCCTGTTTTATTCAACGCAAGAAAGTTGTTACTAAATTGGGGAAGGAATTCAGTTGAAGCTTCTTTTTCCAGGGAGTGGTTGGAAATTAGAACAAGGTGTAGATGAGACAAGTAGTGAAATTGTCTTTAAGGAAATGTTGGATAATCTCATGGAGAGGAAGGGCCAATGGGGTATAATGGATCATGTGCAGCAGGATTAAGTGGGCCCAAATGTCCTGTCACATTGTAGCCGGTGGCAGTAAACTGCAGAACCGTAGGTCTTATTTGTGTAATGCCACTGGAGGAGTTTGGTCTTAATGAATGTGCAGGAAAGGAGATTTACCATCGCAGCCCGCGATCCCTTGCTGGGGATCGACGCTCCAACCACGGCCTGCGTATTTCAACATCGAGGCGCTCACAGTCTCGGGTAGAGACTGATGTCGGGAAGCTCCAAAGTCGCAAGAGGTTCGACCGGCCCCGAAACGGGGTCCGATCTCCCGGCGTGGGGGGGAGCTGAGATTCCACCCGATGCGGGAGCATGATCGCTCCGACGTGGAGGGCCCGGCCGCCGGCTGCGGGAGACAAGATTGCCCCGAGAACGGAAGGTTCGCGTGCCCCGACCGCGGGAGAACAAAGAAGGGAAGAAGATTGAACTTTTTTTTCGCCTTCCATCACAGTGTGGAATGTGGAGGAGTCACTGTGGTGGATGTTCATGTTAAATTGTATTTTGTGTGTCTTGTTGCTTTTTATTGGTATGACTGTATGGCAAATTAAATTCCTCGTATGTTGCAAAACATACTTGGCTAATAAAGTATGATCATGATCATGCTTGTGATGAGATGCTGATTCAAACCGAAGATATACAGAGTGATGGAGTAAGTCAGTGGGTCAGACAGCATCTGGAGAGAAAAGAAATAGGTGATGTTTCAGGTCGAGATCCATCTTCAGACTGAGAGTTAAAGCCCTGTCCCATGGTATGGGTTCATTCCAAGAGCTCTCCGAGTTTGCCCTGATTTGAACTCGGAGATTTACGGTAATGGCCACTTGTCGGTACTCGGGACTCTCGTGGACATTTTTCAACATGTTGAAAAATCTTCACGAGTCTTCCCGTGCTTACCTGCCGTTAGCGAGTCTTCCCGAGTACCTGCCGTTAGCGTTACGAGCCGCTAAGAGACGTCCCCGAGCTCTGACTTACCCGCTACGTTCATTCTCCGTGCTTACCACGAGTTTTGATTTTTATTAAACTCGGGAGAGCTCTTGGAATGAACTCGTACCATGGGACAGGGCTATTAGGGGTAAGGGAAATGAGAGATATAGACAAATATACAACAAATGAATGAAAGATATACAAAGAAGTAATGATGATAAAGGAACAATCCATTGTTAGCTGTCGGCTAAGTGAAAACTAGTTACAGACAATGTCTGACCCATTGAGTTACTCCAGCTTTTTGTGTCTATCTAGTCTTAATGAAGACGTCCAAGAGAATCCATTAGCAAATGTCCTATTCTATTTTTGTAATTCTCAGCCCAACCTCTCTCTTAACTGAGAGTCACAGGGCACAGAGACAGGCCCTTCAGTCCATTACCACCAAGCAGACAATAACGTTAATCCCATTTTTGTTATTCCCATACCCCCCACAACTCCTCACGGACTCTACCACTCTCCTACACACTAATAATTTACAGTCACCAATTCACCTGCTGACTCAAAATCGCAGGAAATACTCAAGCAGCATCTGTGGAAAGATAAACAGTCAACGCTTTGGGTCCAATACCTTTTGTCAGAACTGTGAAAGAGAGAGACTGAAATTAGTTATGGGGGAGGGATTTGTAGAACAAAGGGAATGTTTAGTGATGGGTTGAGTTGGCTTAATGATGGCTATCACCAACACATTAAGCTTCCTGGTCTTGGTCAGTCTAGTTTTATCTAGCCAATTAACCTACCAACCTGCACGTCTTTGGAGTGTGGGGGGGGAACCCGAGCTCCCGGGAGATAACCTACGCAGGTCACGGTGAGAACATGCAAACTCCATACAGACAGCACCCATAGTCAGGATCGAATCCGGGTCTCTGACACAGTGAGCCAGCAACATTACTGCTGCACTACTCAGACCAGCAATTACCCACTGTAAATTACCCCAAGTGTGTCGATGAGTGGCAGAGTCTTGGTTTAGGACAATAATAAGCCCAAACCTCAACCTACAGTGCGAGGTATGTTCAGGGCATAGAATGAAAGGATTCTATAAGGATTGTAAACATTTCGAGGCGGGTAGCCAGGTCTGTGGAATATCTATCACAGCTTAAGGAATAAGAGCAGCTATACTGGAGGGGAGGAGGTTGGAGATGTATGAGAATAACATAGATGGTAGATTGGTGTGGATTTGGACATGTGCGGGTGGGCTGGAGGGCCTGTCTCCATGCCTTGTGACCAACAGTAGTAGAGTGATTCAGGCAGAGTTTTACAAAAATAGAGCAGGAAATTGCTAAGACGTCTTCATTAAGATTAAACTCCCCCCAGTGACACTAGTGTTACGGTTAGATGCCCCCGGCTACAAGTTCTGGCATCAGTGGGTGACAGAGGGGCACATATGATCAGTAGCCAGGAGCGAGGAGACAGAAGCAAATGAACTCCTCTGGGGCTTGAACCTCAGAATCATCACTGAAGGGAGGGGGGTGAGGGGTGAGGGGGAGTGACGAGAGAAAGGAGTGAAGGGATAAGACAGTGGCCCAGCTCTCTGCCCCTGGAGGCAAAACTGAGTGCCTTTCCAGAGAGCAATTTCGCATCCTTTTTTCTGACACACGGTAGAAAATCTGTTCAGCTCGTCCCAGCATTAAAAGCTCCGATGTAAATCGAGATGAAAGGAGCCCAAGCGGCTGAGGTAATTAAAAATGTATTTTGTATCTCCAAGTAATTGAATTGTGTACAATTGGCAAGTTAATGAGGTCAGTCCTCCCTCCCTGACGCCCCGACAGGAAACCCAGGAATAATTATCTCTCAATTTTTTTTTTTCCCCTAATGTAGCAATTAATTTATGCCGTTCCACTCTGCCCTGCCTTCCCTGGGCCGCCCCCCACTCACCGGTCCAGCCCCATCAGTCAACGTCAAGGCTAAACCAGGTTGACACTTCAACGAACAAGGCTGCGTTGAGCAGGCTCCAGCTGTTGCCCGCATTTCCAGGTGGAGGTCTCCAAGGTTTTCCGCCTGCTGCCGCTCCGGGTGCTGAAGCAGAGCCGGCCCCGATCCTCCTTCATCCAACAGCCGGAGGAGAAGGAGCCTTTGGCAGAGAGAGGAGGTGAGATGTGCCTCTCCTATAACCATATAACAATTACAGCACGGAGACAGGCCTCTCGGCCCTTCCAGTCCGTGCCTATCCTTGCAAGGTATCTCTCTCAGATGAGGCTGCATTTAAAATAACCCCATTTGGAGAGGACCTCATTGAAACGTGATTATTCTTAATTAGTACATGTCAGAGGTTGGGGGAGAAGGCAGGAGAATGGGGTTAGGAGAGAGAGATAGATCAGCCATGATTGAATAGCGGAAATACACTTGATGGGCTGAATGTCCTAATTCTACTCCTATCACTTATGACCTTATGAAACGTACCGAATAGAGAATAGCTTGGATAGAATGAATATGGAGACGATGTTCCCACTAGTGGGAGAGTCTAGGACCAGAGCCCATAGCCTCAGGATAAAAGGACTTACCATTAGAAAGGAGATGAAAAGGAATTTCTTTAATCAGAGGATGGTAAATCTGTGGAATTCAATGCCACGGACGACTGCGGAGGCCGTTAATGGATATTATTTAAGGCAGAGATTGACAGATTCTTGATTAATTATGGAATCAGGGGTTAGGGGGAGAAGGCAGGAGAATGGGATTGGGAGGGAAGGATAGATCATCTATGATTGAATGGCAGAGTAGACTTGATGGGCGAATGGCCTAATTCTGCTCCGAGAACTCTATACATTTTGAAGATAGTGGTGAGCTTTGGACAGCACGGTGGCTTAGCGGAAGAGTTGCTGCCTTACATCGCCTGATACCCGGACTCGATCCTTACCATGGGTGCTGTCTGTATGGAGTTTGCACATTCTCTCTGTGAGCGCGAGGGTTTCCTCCAGGTGCTACGGTTTCTCCCCACATTCCAAAGGTTTGTAGGATAATTGGCATCGGTATATTGTTCCTGATTTATAGGATAGAACTAGCGTATGGGTGATCATTGGTCAGTGCAGACTCAGTGGGTCGAAGGACCTGTTTCCACCCTGTATCTCTAAACGAAACTAAGCTGCCATCTTGAAGTGCTGCAGTGCTTGATGGGGATGTTAGGGGCAGGAAAGGGAGGGAGAGGCGGGGGGGGGGGGGGGGGGGGGCTCTGGAGGTTACCTAAATTCGGTGAATTCAATGGTCAGTATGTTTGTAAACAACCCAAGTGGAATACAAGCTGCTGCCCCTCCAATTTGCGTGAGACCTCATTCTGACAATGGAGGAGGCCCAGGACAGAAAGGTCAGTACGGGAATGAGAAGGGGGTTTAAATGGTTAGCAATCAGGAGTTCCTATAGGCCTCGGCGGACTGAGCGCAGTTCCTTCCTACACATTCTAACGGGGAGTTATTGCGAAGCTAGTGAGGTCTGGCAGCACGAAGGATGTCAGACTTAGACCGCTAAGGAGAGACATATATTGGGGCAGCCTTGCTAAAGCAACTAGGCTGATTGGACATAGATCATTTAACTGCTTGTTCATTAGAATGCCCTCTCTGAACTAATTTAATTTTGGTGGGACTGTGAGTATATTCCTCTGGGTTAATGGAGAACTGAATTAAATAGCAGTCCTAAAGGAGTATTCTAGCCTTAAATACCCAGGACCTATGGCTCAGATTTTCACACCATGTATGAATTAATGAGCATGAATTTCATTGCATTTCCATTTTATTAAATTACAAGAACAATATAACCCCCTTGCAGGATCAAGGATCCTTTCTGAGGCATTTTCCTCTGCTTGTTTTTTTCTAAACCATGTCAAAAATTTGTCTCTCTTTGCCATTCTAATTTAAATTAAATTTACTTAAAGGGTTACAATTACCGAGAGCTCTACTGTTACCTTATTTTATTCTTAAGAAACATTTATTGCATCAACAGTATGGAAAGAAATGTTCCCGCAGTAATTAAGAGTGATGTTCATTCAACCCTGAATTTTCTGGGAAATAATGACATTAAAATCCTATTGACTCTCACTTTAGTCTGTAACAATTTATTTGAGAAAGACACAATAAATTTTCCAGATGAGACATAAATGTCTCATTAGTAAAAAGGCTTCGATGCATCTTTATATGCATTTAGACCAGTTCGGAGATGCAGTGTAAATGCTTAACACGGACAATATTACGATAATAGTAGCAAGGCACAGGCTATTTGGAAGAACCCACTCCTTTAAACTTTAGACTTTAGAGATACAGCATGGAAACAGGGCCTTCGGCTCACCGATTCCAAGCTGACCAACGATCACCCCGGTACACTAACATTATCCTACACACTAGGGACAATTTACAACAATTTACAATTTTACTGAAGCCAATTAACCTACAAACCTTTACGTCTGTTGAGTGTGGGAAGATCCTGGAGTAAACCCACGCAGTTACAGAGAGAATGTACAAACTTCATACAGGCAGCACCCCATAGTTAGGATGGAACCCGTGTCTCTGGTGCTTTAAGGCAGCAATTCTACCGCTGCGCCACTGTGCTGCCCCCTTCCTTTTCTGAAATCCATTGCTCACTTTTCCATTCACTTAGCTTCAACCAGTCTTTTCAGTTAAGGTTTTGAGCTAAAAATTGAAGTGCCTAAGACTCATTTTCTATGTTCCAACACAATGGGATTGATGCAATATTGATTGTGGGATGCAATTGACATTTCGCTGTGAGCCCTATGCCTGAAGGGGAAACAAATTATGTCCTTGGAGTCACAAGGAACTGCAGATGCTGGAGGAAATCAGTGGGTCAGGCAGCACCTGCGGAGGGAATGGACAGGCGACCTTTCGGATCAGGACCCTTCTTCAGACTGAAATTGTGTACTTCACTGTGCTCGAGGTGCCAACACGCAGAGGTTGCTGGAGTTCCTCAAGACAGTGTCCTGAGCCCAACCATTTTGAACTGCTTTGACGGTGACCTCCTTTCCATCATAAGCTCGTAAGTTCATGTCATAGGAGCAGAATTTGGTCATTCGGCCAATTGGGTCTACTCCACTGTTGTTGGACGAATCACTGATGGTGATGCGACAGAGTAGAGAAGTGAGATCGACCGATTGACCAAATGATGCCGGCACAATAACCTGGCTCTCAACACCAGCAAAACCACGGGACTGATTGTGGACTTTGGAAGGGGTAGGATCAGGACCCACAATCCCGTTTATATCAATGGGATTGTGGGTCAGTGGAAAGGGTCAAAAACTTAAAATTCCTGGGCGTGCATATTTCCGAAGATCTTTCCTGATCGCAGCACACAGATGCAATTATAAAGAAGGCACATCAGCGCCTCTACTTCCAAAGAAGATTACAGAGAGTCGGTATGTCAAGGTGGACTCTTTTGAACTTCTACAGGTGCACAGTAGAGAGCACGCTGACTGGCTGCATCGTAGCTTGGTTCGGCAACTTGAACGTCCAGGAGCGGAAAAAAATGCAGAAAGTTGCGACCACTGCCCAGTCCATCATCGGCTCCGACCTCCCCACCATTGAAGGGATCTATTGCAGTCGCTGCCTCAGTAAGGCTGCCAACATCATCAAGGACCCACACCATCCTGGCCACACACTCATCTCTCTGTTGCCATCGGGAAGAAGGTACAGGAGCTTGAAACCTCGAACATCCAGGTTCAGGAACAGCTACTTCCCCACAGCCATCAGGCTATTAAACCCAACATCAAACAAGCTCTGAACAATAACAGTCTATTATTACTATTGCACTTTATCTGCTTATTTATTGTGTATATATATGGTCTATGGTATATAGACACACTGAACTTTTATCTCCTGTTCTGTATTACGTTTACATATTCTGTTGTGCTGCAGCAAGTAAGAATTTCATTGTCCTATCTGGGAAACATGACAATAAAACTCTCTTGACTCTTGATCTATTGCCCCCTCTCAACATTATTTCTCCTGTCGTCTCCCCATAACCCTTGACACCCTTACTAATCAAGAATCTGTCTATCTCCATCTTATAAGTACCCTTTGACTTGGCCACCACAGCCGTCTGTGGCAATGAATTCCACAGATTCACCATCTCTCACTAAAGAAATTCTTCCATGTCTCTTTTCTAAAGGTACGAGGTATGGTCAGGGGTGGGGATATTTGCTGAAAACTGCACAACTTTCAATTCCATTTACTGCTCTTCAACAAATGAAATAATGTAAGTAATGAATGTTAAAGCATAGGCTGATAAGTGGCAAGTAACAGTCATTTCACTGAAGCGCCAGACACTGACCATCTCCAAAAACAAGTGTCTAATCAAAGAAAGCATCCTATTGGGATGCATTAGTATTTGGGATGGAAACTGCTCTGCCCAAACTGTGAGAAACTGCAGAGAGTTGTGCATGTATCCCAGTCCATGAGACCAACCATCCTCCCCTCCAACGACTCCATCTACACCTCACGCTTCCTCATCATCAGAATCAGCCTTGCCTTTGCACGTATGCTGCCACATATGCTGCTGTAACCATCCTCTATGTCTTGAATCAACTACTCCAATTCACTGCTATTCAGTTTGCCATGTTGCATTCTCCATTTATGTGAGACCCTCTAAAGATCCGATGCCCACATCTTGCTCTGGCCAACATTGCAACAAAATGCAGATTTGTGGATGGTTCCTTTAAAAGATCTGACCAGGGTAGAATGACACACGGGTACATTTTCACCTTGAACGTGAGCTCAAGATACAACACACAATTAACTGTATAGGAACGACCATTCCTGACGTCATTTGCAACTGGTCCTGATTTTTTCTGGTCTTTTCTCGAATTCAGTTTCCCCTCTTCCCCCCACCTCTATCTTTCAGTCTGAAGTAGGGATCCTATCCGAAATGCCACCTATTCCTTTTCTCCAGAGATGCTGCCTGATCTGCTGAGTTACTCCAGAATTTTGTGCCTATACACACAATTAACTGCATTGAAATTTGGAGAATTGTGTCACTTAGACGCTTGCCTGTTGTGGTGCAGGAAATTGATGTCCTGCGGAAGAGACACAAAATGCTGGAGTAACTCTGCGGGTCAGGCAGCATCACTGGAGAAAAGGAACAGGTGACGTTTCGGATCAAGACCCGTCTTCAGACTCAATAGACACCTGTAGAAGACCAAGTTAGCACACATTTCTACATGCAACACAATTTCAATGTTTCCCCTTGAACAAAGATATAGCTCTTGATTCCATGCATACCCCCTGGGCCAGAAGTTTAAACATTCAATACCCATTCCACAGAACATTAACCAGGGCGACGGGATTAAGGGAGATTGACAGTATTGGAAGTGGTGCGTTATCAGAAGGGATGTTAAACCAAGGTACTGCCTAAAATGCATCTCTCCAACTTCTTTGTCAACTATATCAATAGAGGTTCACAGCGCTCAGCAAATTTCCTTCCATTTGCACAATGTGTTTGATTCTTCAGGAGGCTGCAAAACCAGAATAGTTGCTAACGTATCCACCCAGCTTTTCCCAGAAAATACTGCAGCACCTGAGACCCACTGGCAATCCCAAACTCACTGTCCCTTGTCAATTCTTCCCTCCCCTCCC
Source organism: Okamejei kenojei (assembly GCA_035221665.1). NCBI lineage: Eukaryota > Metazoa > Chordata > Chondrichthyes > Rajiformes > Rajidae > Okamejei > Okamejei kenojei. The sequence continues at coordinate 10,933,790 of CM069148.1, read as the reverse complement.
GCTCTACTCCTTCCCCGGGCACTTTCCCTTGCAACCGCAAGAAATGCAACACTTGTCCCTTCACCTCCTTTCAGGGACCCAAGCAGTCCTTCCAGGTCCGACAGAGGTTCACCTGCACCTCCTCCAACCTCATCTACTGCATCCGCTGCTCCAGATGCCAGATGATCTATATCGGTGAGACCAAGCCGAGGCTTGTTCACGGGTAGTTTTCGGGGAGCCACATGTTCACGGGTAGTTTTCGGGGAGCCACCTTCATGGTCGTGAGAGGTTCCCACATTCTGGAAACCAGTCGCGGCCTCATTGTGGTCACCACGAATTTTACAACATGTTGAAAAATTAGCGGCGACTAGAATGAAGCCGCCATGGAGAGTAGTGAGAATTCTCGAGCTGTAGGTGGGTCGCCAGGAGATCCTAATGGGTTGCCAGGAGGTCGAAGGTTCTCGGAGGTTTTTGTACATTGTAACCGGTGCTGACCAGTGAATTTCATCTCATTGGGAAAAAAAGGTAAACAGTAGTTTTCAGAACCAAGGATAACTGACCGGTAATTTTAAATGTCCGCCGAGCTTCACAGCCGTGTATCTCTGGCTTCTTAAAAGTTGTCTCGACTCCTTCTCCCCCCTTCATTCCCCCCCCCCCCCCACCCGCCCCCACCCGCCCCCCCCCCCCCCCCCCCCCCCCCCCCCCCCCCATTCTACCCTCCCTTCCCTCCCCTCCCCTCTTTTAAAGGACTTACTGTAAACTGTGCTTTAGCCATCTTTTTACAGCACCAACCTTCCTGTCTTTGCACCGTGTGAATTTTTTAGACAGCACTCCCCCCGCTTGGTGAAGGACGCGATGTGTTTGTGTGTGTGTGTTCCACTCTGACAGTCGCAGTTCCAGTTGTCGGTTTTTCAGGTGACTGCCGGCAACTTGACAGTCACCGGCAGTCCGCTGAGAAATGGCCTGAGTGGGATAGGCCCGAAAGTGAAAAGCAACAAGACACACAACCACATAAAAGTTAACATAACCATCCACCACAGTGGGTTCCACATTCCTCACTGTGATAGTAGGCAATAAAGTTCAACCTCCTTCCTCTTTGTTCTGGGGTAGTCGAACCATCCACAGTCGGGGAGATCAAAGCCCCCGCAGCCGGCGTTCGAAGTATGGGTGATCGAAACTCCCGCGTCAGGGCGGTTGAAACTCTCCCTGCGGCATGGAGCTCCTGAATCTGCCCCTGCTTACCAGAGTCTGCAGGCTTCATGAGTCCACAGGCCCCACGGTTGGAGCTTCGATCCCTGGCAAAGTGTTAAAGTCCCGCAGATGCGGCTTTGGTGGGTGCGGGTCGGTCCAAGGAAAGCCGCCAACTAGGATGTTAGGCCGCAGTGGGACGGTGGTTCGGTAGAAAGAAATTGCATCTCTGTTCGAGGTTAGTATGAAAAAACAGTTCCCCAACATCAAACAACATTGAAAAACACCTGAAACATTATTTTTTAAAATTAATAAAACAGAGTAGTAGAACGAGAGAGACTGTGGCGAGACATGGGCGTGATCAACAGTTGTAGAGTGTGAAGAGGGTCTAAACCGAAAGTTGCCCCTTTCCTTCTCTCAGAGATGCTGCCTGCCCGCTGAGTTATCTTTTTTGTAGTATCTTTGGCTTGTGTTTGAAGGCTCTTGTATATGTTACAGTTAAGAAAATGGGAAATAATTAATAGGCACAATACATGGATAGGAAAGGTTTAGCAGGAGTAGGGCAAATGGGGCAATAGGAATGGTTGATGGGGCACCTTGGTTGGGGCTGGATGTGTTGGGCTGAAGGGCTGTTTCCATTCTCTATGACTCTACAAATTATTAAAATGACATAAATTTGGCATGCTAACCCCTCTCCATTGCAAAGTGATACACTAAAAAAAATATTTGATTGTGATTTTTAGTTTAGTTTGAGATTGCATGGATAAGGCCAGTCGCTACCGAGTCATGCCGGACCATGATCACGTACATGTTTTTAATCTACACACAAGGGAATTCATCAGCCAATTAACCTTACAACCTGCTGACATATTTGGAGTGTGGGAGGATAAACGTGGCCCGGAAAACGGAACCCACGCAGTTACAGGAGAACTACAAGCCGTAAGACCAGCACTGGTAGTCAGATCGAACCCAGCAATCTGGTGCTGTGGGGCACTATCCACCGCTGGCACCGCTGTTCGCCCCTCAGTCGGGAAGATTCAGTAGATATTCAAGATCTCTTTTATTCCTTTCCTCTGTGTTTTAAAACTCTTACAGTGGAACAGGGACCACCATTCCTCATTTGACATGTCAGGCCAATGGGAGTTTATCCACTGGATGCTTGATGAAGTCATGCAAGCTTAAGCTGCTTAAACAATCAGAAAAATAGATCAATCCCTGGTAATGAGAGCGATTAGTGGCGGATAGTCAAAAATAAAGTGTAGGATCATCAAGCAGACTAACACAGGCAGTTACCATTTCGGGAGACAAAGAAAAGACAAATGTAAGTTTAATTTAAATAAGTATCTTTCCATTTAGAGTCGAGTATTGGTACAGTAAAAAGCTTTTCTGTTGCACTGGTCTCAGGCAGTGGAAAGGACTATTCATGATTACAATTGTACTTCCACATTGTTAGAGATGCTGGTTAGAAGGCATTAACGTATAGTGCAAGATAAGTCCAGTATAGTCGATTGAAGATGTCCAAGGATCTCATGAGATAGATGAGTCAGGACCGCTTCTCGTCTGTTGATAGGATGGTGCAGTTGCTGATAACAGTTGGGGAATAAACTGTCCCTGAGTATGAGGGTGCATTTTACATTTCTGTGCATCTTGCGCTAATTTAATGAGGGGGAGAAGATGACGGGAATGACCGGGGTGGAGACTGGTATTGTTTTTGCTGTGCTTTGCTGAGGCAGCGTGAAGTGTAGACGGTCCAAGTCGATTGGAAGATAGGGGTTTTGTGTGATTATTGTGTTTGTGCCATCATTCTCAGCAATTTCTTGCTCTCTTGGATGGAGCTGTACAACCCCATGATGACATGACATTAGTGCATCCCGTAAAATGATTTAATGGTGCATTTGTGGTGAGAGTTGTTGTGACTTGCCACGTTGCAACTTACTACGCCTTCCTTGGAAGGTAGTAGGTGTTGCTTGCTTTGCTGACCATGCTTATTGGCTGGACCAGGAATGTCGCTAGTGATCTTAATACTTAAGTTTTGGCATAAAGTCTGAAGGCCGTAGCATCCATAGAGACTCCTCTCACCCTTGTATTGGACTGCTCGAAACTATTCCTTCGGCAGACCTTACAAAGGGTTTCTACGCCGCCTCCAGACCCAAGAAAGCTATTCCAGAGTTTAAGCGCTTGAACGGCTGCTGGTGCACCCACCCATGGGACTGTCTCCTAGGTATGGTAACGTGCACAGGACACATCTGCATTTAGTCTGTTTGACGTTTTTATGGTTAAGTTCTTTTATACAAAACCTTGTTCTAGGGTTATTAAACCTAAATTTGATTAGTGTTAAAATAGAATACTGAAAATTAGGTGCAGGAGCAGGCCATTCGGCCCTTTCGAGCCTGCACCGCCATTCAATATGATCATGGCTGATCATCCAACTCAGTATCCTGTACCTGCCTTCTCTCCATACCCCCTGATCCCTTCAGCCACGAGGGCCACAAAATCCATACTCCCTCTAAATATGGCCAACGAATGGCCTCAACTACCTTCTGTGGCAGAGAATTCCACAGATTCACCACTCTCTGTGTGAAAAACGATTTTTCTATCTCGATCCTAAAGCTTCCCTTATCCTTAAACTGTGACCCCTTGTCCTGGACTTCCCAACATCGGGAACAATCTTCCTGCATATTAGCCTGTCAACCCTTAAGAATTTTGTTAAGTCTCTATGAGATCACCCCTCAATCTTCTAAATTCCAGCGAGTACAAGCCAAGTTATCCAATCTTTCTTCATATGGAGTCGTGCCATCCCAGAAAATCAGTCTGGTGGTGAACTTCTCTGTACTCCTCTCTGGCAAGAATGTCTTTCCTCAGATTAGGAGACAAAACTGTACGCAATACTCCAGTGTGGCCTCACCAAGATCCTGTACAACTGCAGTAGAACCTCCCTGCTCTTGTATTTATGAATTGGATGGAAGTTGCAAACCAAATCTCGTTGCATTTTATGTTATAATGACAATAAAAATATTTTATTATTACCCATATCAAACATCTGAGGTATGCTTTTACAAAATTGTTTCCCTTCGTTTTTTACTGCCAGCAGGGGTAACTGGGGAATATTTTCTTGTATTCCCTTTCTTGCGAACGCTATGGACTTTACTGTTAAAACAGCGGGGATATAGTCTTATATTCCCCTGGTCTCACATCCGGGAAACTTGGCAACGTGATGCTGCGTGGGAAATTTAGAATATTCAAACGGCAGACAGGAAGACTGCCGCGTCCATTTTGGTTTTTAAATTTTACGTGGAAGTCCGCAGAGCTGAGATGTCCAGATTTTCTCTAGATGTCTGATATGGGTAATATAACAATATTGACTGTCCTCTTTCGGGGGATACGACATATATTGCCTCACTAGATCCATTATTGCCCTCGTCTTCGACTCGGGCAATATGAATCTACTTCAGGCAATTTATGTCGTATCCCCCTCAAGGCCTGGTCAATATTCTATCATTATTATTAAGTCAAACGGATGAAGTCCGATGAAGTCCGATGAAGTCTGTGAGGGCAGTGGTTGGCTGCTGAGTCTTTGAATATGGACCAGTCCAGTGACTCAAAGCAGTCGCGAAGGAGCTCCTACGACGAGGACTATTTCCTAAGACCAGCATTGCATGACGTTTTGCACCAGATCCTCATGCTTCAGTTTCTACTTATCGGCAGGGAGAGGAATCAAATCCTGATGGCCAGATTGTACATCTGATGGAGTGGGAAGCATCTTTGATGATTGTGTGGCTGTGGTCAAGGTGTTTGAGCCTCTGGTGGGACAGGAGACGTGCTGATAGCATTTTGAAGGGAGGGGCACACGAGTTGCCGAGAGACCTATTCCTGCTCTTACTTTCTTATGTCCTTATGACTAACCCACTATCCCAGGGAAATATCTCGTGACTCTTTGTAGCGCTCCCTCTATTGCTAGTATATCCATATTACAGTCGGGAGACTGACCTGTGAACACTATTCCACGTACAACCTCACCAGGGCCCTCTGCAATGCAGCAAGACATTACTTCTCATACATAAATCCTCTTACAATAATGGCCAGCGTACCATTTGCTTTCCTAACTGCTTGCTGCATCTGAATGTTAACCTTCAGTGACAGAAGTAATCCTGATCAAAAGAATTGCAGCTCTGAGTTGCAAAGTGTGCTTTCGAGTTTGAAGTACTAAAGGTGTTTTAATTCAGCTGACACTATGGGCATTCTCTTTCAAGTATTAATGCCTGCTAAAACAGAGTGCGGGTGATGCTGACTGCTGCTGGGACAGAGATCTGGTTAAGTTCAGCCTGTGTCTGCCTGATATGCAGCAAAACTGGAGTCAGAACAAATGGCCAACACGAGGAACCGCATATGCTGGAATCCCGCGGCAAAAAAGCAAAATGCTGGAGTAACTCAGCGGGTCGGGAAGCATCTCTGGCGAGCTTGGAGAGGCGACATTTTGGGTCGGGAACCTTCTTCAGATTGATTGTAGTGGAGGGGAACTTTCTCCCTGCTCTTCCAGCTTCCTCCTCCTAGTACAATTAGTCTGAAAAAGACTAACCCAATCCAAAACATCACCTATCCATGTTCTCCAAAGATGCTGTTATGACCTATTGCAGCATTTTATGGGGGGGTTTTGCTGGAAATGAAAAAAGCTGTTTATTTGCAGCTAATTGTATGATTGTTTGACTAGGCTTGAAGCCAAAGTATAAATAATGAAAAGGAAAATGCACTAATAAACATTTGTTAAAATCATTTTTATCTTGTTTTTTTCCCAGCCAGATAACAACAAATATCAGTTTTCATTGTCTATCTTCGGTTGGCAAACGTGTTGATTGTGTGAAAACACAAAGTGCTGGAGGAGCTCTCTGGGTCAGGCAGCATCTTTGGAGAGAATTGCCAGGCGATGTTTCAGGTCGGAGAGAGACACAACAAGCTGGAGTAACTCTCCAGAGATGCTGCCTGTCCCGCTGAGTTACTCCTGCTTTTTGTGTCTATCTTTGGTTTAAACCAGCATCTGCAGTTCCTTCCTACACATGATGTTTCTGATCAGGACCCTTTCTCAAATTCATTGAGTTAAAGAAGGAACTGCAGATGCTGGAAAATCGAGGGTACACAAAATGCTGGAGAAACTTAGTGGGTGCAGCAGCATAAATTCATTGTAGTTGGTGGGGGGAGAAAGCTGGAAAAGAGCTTATTTATAGGTATATATCTAGTTTCATTTGTTAATGTCTCCACATTAAATTGAGCAGCAAAAGTGTTTTGTGTCCGAGTTGATTAATGGAAGTAACTGAGGTTTGTTCTTCTCACTCTCTGGATCATCTTCCTTCACTCCACTCCCAGAAAACATCCACAGGGGATCAGTCACATGAGGCTGGTGATAAAGTTGGTTCAAGCCAAGGGCATTTTCTACAAGAGCCAAACTCTGCTCCACCTTGAGGCCTACCCATTCTTTCTCCTATTGATCAGAGGAGACCAAAGCCTGCAGGCCTCCTGTGGGAGGCAGGTCAAGCCTGGATTAGGCCTGAGCTAGGCCTCAACACAGCCTCCTCGTACTCAAGATATCCAGTCATGCCCCAGATTTCTGACAGCTGTTTTAAACTCTTCATCATCATCTGAAACAATCAGCATGCAATAGAGGGTAGTATTCCTTTACAAAGGTGATAATTAGATAACAAGCTGAGATTAAAGTAATTACAGTTAGGCAGCTGGCAAGGCTATCTCGCCATGTTGTAATATTGTTGATCCTTCAGCATCTGGTTCTAATAACAGTACAGGCAAGAAGATTTTTACATTAATTACACCAAATAATTTATTATAAGCACATTTAATTACAACTGATAAGAGATAAACTGTTCAAAAGAATTAACTCTTCTATGTCACTGATAACAATAAACCCTTTATTGCCACATTAAACCCTTTACTTCAGCATCATTAGGTGGAGGGCAGTGTGAACAGTCTGAATGGTGATGATTCCTTACCTGAGAAGATAATAGCAGATTAGCGTGTCAAAGTACTCATGGTATACGATGTTGTTAACATGACCGAACTGATCGTTGTCTTGCCAACGGGTCTGAATGGGCAGGAAGTAATGGTAGTTCCCTTGTAGCCGGTAGTGGTTCTCGGAGTCAGTGGCCTCCTGGGACATGCCACTCCGTCTCACAGCCGTGCTGAAGGGACGGAGCAAGCTGAGATGGGCCAAGAGTCTCATGATGTGTCACCTAAGGCAACAAGGAAGTCTGGGGAGTTAAAACATCCATTAGTCAACAAAAATAAAATTACCAACTACTGCATTGCCTTTGAATATTTTTGTTTAAAAATTCTTGACTTGGTTGGTAGCCCTTCTACATCAGAAGGCACAAGATTGATGTTCTGGGTAATCAAAGCTGAGACAGACGGCATCATGTCCTGGAGAGAGAATCACACACTGGAAGTTCTGCCTTTAACCAAGATGTTAAAGTATCTGCCCTCTTTGACGGACCCAAATGACCCCATGAAATTATTTCCAAGAATAACCACAGTGTTTCCTTCCTCACCCTGCACTAATCCCCAATCAACACTGAAAACCCCTCAGCGTCCCACACTCCAGGAAATAAAATCCTAGTCTGCCCAACCTCCCCCTATAGCTCAGGCTCTCAAGTCATGGCAACTTTCTCTAGCTTCCCTTGAAGGACATTAAAACGATTATTGATGCGATAGTATCCTTATAGACAATAGAGAATAGGTTCGGGTGTAGGCCATTCAACCCTTCGAGCCAGCACCGCCATTCAATGTGATCGTAACTGATCATCCACAATCAGTGCCCCATTCCTGTCTTCTCCCCATATCCCTTGACTCCGCTTTCTTTAGCCCTATCAAGCTCTCTCTTGAAAGTATCCAGAGAACCGGCCTCCACCGCCCTCTGAGGCAGAGAATTCCACAGACTCACAACTCTGTGTGAAAAGGTGTTTCCTCATCTCTGTTCGTCTTACCCCTTCTTCTTAAACTGTGGCCCCTGCTTCTGGACTCCCCCAACATCGGGAACATGTTTCTTGCCTCTAGCATGTCCAAACCCTTAATAATCTTATATGTTTCAATAAAATACACTCTCATCCTTCTAAATTCCAGAGTATACAAACCCAACCATTCCATTCTCTCAGCATATGACAGTCCCGCGAATTAACTTTGTAAACCTACGCAGCGCTCCCTCAATAGCAAGAGTGTCCTTCCTCAAATTAGGGGACCAGAACTGCACACAGTACTCCAGGTGTGGTCTCACTGTACAACTGCAGAAGGAACTCTTTGCTCCTATACTCAACTCCTCTTGTTATGAAGGCCAACATGCCATTTGCTATCTTTGACTGATGAACAAGGACCCCTAGTACAAGGACCCATTGTACTTCCCCTTTTCCCAACGACACCATTTAGATAATAATCTGCCTTCCTGTTTTGCTACAAAGTGGATTTATCCACATTAAACTGCATCTGCAATGCATCTGCCCACCCTGCATTCTCAGAGCACCCTCTCACAGTTCACACTGCCACCCCAGCTTTGTATATCTGCAAATTTTGCTAATGTTACTTTGAATCCCTTCAATTTAAATGTATGTATATTGTAATTGATGTATATTGTAAATAGCTGCAGTCCCATATCGAGCGTTGCGGTACCCCAATATCACTGCTGCCATTCTGAAAAGGACTGTTAATCTATCTTTGTATTTGTTGCCAACCAATTTTCTATCCATGTCAACGCTCTAACCCATTACATGTGCCCTAATTTTGCCCACTAATCTTCAATGTGGGACCTTATCAAATAGTTCTGAAGTCAATTACACTACACAATCATCTCTCCTGGTCCATTTTCCTAAGTTAAAACTCAAAGATTCCAGAAGATTTGGTCAAGCATTGATATCCCCTTTGATATCCATGCTGACTTCTGGACGATCTGTTATGCTTCCAAAGTGCGCTATTTCATCTTTATGATTGACTGCAGCATTTCGCCACACAACGTACGGCTAGACTGGTCTATTATTCCCTGTTATCTATCTCCGCCTTTCTTAAAAAGTGGAATCCATTTGCTACCATCAATCTACAGGAACTTGATCATGAGTCTATAGAACATTGGTAAAATGATACCAGTGTCCACGATTTCTAGAAGCCACTTCTTTAATGTTACCCTGGGATGCAAACAATCAGGTTGGGATTTATCAGCCTTCAGTCTTCTATCAGTCTACCCAAAACCCCTTTCCTGTAAGGTGGATTTATTCAGCTCCTCCGTCCACCGCAGTTCCTCTGGCCATAGTACATCAGGAACTCGTTAGCGTACCTCTTAGTGAAGAAGGCTCCAAAGTAGTTGGATCTCTGGAGTTGGATGATCAGCCATGTCAAATTGAATGGCGGGATGCACGAAGGGCTGAATGGCCTTCTCCTGCACTATTTTCTATGTTTCTATGTTTTCCTAAGTATCTGTACAAACGAACTCGTCTGCCATTTCTTGTTCCATAATAAATTTCACCTTTTTTCAATTTCAAGGGTCAACTTTGGTCTTAAACTAATTTTTTCTCTTACATATAAAGAAGCTTTTACTATCTCTTTATTTTTGGCTGCTTACCTTGTCTCTTCTTTTTCCCGTATTGCCTTTTAGTTATCTATCTCTCCTGTTTTTGCTCTTTAAAACATTACAAGCTCTTGCTTCTGTCATCTTTTGCTATGTTGTACTTCTTCCTTTTATCTCTTTTATACTGTTCTTGCTTCCCCTTGTCAGCACGGTCGTCCTCTTACTCCCCATTGAGAATCTTTTTCCTCTTTGGAGGAACTGATCCTGAAACCTGCATTGTTGTAGTTCCACTGGCAATCCTGCTTGTGGTCTACTTTCCAGTCAACTTTGGCCAGCTCTCCCCATGGGCTCCATAGCCTTATGTTCAACTGTACACACGGACACCTACGATTTACCCTTCATCTTCAAATTGTAGATTAAAATTACCCTAATGGATCCTCTAACAGTGATGGAACTGGGTTTTAAGAATAAGGGGTACTCTAAGGTCCCAGAGGCCGCGTTTGGAAGGCAGTTGGGGGGGGGGGGGGGGGGGTGAAGAGTACAAAAATGCATATTGTTTATTATTTTAATATATAGTTTCTTGTGTATTATATGTCATAGCTGCTTTCTGCTCGCTCTCTCTCTCTTCTTGTTGGCTGCAGCCCATTGTCTGCTTGGTGAGGGAAACAGGTCGGTGATTGATCAAAAGGCCTCAGAGACTGTTCTGATTGGCACGCGAGGTGTCGGCGCATTATGTGTTTGGACACAATGCCTTGGAGACAGCAGATGTTAGGACGGAGGAGACCGATTTGTTGATTTGGACGGGAAATTTAAATGAAGCTGGTCGGTGAGTGGATGCAACACCTTAGAGAAGCGGTTGATTGGACGCCTAATAATCGCCAAAAAATTGACATATAGAGAAAACAATTAAAATCAGGAATTCCGATTTAATCGGAAGATATTTCATTGCTGATCTTGCAGCAACATACTAGTATCCTCCACCTATCTTGATCTGCAATTCCTTCCTATTGAAATAAGGGAACCGGCCGGAAAGAACTCCTAATCATCCTCCACCTAGCCCACTGCGTTCCTCAGCACACGTGGTTTTTATTTAACTCTTGAAATTGAAAGTTAGAATAAAATGGAGTAGTAGTAGATAATCATCAGGACAGCTAGTGATCTACACAGGAGAGAAGCCTTCTTCAGATGAAACTGAACTCTCGTGAGTTGGAGGTACTTGTGATTTTCTGCTGAGGGTAGCGACCCGAAATGTCATCCACCTCGCAGAAGCTGCCACATCCCGCTTTGAGGACACCTGAGCACCCCCCCCCCCCCCCACCCCCCGTGTCCACCGTCATCCAGAGCCAAAAAACCAGAGTGCTGGAGGAATTAGTGGAGGTGGCACAAGCGGAGGGAATGGACCAGGATGCCATGGGCCAGGGTCACCCCCCAAAAGAAGGATCACACAGATGCTGCTGTCCCCGCAACACGCCAAATGATAATGGGAATGCCGAGGCGAGAGGGTGAGAGAGAGGGAGTGAGAGAGCGAGAGAGATCCAAAGGACAGATTCTGATCCCAAATCTAAATCCTTGCTTCCTGTACCAGCCCCTCAGCCACACATTAAGACCCCCTATCTCTCTGTTCCTTTCCTCACTAGCACAAAGTACTGGAAGCAATCCAGAGATAACCACCGTAGAAGTCCTCCTTTTCAGTCTTCTTCCTAACTCTCTAAACTCGCATTGCAGAACCTCCTTCCTCTTCTTCCCGATGTCGTTTGTGCCTACGTGCACATCTACTGCCGGCTGTTCACCTTCCCCCTCGAGGATGTTCTGAAATTGGTTTGTGGTATCTTGAACCCTGACACCAGGGAGGCAACAGACCATCCTTGAGTCTCGCCTGCCGCCACAGAATCTCCAGTCTGCAACCTTGCTTATATTGGCTGATAAATTGCCTAATTCGGCAATTTACATATCAAATTCCTCAGTTTAAAACTGTTCTTTTCCCTCACCTTCTTTCTCATGGACTTTCAGCCAATAATCTCTTCTCCCTGCTTCTGTTTGATTGCTGCTTCTCCGAGCTCCACGTTAGGACTGGGCTAGAACTTGCTTTTTGGCGTTCTTTTTAAAACGTTTTTTCCTCTCACTCACCACCTTTCTCACGGACTTTCGACCAATAAAACAGCAATCAGATCTTATTAAGTCCTGAAAGGTAATATTTTCTCTGTGTATCCAAATCGGCATTTATTTTAGCTGACGTGTGATTTCAGTGAACAGGCTGTGGAAAGCGCCAAGTAACGTTGTTTTAAAATGTACTGACACTGCAGATCTCGAAATGGTTGCTTGTAATGAGGTTGCCACATTCAAATGCCTTTCCAGCACATTGCCTTGGACACTGCCACCCTCGACTGAGTGCAAGTGATGCCTCGAACAGCAGGAGGAAATCTGCACGGTTACTCTATCCATACACAATTGATTAGTGTTGCCACAAGTCGAGAGTCAGAACACTGACTCATTATTAGACTTGCTTTTAGCAAAAGTAAATATTGGGACAGAGCCAAAAATGGTTAATTAGTAATTACTTCACATCAAGCCCAGATAACAAAAATGTTTCTTTTAAGGGGAAAGTGATGGGAACAGGACTGAAATAATTCCCAGATGAATTGCGTGATTTTTCAGCGGATTTTGACGTGACAATTCCAATCTTCTCCTTGGTCAGATTAACGGCGCATTCTCTCTCCATAACCATGAGCTCAACCAAGAGTCCACGGACAGTTCCCTAACTCACCCCAATTATCAGTCAGCCTTGAGCTCACTGACCTACAATGGCTGCTGATCATTATTTTCACCTTTCCCCCAAGCTGGTGCACCTCCCAATCGCTCCCGATTTCTGCTCTACATCCAATCTCGCCACTTCCACTTTCCTGACTTCTGACACGTTTCCACTGTTGGCCATGCCTTCAGCTGCCTGGCTCCCAAATCCGAAATCCCTTTCCTCAGCTTCTCCATCTCTCTTTGCTGTTACACTTCCCTGAATATCTTCTTCCCCTCTCAAATCACGCTTCTGAGCAGTCCTTCCATAAGCTAGGAATTAAGTCTAAATAATTTAAAAAAAAATTAAACAATAAGGGAATTAAATTAAATGAGTCTGATTCAAACCCAATGATCCATTTGTGGACATTAGACTTTGTCTACGTAACTGATGCATTACAATGCTGAGAAAAATATTCTACACTCTGTAATGTCCCCTTTGCTCGACTTGTTGTGCTTGAGTTGAAGCATGATCGACTTGGGCGTGTTATATTTATGATTCAATGGTTCAATACTTTAATGGTACTTTACTGTCACACGAACCGAGGTACAGTGGGATTCCTGTTTTGCATAGTTCAGTAAAATTATTAGTGTGTGGTAGGCATGGGGTATCTGATCTTTAGTTTTAGTTTACTTCAGAGATGCAGCGTGGAAACAGGCCCTTCAGCGGAGCCCACCATGTCCGCGCCGACCAGCGATCACCCCGTACGCCAGTTCCACCCTACGCACTAGGGACAATTTACAGAGGCTAATTAACCCACACACCTGCACGTCTTTGGGATGTGGGAGGAAACCGGATCACCCGGAGGAAAGCCATGCAGTCATGGGGAGAACGTACAAACTCCTTACAGACAGCACCCGTAGTCAGGATCGAACCCTCGTCTCTGTCTCTATAAGGCAGCAACTCTATCGCTGCGCCACCGTGCCGCCCTGTTTGGATAGTACGCAAAATACACCTTTCACTGTACCTCGGTACACATGACAATAATCAACCTAAATCTAAAGCTAAGCCTATCTCCTTATGCTTCTTGATGCTATTATTCGGGTGGAGATGTTCCTGAGATGTATTGCTACGTGGAGGTGCTGCACAAATACAGGGTGGTGTTGGGGCAGAGAATTTAAATTATTTCATGGGTGAAAATCCCTAAATAGTATCAGGGGATCAATAGAACGAACTGGGGAAATATAGGACACGGGTTTGAAACTGGTCTGATATCCAGAGGCCGTACCATTCACCTACATATTCCCACCAGCCCGGCATGGGAAATAAAGAGTCAGTGTTAATAATAATGACCATAAAATTACCATTAAGATTCATCCAGTACATTCTTGGGCTTTAGAGGCCTATGAGCCAAATGTGGGCAAACGGGACTCACCCAGAATGTCATCATGATCAGCATGGATGAGTCGGGCTGAAAGGCCTGTTTCCATGTCATATACCTGTTTGTCTCTCTGATTGTAGGTATAGGAAAATGGCTGGCTTACCCAGGTTATGCAAGCTAAGATTCCAGGTGTATGCCTCTGGTTGACCCTATTGCAAACCTGTATTGATATGGGGCCTCCTTAGTCTGGACATGGATATGAACATGGATGCATATATACACACACACACACAAACACACATACACACAACACTCACACATACTCACACACACACACACACACACTTACCTCACACATACACACACACACACACTCACCACAGCGGGCTGGTGAAGGAAGCTGTGTGTGTGTGTGTGTGTGTGTGTGTGTGTGTATATATATGTGGAATATGTGTGTGCATGTGTATATATTAATTTATGCCACCTGCACATGCACACACACACACACACAAATATTATATATTATATATATATATATATATATATATATATGTATATGTATATGTATGTGTGTATGTATATGTATGTATATTTAGCCAATATTAAGTCAAGAGGATTGAATTCTGCTAATAGTCTCCTGATGTTTCTTCCCAACAAACAGGCGGTACTGAGATCAGTCAGGACACATCACTCCAACCAGATCAATCAGACTTAAAACCTCATTCAGATAAACAAAACGGGAATCTTGATGCCGTCTCACATGAAAAAAAAGCTGGAGGAAAAATAGACGTTGGACCGGCTCCAAATCTCCTCACTGGAGACACGGGTCCCATCTGCTGAGCTTTGCATCTGAACTTTAACTACCATTCAAAATCCATTTCCACAGAGATCAATTCACAAAGCAAACAGATGGACCCCCGCCTCCCCAGGCCGCTGTGTTATTTGTTTAATAAATTTAATTAATATCCAACTACAGTGGATTGCTCCTAGAATGGCGAGTGTCTGTATGAAGCTGCAGTAATGACTGATTCCCCTTTAAAGTTGAGTAACAGTGTTCCCCGGGTCCTGCCCCTGTTGCCCCGTGACTAGCTGCAAGAGTGTTTATTGCCACAGAGTGCATCCTCATCTCAGGGCTTTTCTTGTTACTCTGTGCCCTCCGCGGGGGGGGGGGGGGGGGGGGGGGGGGGGGGGGGGTTGGGGCAGCCGGGACGCTTTGCTTACAGCTGCATATATTTCTAATGTTGCATTAGCAGGCTCGCATTATGTCATTTCCGTTCTCAACAAAATTGCCAACAACCCTCCTGGTGTGTACAGGTTAATGAGTACACACTCTTTTTCGCCCTCGAGGCACCTGGCTGCTTTTCAGCAGACTTGCTAATTAGGCCCTTTGATATTAATGTTAAAGGATGCTCTTTTCATTATTTTTCTTCCAAAAGAGGTGACAATTTAACTCGCGCCTAATGAATGGCGGTGCACAGATCTCACGTCGACTCCCCCCCCCCCCCCCCCCCCCCCCCCGACTATGTCAAGTCACTGGTAGAAGGATATGAAATGACGAGAGGCATAATTGCCAGCCTGAGGTTGACTTCACATCCCTGAGAACGCATTGCCTTAGACTGGAAGAAATCGTTCTCTGGGGCACCTTTGGCGGTATTATAAAATTTCAAAGTGGACTGCTGAAAGGATGAGATAAATCTGATGCCCTGGCTACAGTTCTCCAGTACTCAGATGGGCACCAGACACAAAACATGTGCTCGGATCCCAGTACTCGGGCTCCTGTAATGAATGAATGAATACGTTTTTTTAAGAAGGAAATGCTGGAAAATCGAGGGTACACAAAATGCTGGAGAAACTGTGCAGCAGCATCTATGAGATAGCAACGTTTTTGTGGGTCGAAACCCTTCTTCCAGACTGAGTGGGGGTGGGGGGAAGGCGGGGGGAGAAAGGAGAGGAGGGAGGAGCCGAGGGCTGGGGGGAAGCGGGGGAAAGAAAGGAGGGAGAGGAGCACGAGGCCTGAGGAGAGGTAGAAGGGAGAGGATGGAGGGGAGGAGACAGCAAGGGTTAATATGTCGTTGTTCATAAAAGAGGATGCAGACTGATATGACGTGCTGCGTTCTTCAAACTTCAGGACGAGAGGCGGTACGGAATGGGAGGGGGAGTTGAGTGCTGAGCCCCAACCTGACCACCGGGGGAGGTCTGGAAAATCGATATAGATCAGGACATCTAGAGCAGCGGACAATAGATGAGGTTGGAGGAGGGCAGGTGTGTACCTCTGTCGACTGGAAGGAGAATGGAGTGGAGGGAGGAGGTAAAGCGACAAGTGTAGCATCTCTTGGAATCTCTTATTCATTACAGAATGAATAAGTTTATTGCCCAAGTATGTACACATACAAGGAATTTGCCTTGGTGCTCCACTCACAAGTAACAACACGACACACAGTAACAATTAAGAATGACACATAAAACATTAGACATTAATAATAAAACATTACAGTTTAAACATGTGAATGAAATAAAATACCCAAGCACAATGAGGCTACAGACTTTTGGTTATTGAGCAGAGCTACTACTCATGGAAAAAAGCTGTTTTTAAGTCTGGCTGTGGCGGCTTTGACAGTCCGGAGTCGCCTTCCAGAGGGAAGTGATTCAAAGGGTTTGTGGCCAGTGTGAGAGGGGTCACAGATTATCTTACCCGCTCGCTTCCTGGCCGTTGCAGTGTGCAGTTCGTCAATGGGGGGGAAGGTTGCAGCCAACAACCTTTTATTGTAATACAATACTCAGATCCAGCACTTGAACTTTGGGGTACAGAGCTTCTGGCACTGGACTTTCACATTGGGATTTAGCATACAGATTTGGGGATCAAGTACTCTGGTACTATAGTAGACTTTAAACTTTAGACTTTATAGATACAGCGCGGCAACAGGCCCTTTGGCCCACCGAAATATCCTACACACTAGGGACAATTTACCATTTTACTGAAGCCAATTAACCTACAAACCTTATAAGTCTTTGGACTGTGGGAGGAAACCAGAGCACCCAGAGAAAACCCACACGGTCACAGGGAGAACCTATAAACTCCATACAGTCAGCATCCATAGTCAGGATCGAATCCGTGTCTCAGGCGCTGTAAGGCTGCTTGCTACTTTGCTACCCACACTGGTAATATGGTGCTCTGGCACTATCCACTAGCACTACCCTCTGGTGCCCTGGTTCGATAGTACTTGACTACTATCCTTAAAATCTAAATCTAAATCCTTTGCTATATTTAAGAGTGAGTTGGATGTGGCCCTTGTGGCTAAGGGGATCAGAGGGTATGGAGAGAAGGCAGGTACGGGATACTGAGTTGGATGATCAGCCATGATCATATTGAATGGCGGTGCAGGCTCGAAGGGCTGAATGGCCTACTCCTGCACCTAATTTCTATGTTTCTATGTTTCTAAAAGGTACTGCTACTGCAAAATCCAGAGCAGCCCTCCCCATGTTTCCCTCATTAGCTCAATATTGGTCATAAGGTCATAAAGGATAGGAGCAGAATTAGGCCATTCGGCCCATCAAGTCTACTCTGCTTTTCAATCACGACTGATCTATCTCTCCCTCCTAACCCTATTCTCCGGCCTTATCCCCATAACCTCTGACACATGTAGTAATCAAGAATCTATCTATCTCTGCCTTAAAAATATCCACTGACTTGGCTTCCACAGTCTTCTGTGGCAATGAATTCCACAGATTCACCATCCTCTGACTAAAGTAATTCCTCCTCATCTCCTTCCTAAAGGGGCTGTCCCACTGTACGAGCTAATTCAAGAGTTCTAGAAATTCAATCATTCTCCGAGTTTCCACAGATTCGAACTCGGAGAAGTACGGTAATAGCCATTCGTAGATACTCGGGAGTCTCATGGACATTTTTCAACATGTTGAAAAATCTTCACGAGTCTTCACGAGTTTACCGCATTTCCCAAGTACCTGCCGTTAGCGTTACGGGCCGCTAAGAGACGTCCCGAGCTCCGACGTACCCGCTACATACATTCTACGTGCTTACCACGAGTTTAATTTTTTTTTTAAACTCGGGAGAGCTCTTGAATTAGCTTGTACAGTGGGACAGCCCCTTAAAGGAACGTCCTTTAATTCTGAGGCTGTTAATCCTGGCTAAATTGGACCAGTCAGGACTTCAAAATGGGGTTAAGTTTCAGGGCTTGCTGGGAGATTTGGTCAAATTGGAAATGCTCTCTGCAGAGCTGGGACAAGCTGCGAGAGGTGCCAGAAAGTCTGGAGCTAGATACAATTCATAAACAAAGGGGCAGGGCACCTGCAAGCCTTGTCAATCTGATACAAAATGCATAGAATGGATTGGGTGGTTGCAAACTAGATATACATTTTGTAAATAGGTTGTATATAATGTTGCAGAATCTGACTGCTGGATGTTCATTGGATGGGGTGTTAAGCCTTGTCTGAAAGTTCTGTAAATTAGAGTAAATATTTCAATAGTTGACTTCATCTCGAAGTCCGTTGTGAATACAATGTATTGAGCTGTTGTATCATTGGGTTAGGGAAACGTCTGTTACGTATGGGGTTAATCGATATCTGTAATTGGATAATTGGAAGACAACCCCTTGTGTGGTTCGGCCCTCATCTCCCCGGAGGAATCTATCTCTCCCTGGAGGGAGAAATAGATCAGCCATGACGGAGTAGACCTGATGGCCCGAATGGCCTCAATCTGCTCCTATCACTTATGATCTTCTGACAAGTCACTGCGAATCATTGACTATCCTTCTGCCTCACAGATGCTGCCTGACCAGGAGATCGCCACATGCCAAAACTACAGTTTCTCACTTTGGCTGCAATGTTGGAGTAGGTGACCAGTCAGAAATAATCTGAGGGACGACAATAAACTGTACATAACTTCAAAACCAAATTAAATTCTGCCAAGGGCAAATATCTAGCATATTTTTTAAGTTAGCGTTAATATTGAAGTTGAAATCAGTGTTTGAAGCCTGTCCAATAAATTCATCATAGATTACTGTGGTTGCAGCAAGTCCCCTTGAAACGCTTGTTAATATGTCTCAGCCCTAGGGCAGATTGGATCCGTAATATTGAAGTACTGGAGACTTGCGGAGAACCAAGGAACAGCAGATACTGGTTTACAACAAAAGACACAAAGTGCTGGAGTTACTCAGCGGTTCAGGCTGCATCCCTGGAGAACATGGATAGGTGACGTTTCGGGTCGGGACCCTTCTTCAGACTTGTATTTCGGGTCGGAAAGAGTCTAAAGAAGGGTCCCGACCTGAAAAATCACCTAGCCATGACCTCCTGCAATGCTGCACGATCCACTGAATGACTCCACCAATTTATGCCCGTTTTAACCTGGGGAGAACATTTGTGGTTAGAAATGTGACAGTCTAGATGATCCAGTGGTTAGGTTTGGGCTCTGGTACTTGGTACTTGGACCTGGAGTCGAATGTTGAAATGTAGTCTGAAGAAGTATCCTGACCCAAATCATTCCATATTCACATTCTCCAGAGATGGTGCCTGACTGGCTAAGTTACACCAGCACGTTGTGCCTTTTTCCCCCAAAATATTGCTAGAATGTTGAACTCCAGTCCAGATGCAAGGATCCAGACCAAGGATGCTGGGATCAGTCCACAGCTGTTGGGCTCCCACATGGATGTTGGGCTCCTGTTCTTGAATGTCTCGATCTAGAATGGTCACTGGAATCTAGTCGCTGGATGCTGGGATCCAGTATGGATGCTAGGATCCAGTACCAGGATTCTGGGAGACAGAACTCGGGTGCCAACCATCCCAGTGACAATGATTCACATATTCAAGCATTTTACTGAAGGCAAGCAACAGCCAAATTAAGCAATGACCTTATAAGAAAATGGCCAGCTTCAACGAGCTTTGTTCCAATTCCCTCAATCCCTGCTCCAGCACAGAATCATCTTCACTGCCAATTTCTACAGCAAACATTCTCCACAGGTCTCCAGTTAAAGATCCAATCTGCCCCAGGTCAATGTCATATTAACAAGCTCTGCAAGGGGACTTTACGATGCTGCTATCGCTCTAATCAACGTTGAATTTATTGAAGAGTCTTCCAACTCCGATTTCAACATCAAAATTATTGCTACCCTTAAAAAAGTAATGGATTCTTGCTCTGTGGAGAACCCTTCTTTGGATTACATTCCAGCATTGGCCTCCAGAACTAAATAACAGGGCCAAAACCTGACCACTGGATCATCTTGACTGCCAATTTCTAATTGCAAACAGGTCAAAAAATTGCTCTTCGGAGTTTTTGATGTTCCAGTTTTCGAAGATTATTTTTGACTAAAGGATTGTTGTTTAGTTTAGTTTAGTTTAGATTAGTTTAGTGTAGTTTAGTTTAGTTTAGCTTGGTTCAGTTTATTGTCAGGTGTACCGAGGTACTGTGAAAATCTTATTTTTGATTATTTTTAATTAAGGAAGATTGGTCACGTACTCCAGCATTTCAGCTAATGACATGAGAACTGTACATCTTTGGCATGTGCTCAGTTGCTCTCTCTGCTGTTCGGGCAGCATCTGTGGAGGCAAAAGGAGGGTTGATGATTCTGGTCTCTTATGCCTGCACTCTCCCCCTCCTGCTCCTAGGAGCCATTTCCTCTCTTGCATTGACGAAGGGTCTTTAACATATCAAAACAATCCGAGCCCCATCATAAGGTCATAAGTGAAAGGAGTAGAATTCCACCATTCAATCATGGCTGATCTATCTCTCCCTCCCAAACCCATTCTCCTGCCTTCTCCCCATAACCTCTGACACCTGTACTATTCAAAAATCTATCTATCTCTGCCTTAAAAATATGCACATGCATCCCATCATGCATGTGCGAACTTCCAACGAGGGAAAAAATGGGGATCTTGTTGAAGCAGTACCTGTTATGTTCAGCCCAAAGGTGGAGATGGGCAGTAAGAGAATTCTATAGATTAAAAACAAGACAAACCTGATAGAAGTATATAAAATGATGAGAGGCATTGATAGGGTAGACAGTCAGAACCTTTTTCCTCGGGTGGAACTGTCGAAGGGTAAAGGGCGAGGGGTGAAAGGCGAGAGGTAAATGTGAGAGGGGCAAAGTTTAAAGGAGATGTACTGGGCAAGTTTTTGACACAGAGAATGGTGAGTGGCTGGAAGGCACTGCCAGGGATGATGGTGGAGGCGGGTACGATATTGGTGTTAAAGAGGCTTTTGGGTGGGCACATGGGGATGCAGGGAATGGAGGGATTTGGATCATTGCAGGCAGAGATGATTAGTTTAACTTGGTCTCATGTAGGGCCACAGACATTATGGGCCAAAGGCCCTGCTCCTTTGCTGTACGCTTCTATCTTCTCTGTTAGATGTTATTTCTATAGCAACTCCCCTTTCAGTACAAAGTGCTTCTCAGCCATTTAAATATGGTTGACCATTTCTTTTGACAAGTGGAAAATATTGCATCCATTGTTTTCGCAGCAAGCTCCCAAAACTGTGGTACTGAGTCAAAGACCTGTTTAAATCAGGGCCCAGGTGGCAGAAGGCCAGGTCACTGATTATGGGTGTAGGAAGGTGCACATGAAGATGGAGACATTGGATCCAGAGCTCCCCCATTCATTCTGATCTCCAGCGTGGGAACCAGGTCTCCCCTTGCTGTGATGTTCCATCGTCATTCCGTGATCCCAGAGAACTCATTCAGTAACAAGACATGATTTATCTTTTTGAGGACTGCACTGCAACGCCTCTTCTTTAGTATCCATATTTAGAGTGGCAAAGAAAGCGTATGGTATGCTTGCCTTCATGGGTATCTCTTTGTCTCCCCCCTCCTTCCCTCCTTCCCTCTTTCGCTGTTTCTCCTTCTACCTCTCTTCTGTTGGTACAGTCAGAATGGTGTGTGACTAGATACAATCGGGGTGGTGTGTGACTGGATACAGTCAGAACGGCGTGTGATTGTGAGTGCAGTCAGAATGGTGTGTGAGACTTGGATGGAAACATACAGGGTGTCATTCCCACATTTCCCACATTTGACAGCGCATCAGAACACATTCATTGGTGGGTGGATTGGCGCTCCGTAACGCCTTGCCGCTGTGAAAATTGCTAAATAAATCCAAACCTTCCTCACATTTGGTTGATCATTTAAACATATGACAGTCGCCATCTAGCAATTTCAAGCCTGCGGTCTTAGCTCAGTTCATTACCATCCACCTCCAAGTATCAGTTGCGCTGCACTGGGTGTTTTTACCTGAATCCACACATTTAATTATCAGTGTACAATTAATCCTGTTGATCAACTGCACTCTGAATAAGGCGTACACCGGCTCAAATTACTGCAGCAGGTGAGAAACTTCCAATCCAGGTTCCACTGGTCACACTCACCTGTTAATCCACCCAGAAAGGCTTTGCACTCTGCACTTCCTCGAGGCCCATTTAATCTTTTATCAGTCAACTTGTCTTCCTCTGCTGATAATTATAAGTGACTGTGTACTTCCCGTCCCCCCACAACTAATATGGCCTCATAATGTCAGACAGCACAGAAGCAGGCTCTTTAACCTACCTCATCCTTCACCTTTATCTGGACTTTACCTTGTCTGAACATCTGGACGCCCGCAGCGGCGGCTGCGGAGGGTTGAGGACCACAGTGATGGATGCTGCGGTGGATGTTTATTGTGTTTTTGTGTGTTCTTTTTCATTGTACCGCTGCTGGCAAATTCATTTCACTTGCACTTTATGTGCAAGTGACGAATAAAACTGATATTCATAGAATCATAGAATCAGAGAAAATATATTGATATTTATTGATTGATATATCACCCATGCCAAATAAATTGGCAAACTGGGCACATGGCATTAGCCTGCATTTGGTCCATAGCCCTCCAAACCCTTCCTATCCATATATCTGTCCATAGATAAATGTTGGCAGCATGGTGGCACAGTGGTAGACTTGCAGCCCTACAGTGTTAAAGACTCGGGTTTGATCCCGACTACAGGTGCAGAATTTGTACGTTCTTCCCTTCACCTGCGTGGGTTTTCTCCGGGTGCTCCGGTTTCCTCCCACACTACAAAGACGTGCAAGTTTGTAAGCTAATTGGCTTTGGTAAAAATTGTAAATTGGCCCTAGTGTGTGTAGGATAGTGTTATTGTGCGGGGATCGCTGGTTGATGTGGACTCGGTGGGGTGAAGGGCCTGTTTCTGCACTGTATCTCTACACTAATTAAAACTAAAATAAGGAACACTGGATTTATATTTGAGGTAAAAAATCCAACCTTTCCATTTTTTGTTTTAATTAAAGTGCACACAGAAATAACGTGCAAAGGGAGATCAGGGCCAAGTCATTGACTTGAGATATTAACTCTAGTTTCTCCCTCCTCAGATGCTGCCTAATTAGTTCAACATTCCATTCCTGACAACCAAATTAAACAAGGCAGATGCAAGGAATTAGACTTTAGACATTAGAGATACAGTTTGGAAACTGGCTCTTCGGCCCATGGAGTTTGCAACGACCAGCAATCCCCGTACACTAACACTATCTTACACACTAGGGATAATCTTCATTTTTTTACCACAGCTACTTAACCTACAGACCTGTACATCTTTAGAGTGTGAGAGGAGACCGGAAAACACTGTGAGAAAACCCACTCGGTCGCAGGAAGAACGCACAAACTCCGTACAGACAGCACCCGTAGTCAGGATCGAACCCGGGTCTCTGGCGCTTGTGAGGCAGCAACTCTAACTCAACACCTCCAAGCTGATCAAAAAGGCACAGCAGCGCCTTTACTTCCTGAGGAGGCTCAAAAAAGCCCACCTGTCCCCCCTGATCCTGACCAACTTCTACCGATGCACCATTGAAAGCATCCTGACCACCTGCTTTACGGTATGGTACAGCAGTTGCACCGTTGCAGACAGGAAGGCACTACAACGGGTGGTGAAAACCGCCCAGCACATCATCGGTGCCCCGCTCCCTGCCTTGGATGCCCTCCACCGAAAACAGTGTCTGAGACGGGCTGGGAAGATCATCAAGGACCCCTCCCACCCTAACCATGGACTGTTTGCCCTCCTACCATCGGGGAGGCGGTACAGGAGCCTCAGGTCCCGCACCAGCAGGATGAGGCGTAGCTTCTATAATAACACCATCGCACTGCTGAACTCGGAGTCCCGCCGATAGATTCCCACATCTGTATTTATTTATCTGTATTTACCTATATATTGCTATCACTTCGTACTGTCACTAAACTGCATTTCGTTGTACCCATACTTGTATCTGTGCAATGACATTAAAGTTGAATTGAATTGAATTGAATTGAACTCTGCACCATTGTGCCGCCCTAAATTGGAGATAGAGTAGAATGTGGCAGTGCCGTCAGCATTGCTGAGGGAGTATAGTAAGGGGCTGAGAACACATCGTGGAGGATATTTTGCTAATTTCAATTAGCTGTCAACTCCTGTACCACTGATCAAGAGCCCAGAAGTGAAACTCACCTATTTTTGATCAGGAGCAGCATAATGGGCCAAAAGGCCACATTCTGTGCCGTAAATTACTGATTAAACCTCTCAGTTCCTGTTTTCCAGTTTATAATTGGATATAGTTAGCAGACGGTGTCACAGCGGTAGAGCTGCTGCCTTAAAGCGCCAGAGACCCGGGTTCGATCCTGACTACAGAGTCTGTACGGAGTTTGTACGTTCTCCCCGTGACCGCCTGGGTTTTCCTCAGGTCCTCCAGGTTTCCTCCCACACGCCAAAGACATTTAGGTTTGCCGGTTAATTGGCTTTGGTAAAAAACTGTAAATTGTCCTTAATGTGTTGTGTGTGCTAGTGTAATGGGGATCGCTGGTCGGCCCGGACTCAGTGGACCGAAGGGCCTGTTTCTGCCGCTGTATCTCTAAACTAAAACTAAACTAAATGGAGATCGGCATCCAATCCAATCTTAACTGTGGCTGAGGCTCTGCCGCTGTTAAATACTGTAGGCAGGAGGAAGAGCTCTCCCTGGCTGACATGTCATATTTATTAGCCTGGGGGTCAGGTTTTACTGGATTGCGTCCAAAGCTCATGTATTAGTGTACTCTCCTGCGAACAGTACGACAGTTGCAATGTTCACTCAAAGGTAATGACCTGCTTCTTGCGTTTTTGAAGGTGCTCCACTCTGCAAACTGTATTATATATCAATTACCTCATCTCACAGAAGCAACCACATGGCTAACCTTGTTAATGTTGCATCATTTACTTTACATTCAATGTTTCTGAGTACAGCTTTTACCAACGGTTTGGGGCATGGGCAGGGCTTGGAGCTTAATTATTGGTTATGAACAGCAGCGTTTGAGTTCGTAAGGATTAGATTAAGGCCTGAACCCCTTCCTTGTCCTGCGTAGGGAGGAACTGCAGATGCTGGTTTAAACCGGAGATAGACACAAAATGCTGGAGTAACTCAGCGGGACAGGCAGCATCTCTGGAGAGAAGGAATGGGTGAAATTTCGGGACGAGACCCTTCCTTGTCCAGTTACCCTTGGAGAGTGGTCTCAGGGAACAGTGCAGTGAGAGAGCTGGGTGAGGTGATATTAACACTGGAACGTCCTAAATTAGGCTTTAACGTACCATTAAACTATTAAACAGTGTGTGACGCATTCCCTTTCACATCAACCAATTTGCTAATCCTTTCACATGTAATGAATAATAAAGCAGCGATCTTTAAACCCCTCACAAGCGCTCCCTTCATCCCTGTCCCTCCTGCCACTCACCAATCATGCAGCCCAGCCCCATCCAATGTGCCAAAGTAACCTTTTATAGAAACATCGGACAAATTCGATGGGGATTTCAATCTAAAGGCATCAAGTTCAGAACCTGTAACATAATTTTTTTTTCACATCCTCAGCGCTAATCCTTTCCACCTTCAATCTATAAATTTAACATGAACTGTGCTAGCTCTACAATCATGACAGTCCTTACGTGTAATATCCATTGCCTGAAACTGAGAGCGGCCAAATAACATCTTCCATACTCCCCCCTCAATTACCAGGTACATTATTCTAGATAGGAATAAAGTGCTGAAGTAACTCAGTGGGTCAGGCAGCATCTCTAGAGAAAAAGGATAGGTGATGTTTCGGGTCGGGATCCCTCATCAAAGTCCTGACCCGAAACGTCACTTGCGAGATGCTGCCTGACCCGCCGAGTTACTCCAGCACTTTGCGTCTATCTTCGATATAAACCGGCCGATGAGCAAAGTGCAGGAAAGAGACTGAGATCCTTGTATCATGGCACCAGAATAAAACCTCGGGGTCCATGGCACCAGCAACCTAACCTGGTCCCTTCACGCTGATGCAGGGATCAAGAAAGAACATCGACGTATTTACTTTCTTTGACGTCTGAGAAGATTCAGCATGTTCACAAGGATTCTCCCCAATTTCTGAGTTGCACTATGGCGGGATGTATCTCAGGCTGGTATGGACATAGTACTGAGTTGCTCTTGTCCGCCTGAAATTGCAGCGTGTGGTGAACACAGCCAAACCTGGCTTGCCACTGCCTTCCATTCAGCCCTTCTTCACGGTTTGTTGCAAAAGGAAGGCTGGAAGTATCGTCAAGCTTACCTTCCAACCTTTCTCTCTTCCACCCTCTGGGAGAAGATACAGGAGCCTGAAGGACCAGTCATCCGCAGAGAAGCAAAGCATCATCCCCTCTGCTATCAGACTCCTGAATCAATCACCTCTTTCATACACACCTTCCTAACAGGTACCCTCACTCAAAACCTATTGTACCGTAGCATTTTATTTTTGCACTGCAATCTTGCACCATTAAGCAGACTTTCTTAGTTTAGTTTAGATATACAACGCAGAGCGAGGCCCTTCGGTCCAGCAAATCCGTACCGACCAGCTAACCCCACACATTAACACTACTCTTCACACAATGGACAATTTGGATTTACATTTATACCAAGTCAATTTAGATCTCGGAGAAAACCCACGCAGGTCACAGAGAGAACGTTCAAACAAGCACCCGTAGTCAGGATCAAACCCGGGTCACGATTATATTGTGTCTTTGTATTTATTATCATATTTATCATTGCTATGCATACTGTTCATTCTATGATCTTCACATGAACAAGCAATTTCATGAACCACAACCTACACCCCTCAGCCACCAATTGAGATCACTGAGGCCTTGTAAAATCTGGTCTTGTAAAATTTACAGTAGCCAATTAATCTACCACTTCTTACAATCTGTTTTCTCTCAAAAGGCCATCAATTGCACCCAGTTCTCTTCCACTCTTCTGCACTCTGGGCAATTTACAGAAGCCATTTACCAAACTTTGGGATGTGGGAGGAAACCGTTGCATCCGGGGTAAACCCCTGCAGTCGCAGGGAGAACGTGCAGACTTCACACGGGCAGCACCCAAGATCAGGATTGAACCCATATCACTATGGCACAGTGTCGTCCAATGACTAAGGTAAGAAAGAACTGCAGGTGCTGGTTTAAATTTGAAGGTAGACACAAAATGCTGGAGTAACTCAGCGGGTGAGGCAGCATCTCTGGAGAGAAGGAATGGGTGACGTTTCGGGTCGAGACCCTTTTTCAGGCTGATGTCAGGGGAGGGAGCGGGACAAAGATGGAATGTAGGCAGAGACAGTAAGACTATTGGGAGAACTGGGAAGGGGATGGAGAGAGAAAGCAAGGGCTAGCTGAAGTTAGAGAAGTCAGTGCTCGTACCGCTGGGGTGTAAACTACCCAAGCGAAATATGAGATGCTGTTCCTCCAATTTGCGCTGGGCTTCACTCTGACAACGGAGGAGGCCTAGGACAGAAAGGTCAGATTGGGAATGTAAGGGGGAGTTGAAGTGCTGAGCCACCGGGAGATCAGGTAGGTTAAGAATGGCTCGTACACTGCCATAAAGGCACGCCGCCCTGTTTGGGGTATTCTGCTTTGCGATGCACATTAAGCCATGAGCTATTGTAAACATATATTAGTTTTCCTCAGAGAAAAGTAGTCAACATAATTGCAAATGTCCTAAAAATAATCATCACTATGTTTGAATTATTTTTAATTTTACTTATTTCCCATATCAGCTTGTTCTTTGGAAAAATCTATCCCTAATAACTGACTTACTATCCTCGGATTGCTGGCTTTAATTACTGCTCTCACATTTCATCCTAATGTTGTAAATTGTGTTTACTTGTGCCAAATTGCATTTATCTTTGTGTTTAATAGCCTCTGTGTATATTTTCAAATTGAGTGTTTTGCTCCTTAACTGCATTAGTGTAATTAAATTATTTTTCTTTTAATTGACGTGCTCAATGTGTCCATGGTACCTTTTCTTTCTGTTTACTTTTTAATGAGGTCAGATGGGAGAAGGTGGTGGTGTTCAATCAGAACCAGTGTGGAGATCAGCATTATCACAATTTAACATGTACAGGAGCTTATTTTAATTTGGCTTCTTGGCCAGCACGGACATTGTGGGCCAAAGGGTCTGCTCCTGTGCTGTGCTGCTCTGTGTCCCATCGTGAAGGGTTTGAAAAAGGGTGGGAAAACTCTTTTGAGGAAGCAGATGTCGAGGGAATACTGAGGAGGATGGAGGGAGGGCATAAAGGGTCGAGAAGTCAAATTAAGAAACATTTAGACTGGTGCATGGATAGGACAGGTTTAGTGGGATATGGGCCAAACGCAGGCATGTGGGACTAGTGTAAATGGGACATGATGACCCTTGTGGGCAGGTTGGGCCAAAGGACCTGTTTCCACACTGTAAGTCAGTTGAAAGGAAGCATCTTGAATCTGCTTAAGATTGGGGGAAAGTGGGGAAATGCCGCATGGAGATTTATAAGAATTGTTTCCAGGCATTCCACATGAAATTCCAGACCTGCACTCCAGCAACATGCTGACATAAACCACCTCATCTCAAGTACTATTTTTTTTCAAAAAATACACTATATTTCTCCTGAGAGATAGAAGGTTACAGACCTAATGTGAATAAAGAGGATTATTGTACAGCAGGAATATGGTGGGCCGAATGGCTGTAGGACTCTTTGACTCTAAGGTAGCAAAGTTCTCAGTGAGGAGGTACAGAGGTTTTCTCCCTAGTGCACTGTCCAATATCTTCTGCCCCACCACAAACAAAGTTCCCCTGGTCAATATCCCATTACTTGCTCTGCACAGATCTGCTGCCATCTGCAGGAAAGAACTGCAGATGCTGGTTTACACCAAAGAGAGACACAAAAAGCTGGAGTAACTCAGTGGGACAGGCAGCATCTCTGGAGAGAAGGAATGGGTGACGTTTTGGGACTGAAGAAGGGGCTCGACCGGAAACGTCATCCAAACCTACTCTCCAACGATGCTGTCTGTCTCGCAGAGTTACTCCAGCATTTTGTGTCTATCTTCGGCTGCCATGTTCTTGATTCACACAGAGATTTCAACATAGAACTAGAACAGTACAGCATAGGAAGAGGCCCTTCAGCCCTCAATGTCCATGCCAGTCACGATGCCAAGTGCCCGTAATCCATTTCACTCAATTCTCTGAATATCCACGTGGCTATCTAAAAGTCATTTAAATCCCACTATTGCATATTGCATATGCCTCCACCATCATCCCTGGCAGATCATCTTTAAACTTTACCCCTCTCACCTTCAAGCTATTTCCAGTTCAAACATTCCCTGTAATAAGTGATGCATCATAAAAGCTTTGTTGTGCTGAAGAAAAATACTACCACATAAAGGAATTTTTCTGCTGCTTATCAAAGTTTTTATCTGAATTTATTAGAAAGCAATTGGGGGAGTGGGAGAAACTTAAATGATAATACAAAGTTCTGCCTTGTAAGATTACAGAATTAAGAAAAAGATATTAAAAAAATTCAAGTTCAAAGGTGAAATATTTAGATATTCAAACACATCCAATGAAGAGAAAGAAATTTGATCAATGGCTCGATTTGGTAGGTCAAAGGTCGTGGCACAAATGACAGGCACACAAAAGAAATGATAAGATGAGTTAACAGAGCTTCCTGCAAGAGTTAGCAAGCTGTGCAAAACCGATTGTGTGTGAAACCTATTGAGCAATATGTGGGGGCAGAGGGAAACAAGCAGGTTGCAAATGGAGGGAATACAAATTGCACGGGAGAGTATCCAGGGCAGTGGGTCTTGCTGCATAAATCTGCAGCCCCTCAGCCCACAATTAAGATCACTGAGCTGCAGCCTTGTAAAATTAGTCAGACAGCACCACCTGCAGGACATGGTGTGAAATGCAAACGTAAAACTGATTTGATAACCAGGGACAACAGAGACAATAATACTGTAGGCGTAAGGAACTGCAGATGCTGGTTTACCACAATAAAAAAAAACCCCAAAGAGCTGTAGTGACTCAGTATAGAAGCAGAAAACAGAATAACTGTAAATTGGGGAAGTGGGCCAAGAAATGACGGATGGAATTTAACAGGGCAGCATGGTGGCGCGGCGGTGGGTAGCAGAATGGTGAGGAAGGCTTTTTCCGTGCTTGCCTTCATCAGTTGGCAGTAAGTACAGAGGTTTTGGACAGCATCTTGCAATTGTACAAGTCGTTGGTGAGACCATATGGAGTACAGTGTACAGTTCTGGGTGCAAAAGGATGCCATTCAGCTGGAAAGGACGTAGAAAAGGTTCACAAGGATACTATCTGGATTAGAGAGCTTGAGTTATAAGGTGAGGCTGAATAGAGTGGGACATTCTTCCTAGAGCACAGGAGGTTGAGGTGTGACCTTTTAAAGATGTATACAGTTCTGAGGGGTGTAGATAAGATGTATTGTCACGGTCTTTTTCCCAGGGTAGGGGAGAGTAACACTAGATGGCATAGATTTAAGGTGAGAGGGTAAAGATTTAACAGGGAGTTAAGAGGAACTTCTTAGACAATAGACAATAGACAATAGGTGCAGGAGTAGGCCATTCGGCCCTTTG
Source organism: Okamejei kenojei (assembly GCA_035221665.1). Classification (NCBI taxonomy): domain Eukaryota; kingdom Metazoa; phylum Chordata; class Chondrichthyes; order Rajiformes; family Rajidae; genus Okamejei; species Okamejei kenojei. Next base: position 10,903,075 of record CM069148.1, on the reverse strand, counting down.
AGCCATCACCAATCAGTACCCGTTCCTGCCTTCTCCCCATATCCCCTGACTCCGCTATTTTTAAGAGCCCTATCTAGCTCTCTCTTGAAAGCTCTCTGTCTCTTCACAAAGTAGCGTGAAGTGGCACAGGGAACAAGCTACCAGAATAAGCAGGAAAGGTGGGTTAGATCGCAATGTTAAAAATACTTTAAAATGTATTTTTAAAATACATTTGGACAGGTACAAGGATAGGTATGGGCCATTTGCAGGCAAATGAGGCTAGCTCAAGTAGACATCTTTGTCAGCTTGGCTGAGTTGGGTCAAGGGCCTGCTACCGTGCTGTATAACTCAGCGGTAGATTTGCATCCTTACAGCGGCAGACACATGGGTTCAATCCTGACCATGGCTGCTGTCTGTACAGAGTTTATATGTTTAAGAAAGAACTGCAGCTGCTGGTAAAATCGAAGGTAGACACAAAATGCTGGAGAAACTCAGCAGGTGAGGCAGCATCTATGGAGAAAGGGAATTGGCGACATCGAGACCCTTCTCCAACCGTGGGTGTTTACATGGAGTTTGTATGAAGTTTATATGTTCTCCCCGTGATCTACGAAGGTTTTCACCGGGAGCTCCGGTTTCCTCCCACACTCCAAAGACGTACAGGTTGGTAGACTAATTGGCTTGGTAAAATTGTAAATTGTCCCTGGTGTGTGTAGCATAGTGTTAGTGTACGGGGATCGCTGGTCGACACGGTCTCAGTGGGCCGAAGGGCCTGTTTCAGCGCTGTACCTCAAAATTAAAATTAAACGCTGTGACTGACTAAACTTTAAACGGTTTCTTCAACAGATGATGTAATTAGTTTGGTGCTGAAGGTTTGCCTCTTTCCAGTCGATGTCACTATATAAAGAAAAACTAACTCCTTTCCCTTAACCTTTACACCTTGTACCTACAGGCAGATCCTCTTCCCCATGTCTTGCTCACTAAGTCCCAGCCGATACTATCTGCACTTTATGCTCAGTCAGTTTGTTAAAGGTTGCTTTGTTTTAATGTTCACCCCAACTATTCGTATATATCAGAAAAAAAAGAACTCCCAACAAATAATTAGGCCCAAGTTCAAAAGTAACATCAGCAGCCACCATACTCCGATAAGGTAATTAATGTGATATCACAATCTGAGCTGGCTGATCCCATTTTTCTCGCAAGATCCATTACTTTGCCCCCGACATTCTCACAGGAGGCAGGACCTCGGTCTTTCAAGGCGCAATGATGGAATATGGAAGCGGTGGGGTCTGAAACCTAGCGTCATCAATCTGAGGCCTGGGTTAACCAGGGTTCCTCAGCTGCCAATCCCAGGGCACATTCCTCAGAGGCAGCCATTGGTAACCCCAGAGCTGCAGAGAGAGGCAGCTCGCTGCTGTGTTTCTTTGCCCTGATACGAGCTTCCTTCAGCTTTACTTTAGAGATACAACAATGGAAACAGGCCCTTCGGCCCACCAAGTCCACACCGACCATTGATCACTCGTTCACACTAGTTGACACAGTTCTATGGTATCCGATGTATTCAAGAGAGAATTAGATATAGCTCTTAGGGCTAACAAAATCGAGGGATTATGGGGAGAAAGTAGGAACGGGATACTGATTTTGGATGATCAGCCATGATCATATTGAATGGCGGTGCTGACTCGAAGGGCCAAATGGCCTACTCCTGCACCTATTTTCTATGTTTCTATGTTTCTATCCCATTTTCACATCCACTCCCTGCACGCTAGGGGCAATTTTACAGAGGTCAATTAACCTACAAACCTGCATGTAGCACAAAGAGAAAAATACCGCAGTGCAGAATATAGAATATAGCAGCATTGTAGCATCATAGTAACAGAGAAAGAAATCCAATGTGTCAAATGAGGTAGGTTGGAACATGTCAGCATTTTTACTTTAGTTTAGAGATACAGCGCAGAAACAGACCCTTCGGCCCACCGAGTCCGTGCCAACCAGCGATCACCCCGAACACTAGCACCATCTTACAAACCAGGGACAATTTGCAATTTTTACCGAAGCCAATTAATTTACAAACCTGTACGTCTTCGGAGTGTGGGAGAGATGCACTTGGAACAAACCAACGCAGTCACGGGGGGGGGGGGAACGTACAAACTCCATATAGACAGCACCCTTCGTCAGGATCGAAATCGGTCCCTGGTGCTGTCCGGCGCCACACTGTCTGTAAATGTTTCATGAATATAGGGTCATGGAGTTCGAGGATTGGGACTACACCCTAGCTTGCGGAAGGACCGTTTAAGAAGCTTGATAACAGAGAGAAAGAGGCTGTTTCTGAGTCTGGTGGTGCGAGCTTTCCAGCTCCTGTATCTTCTACCCGATGGGAGTGGGAGAAGACGGTATGACCGGGTCTTTCGTTATGTTTGCCGCTTTTCCCGGGCAGCATGAAGTGTAGATGGAATCGATGGTGGTGAGTGTGGTCTGGGTGATGGACTGGGCTCCAATAAAACTCTGCAATGTCTCGTGGTCTTGGGCAGAACTGTTCCTGAAACAACAACAAAAGCATTTGCATTCAATTCTTTGCTTTAAGAAGGCAAGAATCGTGCACATAACCCCCAATTTGACCAGGGCCATTGGGAAGCATCTGAGCAGTAAATCACAGAGGGTTATACAAAAAGCTGGAGAAACTCAGCGGGTGCAGCAGCATCTAAGGAGCGAAGGAGATAGGCGACGTTTCGGGTCGAGACCCTTCTTCAGACTGGTCAGGGATCAGGGAAACGAGAGATATAGACGGTGATGTGGAGAGATAAAGAACAATGAATGAAAGATATGCAAAAAAGTATCGATGATAAAGGGAACAAGCCATTGTAAGCTGTTTGTGGTGTGAAAATGAGAAGCTGGTGCGACTAGGGTGGGGGAGGGAGATAGAGATAGAGGGAATGCCAGGGCCCGAGGGCTGAGGGAGAGGTGGGAAGGGGAGGAGACAGCAAGGGTTAACAGAATTGAGAAAATTCAATGTTCAAGCCCAAAGGATGCAGACTCCCCAAGCGGAATGTGAGGTGCTGTTCCTCCAACTTGCGGTGTTGCTCACTCTGGCCGTGGAGGAGGCCCAGGACCGAGAGGTCGGATACGGAATGGGAGTGGGAGTTGAAGTGCTGAGCCACCGGGAGGTCGGGTTGGTTTTTGCGGACCGAGCGGAGGTGTTCGGCGAAACAATCGCCAAGCCACCGCTTGGTCTCACCGTAAATCAGAGTTTGCTGTAGTTTGGTTTGTTCTTCTTCCCTTGGGAGTTTCTGCAATTCCAGGATTGAGCACCAGAGGGGGGGATTGTCTGCAGAGACGATTCCCCACAGCAGTGCACAGGCAGTCCGTTAGTTTATATTTGTCTCGTCTCAGGGGGTCACTGACAGGTTAGACAAGTATCATCTTCTGGCAGAATTCCAGGGGAGTAGGTATGAGTGCTGAAGGGGGGATTAAGCTGCCGTCGGACAGTAAAAGTATTTCCAAAGAGACTGGAAATAAAACTTTTCAAAGTAAAATTAAATGTGATAAAATGGTGCAACTAGTTTCGTTTTTTAATTCAGGAATACAGTGCGGAAACAGGCCTTTCAGCCCATCGAGTCCGCGACGACCAGCGATTACCGTGCACTAGCACCATCCTACACACAAGGGACAATTTACAATTTCTACCGGACAATTAACCTACAAACCTGCACGTCTTTGAAATGTGGGAGGAAACCGGAGCTCCCGGAGAAAACCCAGGCAGTCACAGGGAGAATGTGCAAATTCCGTACAGACAGCACCCATAGTCGGGATCAAACTGGGTCTCTGGCGCTGTCAGGCAGTTGACCTGTCAGTGACCCAGGTTCGATCCTGGCCTCTGGTGTTTTCTGTGTGGGTTATGCGTTTTCTCCGAGACTGTGTGAGATTCCTCCAGTTACTTCCCAGGCCCAAAGATGTGCGGGTCGGTGGTTTAATGGATTCTACCACTGACCTACACACTAGGGGTAATTCCTAATGGTCAATTAACTTCCCAAAAGATCTTCATAACCCCTGTCATCCTGATAGACCAACCATCGGCATCGCTCAGAATATAGACTCATGGAGTCATCCATCTTAGAAACAGGCCCTTCGGCCCACCATGTCCATCAAGCACCCAGTTACACTAATCTCCTTTATTCTCCTCACATTCCCATCAACTGCTCCCAGATTCTACCAATTATCTCTACATTACAGTGTTCAGTTAACCTACCGATCTTTGAGGTGTGCAAGGAAACCAGAGAAAAACACCTAGTGGTCACAGGGAAAACATGCAAACTCCACGCAGACAGCACAGGACAGGATTGAACCCGTGTTGCTGGAGCTATGAGGCGGGGGCTCTACAAGCTGCACCACTATGTCATCCCAGGTATAATCTGTTTAAGAAATTGTCTTTGAATCTGCAGTGGCTCAGAATGTCAGAATTCAAGATCAGTGCATGGAGTACAAAAGCTGACATGAGACTGTCAGTGTAGTTGATGACTCCTGCCTCCCCCCCCCCCCCCCCCCCCCCCCCCCCCCCCCCCCCCCCCCATTCCAGCAGTCCACACCTCTGACCACAGCCAAGTGCCTCCTTCCACATTGTGCTCCATTTTATTTTCCAGTTCCTTAGCCTGTCCTTTCATTCCCCTCACACCTACTCTGCTGCTCAGCTTTGTGTCACCTGCAAACCTGGATACGTCATACTCTATAGTTTCACCAACTGTCATTCACAGAGATTGTGAGCCCCAGTGCACTCCACTCCAACATGAAAACAACCCACTGATGCACAGGGTCTCTTGCCCAGTGTAGGTGAATTGAGGACCATAGGACATAGGTTTAAGGTGAAGGGGAAAATATTTCAGAGGAATCTGAGGGGTAACTTTTTCACACAGAGGGTGGTGGGTGTATGGAACAAGCTGCCAGAGGAGGTAGTTGAGGCAGGGATTATCCCACCATTTAAGAAACAGTTATACAGGTACATGGAAAGGACTGGTATCGAGGAATATGGGCCAAACGCGGACAGATGGGACTAGTGTAGCTGGGACATGTTGGCCGGTGTGGGTAAGTTGGGCCGAAGGGCCTGTTTCCACATTGTATCACTCTACGACTCTATCATCCCAGCTCTCATTTCAATCCTTACCAAACCTCCATCCTCGCAAATAAGTTACCCTCGAATCTCTGTGACCTCATCGGGTGCCTTTCGAATGCATCACAGTTCCTGGTTCTGCCTTATCTTCACTATTTACAACATCATCAAGTTTGTTTCGCAAGATTTGTTAGTCACAAATTCCTCAGCAGTTTTTTTTTGTTGTTGTGGGTGTTACTGCAAACCCCAGCATTTTACTGTCTGGTGATTTCTCGTAAATTAACCGCCCTACAGACAATTTCCTTTTGTCATTAAAAAATGGGAACTCTTGCTAGCCATTCATGTAGCCACTCTGTTAGCACATCCTCAGTAACAGATTCCAGCAATTCTCTGGAAACAGATGTCAGCTCACAGCCTGGCAGGCTGCTGGTTTCATTCTTAGCCATCTCTTGATCAATGGTGTGTCTTTGCTTCTTTCCAATCCACAGGGACCATTCCCAAATCTGGGATGTTTTGGAAGATCATTACTAATACATCCACTATCTCTAAAATTAGCTAGGGAGCAGGTCAGATTCGGGGCAGACGTCAACTTTGGGTCTCCTTAATTTCTCCACTTCTTTTTTAGCATTACAGATAAACCCTGAGCAACGCACTATGTAAATCATGGTATTTGATAGACCACAGATATTAATATCATGTCGTGTAGGAGGGAACTGCAGATGCTGGTTTAAACCAAAGGCAGACACAAAAAAGATGAAGTAACACAACGGGTCAGGCAGCATTTCTGGAGGAAAGGAATAGGTGACGTTTCTGGTCGAGACCCTTCTTCACACTGAGAGTCGGGGCAAAGGGAAACGAGAGATATTCAACACTCGGTTGTTTCCAGCTTTGTTGAATTTGTTCAATTGTACTAGATTTACAAAGAGAAATCAATAAATTAAATTAATTTTTCATACAAAGGGTGGTGGGTGTATGGAACGAGCGGCCGGAAGAGGTATTTGAGGCAGGGACTATCGCAACGTTTAAGAAGAGAGGTAAATGGATGGGACATGTTTAGAGTGATATGGGTCAAACACAGGCAAGTGAAACTAGTGTAGGTGGAACATGCTGGCTGGTGTGGGCAAGTTTGGCCAAAAGGCCTGTTTCCACACTGTATGGCTCTACAAACGGGCTGAGTTGGGGCAAATGGATTCTAACTCAGACAATCGAGGAGTCATGTGAATCAGTCTCCATGGGACCCCAGTGTGGGATAGTGAACAGACCTGTTACCCAATGAGAGTCCGTGTGTGTAGCTCTACTCCGTAGAGGCTCAGTGTGTCTGAGCCCCACACCCCAGGGACAGGCAATGTCTGTGGAACTCAAGTGTAGGAAGGAACTGCAGATGCTGGTTTAAACCGAAGATAGTCACAAAAAGCTGGAGTAACTCAGTGGGAAAGGCAGCATCTCTGGAGAGAAGGAATGGGTGATATTTTGGGTTGGTTCTTTGAAGAAGGGTCTCGAACCGAAACAACACACATTCCTTCTCTCCAGAGATAACTCCAGCTTTTTGTGTCTATCTGTGGAATGCAACCCTGATAGTCGATGTGTGATTTTATTGCAGTTTTACATGGAGGCAATAATATTCCCAGCGGGCTATAACAGACCTATGTTTGTGAAAGATTCTCCTCTGACAAAGACATTGTTGAGGGGGGAGATCGGAAATACAGTGCTTGGAATCTGTTCTATGCATGGTGTATACATGTGTGCGTGTGCATACATGTTTGTGTATATATACGTGTTGTGTATGTGCGCATTTGTACATGTGTGTGTATGTGCATGTGTGTTTGTGTGTGCATGCATGTGTAGGTGCATGTGTGTGTGTCTGCCCATGTGTGCGTTTGTGCATGTGTGTGTGTGTGTGTGTGTGTGTGTGTGTGTGTGTGTGTGTGTGTGTGTGTGTGTGTGTGTAAGCATGTGTGTGTATGTATATACATGTGTTCACGTATGCCCAATTGTGTCTATCGTAACATATATAAAAAACAGATATACCAAAACCAGATCGATGTTAATGTTGCTCATCCAACACCCAGATTGTACCAAGATTGCTTGGTATTTATATATGTCCTTCAGTCGCATAACCCCCCGCTCCCGTCCGTTTTTTCTGATGTATTAATTGTGTCTTTTGCTGATAAGGTGTTGATCTGGAATACATGCTTACATTCTGCAATCCGATATACAGAATAAGATGAGACCATTCAGCTCCCTGAGCCTGTTCTATCATTCAATTAGCGCAGAGAAGATTTACAAGGATGTTGCCAGGACTTGAGGACCTAAGCTATAGGAAGAGGTGTGCAGGCTAGGACTGTATTCCCTGGAGCATGAGAGGATGAGAGGTGATCTTATAGAGATGTATAAGATCATGAGGGAAATAGATCGGGTACATGCACCCAGTCTTTTACCCAGAGTAGGGGGATCAAGAACCAGAGGACATAGGTTTAAGGTGAGAGGGGAAGATTTAATAGGAATCTAAGGGGCAACCTTTTCACACAGAGGGTGTAGAGTATATGGAATGAGCTGTTGGTGAAGGTAGTTGAGGCAGAAATTATAGCAACATTTAAAAGATATTTGGACAGGTAAGTGGCTGGGAAAAATTTAGAAGGGTCTGAATAAGGGTTTTGGCCCGAAACGTTGCCTATTTCCTTCGCTCCATAGATGCTGCTGCACCCGCTGAGTTTCTCCAGCACTTTTGTCTACCTTCGATTTTCCAGCATCTGCAGTTCCTTCTTAAACACGTGGACAAGTAAATGGATAGGAAAGGATTAGAGGACTAGTTTAGACCAGACATCTGGTCCCTTTATTCCCTTTATCCTGTATCTGTGGATGGCTAGATTGAAATCATGTATTGACTTTCCGCTGACTGGATCGCATGCAACAAAAACTTTTCACTGTACCTCAGTACATGTGACCATAAACAAAACTAAACAAACTAACTAACAAACTGGTCGGCATGTGTGAGTTGGGCCGAAGACCCTTCCTCCATGCTGTATGACTATGACTTTGACAAGATGCGGATTCAACATGTACAGCATCAAAGCTTTATCACAGGAAAGTTATGCAAGTATTTAACATGAAGCCCTGACGATTTTAACAAATGTATATATCAGACCTTCAAGGGGAATATCAAAGCTCAAGTTATCTGGTCAATACGGAGGCAGATGGGGAATTTGTAATGATAATCGTAGATGAGATGGGCATTTAGATCACTGAAGCGATCCATCTTGAAAAAGACAAGTTCCATTAATATTTTAGTGTTAGCACCAGTAAAACCTCACTAAAAGTTTTGCTGAAATGCTTATGCGAACAGCTACTTTGGATGCCAGGCCCCCTAATGGAGATTATAGAGCAGCTGATATTAGCTCAAAGAGGTAAACAACATTTTAAAGTATGATAGGGATGATGAGGTGAAAAGGTTGGCGTGGGCAGCTGACGGTACAATCTCCAAAATACCTAAACGCACTCTGATGAAATGTCCCGTTGTCCTTTAATTGATTCCAAGATTGTTTTTTCCCTCCCACTAATCGATCTGGAGATCTATTCGCCTATTAATCACTCGCTGCGCAAGGAAGAACTTCCTATTATCAATTCCAAAATTAGCCTTTACAAGTTTGAACCTCTGTCCTCCACCCCCCCCCCCCTCCCCCATCTCCCCCCCCCCCCCCCCCCCCCCCCCCCCCCCCCCCCCCCCCCCCCCCCTCCAGCTACCTCTTGTAATCGCACGTGAAAGAAAATAAATGCCATTTGATTCACAACCGTAGTAAACACTGTCTTCAGTTTTGACATTTGTTTGGGGCACTTAGTGGAAACTTAGAAATTATTACCTAACTCAGACCAACCTTGCTCAACATTTTGTGTGTCCGGTCAGGACTAGAGGGCAGAAAGCAGGCATTTAATGAAAGCAGAGACTCCCCAGTCTGCATTAGCAATCTGCTCGCTGCTTGGATGCTCCATCAAGATGTTTGTTTTCACTGTCAGGGTGCTTTATTGACGGGGAAGTCCAGTATCTCCTTCCCCCACCATCAAACGTTGCTCATGAATTGCGTTGGGTCCTTCAGCTGGGGTTAAATTTTGCTGCTTTGACCATTCAGAACAACATAAACAACATCCCTGTGCAAAACACACACCTCCAGATTCAGGGACAGTTTCTTCCCAGCTGTTATCAGGCAACCGAACCATCCTACCACAACTAGAGAGCGGTCCTGAACTACTGCCTACCTCATTGGAGACCCTCGGACTAATATGATCAGACTTTACTGGCTTTATCTTGCATTAAACATCATTCACATTATTCCCTTTATAATGAAACATAGAAACATAGAAATTAGGTGCAGGAGTAGGCCATTCAGCCCTTCGAGCCTGCACCGCCATTCAATATGATCATGGCTGATCATCCAACTCAGTATCCCGTACCTGCCTTCTCTCCATACCCTCTGATCCCCTTAGCCACAAGGGCACATCCAACTCACTCTTAAATATAGCCAATGAACTGGCCTCAACTACCCTCTGTGGCAGAGAGTTCCAGAGACTCACCACTCTCTGTGTGAAGAAAGTCTTTCTCATCTCGGTCTTAAAGGATTTCCCCCTTATCCTTAAGCTGTGACCCCTTGTCCTGGACTTCCCCAACATCGGGAACAATCTTCCTGCATCTAGCCTGTCCAACCCCTTAAGAATTTTGTAAGTTTCTATAAGATCCCCTCTTAATCTCCTAAATTCCAGAGAGTATAAACCGAGTCTATCCAGTCTTTCTTCATAAGACAGTCCTGACATCCCAGGAATCAGTCTGGTGAACCTTCTCTGCACTCCCTCTATGGCAATAATGTCCTTCCTCAGATTTGGAGACCAAAACTGCACGCAATACTCCAGGTGTGGTCTCACCAAGACCCTGTACAACTGAAGTAGAACCTCCCTGCTCCTGTACTCAAATCCTTTTGCTATGAAAGCTAACATACCATTCGCTTTTTTCACTGCCTGCTGCACCTGCATGCCTACTTTCAATGACTGGTGTACCATGACACCCAGGTCTCGCTGCATCTCCCCTTTTCCTAATCGGCCACCATTTAAATAATAGTCTGCTTTCCTGTTTTTGCCACCAAAGTGGATAACCTCACATTTATCCACATTATACTGCATCTGCCAAACATTTGCCCACTCACCCAGCCTATCCAAGTCACCTTGCAGTCTCCTAGCATCCTCCTCACAGCGAACACTGCCCCCCAGCTTAGTGTCATCCGCAAACTTGGAGATATTGCCTTCAATTCCCTCATCCAGATCATTAATATATATTGTAAATAGCTGGGGTCCCAGCACTGAGCCCTGCGGTACCCCACTAGTTACTGCCTGCCATTGTGAAAAGGGCCCGTTTACTCCTACTCTTTGCTTCCTGTTTGCCAGCCAGTTCTCTATCCACATCAATACTGAACCCCTAATACCGTATGCTTTAAGTTTGTATACTAATCTCTTATGTGGGACCTTGTCGAAAGCCTTCTGGAAGTCCAGATATACCACATCCATGGTTCTCCCTTATCCACGCTACTAGTTACATCCTCGAAAAATTTCACAAGATTCGTCAGACATGATTTACCTTTTGTAAATCCATGCTGACTTTGTCCAATGATTTCACCACTTTCCAAATGTGCTGCTATCCCATCTTTAATAACTGACTCTAGCAGTTTCCCCACTACCGATGTTAGACTAACTGGTCTGTAATTCCCCGTTTTCTCTCTCCCTCCCTTCTTAAAAAGAGGGGTTACATTTGCTACCCGCCAATCCTCAGGAACTACTCCAGAATCTAAAGAGTTTTGAAAGATTATCACTAATGCATCCACTATTTCCTGAGCTACTTCCTTAAGTACTCTGGGATGCAGCCTATCTGGCCCTGGGGATTTATCGGCCTTTAATCTATTCAATTTACCCAACACCACTTCCCGACTGACCTGGATTTCACTCAATTCCTCCTTTGACCCACAGTCCCCTGCTATTTCAGGCAGATTATTTATGTTTTCCTTAGTGAAGACGGAACCAAAGTAGTTATTCAATTGGTCCGCCATATCCTTGTTCCCTATGATCAACTCACCTGTTTCTGACTGCAAGGGACCTACATTTGTTTTAACTAACCTCTTTCTCTTCACATATCTATAAAAACTTTTGCAGTCAGTTTTTATGTTCCCTGCCAGTTTTCTTTCATAATCTATTTTTCCTTTCCTAATTAAGCCCTTTGTCCTCCTCTGCTGGTCTCTGAATTTCTCCCAGTCCTCTGGTATGCTGCTTTTTCTGGCTACTTTGTACGCATCATCCTTTGCTTTGATACTATCCCTGATTTCCCTTGTTATCCACGGATGCACTACCTTCCCCGATTTATTCTTTTGCCAAACTGGGATGAACAATTTTTGTAGTTCATCCATGCAGTCTTTAAATGCCTTCCATTGTATATCCACCGTCAACCCTTTTAGAATTAATTGCCAGTCAATCTTGGCCAATTCACGTCTCATACCCTCAAAGTTACCTTTCTTTAAGTTCAGAACCATTGTTTCTGAATTAACAATGTCACTCTCCATCCTAATGGAGAACTCAACCATATTATGGTCACTCTTGCCCAAGGGGGCACGTACAACAAGACGGCTAATTACCCCTTCCTCATTACTCAAAACCCAGTCTAAAATAGCCTGCTCTCTCGTTGGTTCCTCTACATGTTGATTTAGATAACTATCCCGCATACATTCCAAAAAATCCTCTTCCTCAGCACCCCTGCCAATTTGATTAACCCAATCTATATGTAGATTTAAGTCACCCATTATAACTGTTTTGCCTTTGTCGCACGCATTTCTAATTTCCTGTTTGATACCATCCCCAACTTCTCTGCTACTGTTAGGTGGCCTGTACACAACACCCACCAGCGTTTTCTGCCCCTTAGTGTTTTGTAGCTCTACCCATACCGATTCCACATCCTCCAAGCTAATGTCCTTCCTTTCCATTGCTTTAATCTCCTCTCTAACCAGCAACGCTACTCCACCTCCTTTTCCTTTCTCTCTATCCCTCCTGAATATTGAATATCCCTGGATGTTCAGCTCCCAGCCTACGTCACCCTGGGCCATGTCTCCGTGATCCCAACTATATCATAATCATTAATATCTATCTGCACGTTCAACTCGTCCACCTTATTACGAATACTCCTTGCATTGAGACACAAAGCCTTCAGGCTTGTCTTTACAACGCATTTACCCCTTATACAATTTTGCTGAAAAGTGGCCCTTTTTGATTTTAGCCCTGGTTTTGTCTGCCTGCCACTTTTACCTTTCACCTTGCTACCTAATGCTTCTACCCTCATTTTACACCCTCCTGCCTCTCTGCTCTTGTACCCATCCCCCTGCCACATTAGTTTAAATCCTCCCCGACAGCACTAGCAAACACTCCCCAAGAACATTGGTTCCATTCCATTCCAGGTGCAAACCGTCCTGTTTGTACCGGTCCCACTCCCCCATGCATCTGTATACTGTGACTGGCTCAATTGTAATTTTGTGTTATCTAGCTTTTCACTGTGCCTTGGTACACGTGACAATAAACTAACTAAATGACTCTGGCGTTAAACTCTGAACAAAGATTGTTTCTAATACTTAATAAAGGTCACATCAGCAAGGAAGGTCACATCTGCCTTTCCTTACAGATTTTTCCATTAACCCACATTCAATCAAATATGATCACACTGCAAAGACCTACAGGTTGGTAGGTTAATTGGCTTTTTGTAAATGTAAAAAATTGTCCCTAGTGGGTATCGGATAATGTTAGTGTGCGGGGATCGCTGGTCGGCGAGGACCCGGTGGGTCGAAGGGCCCGATTCCACGCTGTATCTCTAAACTAAACTAATAAGGCTTCAAAATTTTGACTTTCATGATACAGCACGGAAACAGGCCCTACAGCCTACCGAGTCCGCATCGACCAGCGACCACCCAGTACACTAACCTACACACACTAGGGATCATTTTACAACTTACAGATGCCAACTAACCGATAAACCTGTACGTCTTTGGAGTAAGGGAGGAAACGGGAGCACCCGAGAAAACCCACCCGGTCATTGAGAGAACGTGCAAACACCGTACAGACAGCACCCATAGTTAGGATCAAACCTGGGTCTCTGGCGCTATGAGGCAGCAACTGTAACATTGCACCAGTGTGCCACCGCTAATGAAACAATGAGAGCAGCAAAAGAGAATCATTATACAGTTACCGAGGTAGCATCAGGTTGACAATCAAATTTAACTTTGCACTTTGCATAAGAATGTCCATTTAGGTTCACCTCGCTTGGTTGCCATGCATCCCAAAGAGCTTTCTTTAGCGTGGTACACACTCTCCAGCAAGTCCCAGAACACTCATAAAAATTATTGGCCTAAAATATTCAATCAGCTTCTCTCTCCATGGTTGGCTGAGTATTTCTACCTGTTTCAGTTTTATTACGGACAGTCTGCATCTGTGGTATTCATAGACTCATAGTCATAAAAGCATGGAAACAGGCCCTTTGTCCTGGTTGTCCTGAAACAGTCTGAAGAAGGGTCTCGACCCAAACCCATTATCCATTCCTTCTCTCCAGAGATGCTGCCAGTCCCGCTGAGTTACCCCAGTTTTTTTGACTATCTTTGATTTAAACCAGCACCTGCAGTTCCTTCCTACACCCTTTGTTCATGTCGACCAAGGTGGCCCATCTAAGCTAGTCCCACCTGCCCACATTTGGCCCAGATCCCTATAAACCTTTCCTATTCATGCACCTGTCCAAATGTCATTTAAATATATACCTGCCTCAACTACCTCCCCTGGCAGCACGTTCCATTTAAACATCACCCTCCGAGTGAAAAAGTTGCCCCTGATGTTCCTATTAAATCTTTCTCCTCTCACCTTAAACCTATGTCCCTCTGTTCTTGATTCCCCTTTGCTGGGAAACAGTCTCTGTGCATTCACCCTATCTATTTCCCTCATGATTTTATATTCTAATTTTGCTTTTAAAATACAGTTATTTTTAATATGAAAAAACATTCAAACTAATTTTCAAACAATTCTGTTAGCTAATATTGCAGAGAAGGGATTGGAACTGTGCTCACATTTACTCTCAATCCTCAGCCTAAGCTTAACAAAGTTGTCATGCAGTTTATGCTTTGATGAAAGATCAAAAGAACTAACAAGAGCATGGAGGAAGAAAACATGGGGATAATTTAAGTGAAGACACAAGTGAGTGTCCTTAAATCTACAGATGGGATGATAGAGGGAGAGAGAAAGAGAGGGGGAGAGATATGGAAAATGCTAATGCAACTGCGGCACGGTGGCGCAGCGTAGAGTTGCTGCCTCGCAGCGCCAGAGACCCGGGTTCGATCCTAACTACGAGTGCTGTCTGTACGGAGTTTGTACGTTCTCCCAGTGACCTGCGTGGGTTTTCTCTGAGTGCTCAGGTTTCCCCCCACCCTCCAAAGACAATTTGTTTGTAGGCTAATTAGCTTGGTAAAATTGTAAATTGTCACTACTGTAGGTAGGATTGTGTTAATGTGCGGCGATCGCTGGTTAGTGCAGACTTGATGGGCCGAAGGGCCTGTTGCCGTGTTGTACCTCTAAACTAAACTGAAAATCCTCAGCAGATGCTGCCTGGCCTGGTGAATATTACCAACATTGCATTTTACTTTAGATTTCCAGCAACTGCAGTATTTTCTAATTCTCAGTAGCCTTTTATTAGGGGATAGGGTAAGACAATGGGCTGAAGGGCCTCCTTCCAATTCATTATGGGTATATGATATATCACCTTTAATGCCATGCAGTCTCATATATGAGTTGTGGGTCATCCGCATAAGAGTTGCCTTGAGCCACTTGTTCACACATATTAGTAATATATTAGGGCAAATGAAGAGGTTGAATTGCCTTAAAAGAGAATAAAGTGGATGTGTTTAGGGAGGGAATTGCAGGGTTTAGGAATAAGGCAGCTGAAGATATGGCTCTAGCATCAGGCAAAGAAAACCAAGGATGCTTGAGATGCCAAAACTGCAGGAACAGAGTGTTCTTGGAGGACGGGGAGATCCCAGATGTATTATCATGGAACATTCATAATCCTTCTTGGTACAGGCCTGCTCACTGAGCACCTTCACTCCGTGAATACTGGAAACATTCAACTGTGCCATCAACAGCACAAGTTTGTATAACTGTTCCATACTGTGGACGAAGTTGCTTATATGTGGATTTGTTTAGCATGGGGTAGCAGCGGTTATAATGCAGCCACCACACAGGTTTCACAGAAGAAGAACTTGATACAGTGGCAAAAGAGACTGCCGGGAGACCAGTCACACATCAGTAGATAGACACACACACACTCACACTCACACTCACACTCACACTCACACTCACACTCACACTCACACAAACACATACACACACACTCACACAAACTCTCTCTTACTTTCTCTCTCTCACATGCAGACTCTCTCTTTCACTCTCTCACCATCACACACGCACACACCTGCAGTCGAAGCATGCACGTACACCAAACATAATCTCACATAGACACATGCACACGCAATGCAGACATACAAAAACACAGCACACATGGACAAACGCAGTCCACCAACATAACTATCCCCCATGTGCACACACAAACTCACACCAACACACACACAACCCATAGTTCCTCCATTTTAAATATCCCAATCGCTTTTTGAAATCTTCTGTTGTATCTGAATCCCCATCAGTCTTCGGCAGTGAATCTAAGCAGTTGTGGAGGATGAAGATTTTCGTCCTTCTGTCCCCAGTTCCCTTTGTCAATCACCTCAAATCTGAGGCCTTTTGGTTATCAATCAGCCATCGGCAGTAATTTTTTCATCATTTATTCTCAAACGTTTCATGGTTCCAATAACATCGCTGCCAAATCTCCTCCGAAAATTCTCGAAGAAACGCAACACAGTTACTCATTATAACTAATCCCTCATCCCATGCACCTCTCCAGTAAATCCTGACACCCTACTCAATGACTGGTCTGGTGCCCAAAACAGGTCACAGTATTGCTGCTTGGACTATATAAGCAACCTGATACAATTTCCTTCTCTTATTCCTAATTAACCTCAGAGTGTAATTTCTCCCACATATCCAACACTTTTATAACATGCTATTTTAAAAAAAAGAAACAAAACATTCAATTTTCATTGAATATCCCTTTGGCTGCCTCTCTGTCACTGGCAACAGTATCCTGGTGATCAATTTTAATTCCTAGAAACTCTGGAGAATTGGCAAGGCTATTACTGCACTAAATCGCTCTTCTCAAGCTTGTTGCAAAGTCTGGACTCCCTCTAACTACCACACCCTCACCACCCCAATTCTCTCAGCTACGCTGGAAATATTGCCATGCATCCTGAAAACCATTAATTTCCCAGAGAATGGTTTAACTCCCTTCCATCAGAGATCGGGGCTGAACAGGACAGTTATTACATAGAACATAGAACAGTACAACACAGGAACAAGCCTTTCGGCTCACAATGCCAGCACCAAACATGATGCCAAACGAATCTCTCCTGCCCCCACCTGTTCCATAACCCTCCATTCCCTGCTATTGCATTCATATACCAGCTAGTTGAAAACGTACAAAATAAATCATGTAACACAAAAAGCCTCATGAGATTGAAGACCCACCACATCCCTAGAGCAAACCAGAGAGTGAGCAGCCATCAAAAGCTAAACAGTAAACAAGAAATAGTGCACAGATTTTCTTTCAGAAAGAAACACCAACCAAAATGCTCCAAAATCAAATTAAATGCTTTGGAAAATTAACCCTAGTCTTTAGTAAAATACGATCGTTATAGTCTCAATAATCATCCCTGCAAACTATTTCAAGCACACCTCCCCTCTGTTGATGTGCATCGAATTAAGCAATAACCGAGCAAGACTCCAAACTATCAGCATCCTTCCATAAATAAATCCAGGTTGCACGACACAAATTCAATAAAATGTGCTTTCTTTTTCATCTACCTGAATGGTCAGCACTTCACCGAACGTTTTGAAGGTGGGAGATCGGCTCAATGAAGTCAACGGGTGGCGATCTGTTCAATGGAAGAGGGAGAATATATTACTGTTACAGGACCAAGAAGGAAAATGTGGATTTGTGCCAAGAACAATCTCTCTGGGAAAATATTCAAGGTTCGATTCATTTCGTCCCACACGTTAAAAACCGTGAGAATCTTTAGCAGTTTAAAAAAATTCAGAGATGCACAAACTGGAAAGCTTATGTTTGTAAAATACTAAATTATAACCCCCAAGATGCTGTTAAGGGGAACTTCAAGTCAAGTCAAGTCGAGTTTATTGCCAGATGCACAAGTGTGGCAAGGTACAGATCTAATGACAATCTTGCTTGTAGCAGCATCACAGGTACATAGACTCGGACAACACACCAAAACATCAAGATAGAGACAAAATGCTGGAGTAACTCTGTGGGACAGGCAGCATCTCTGGCGAGAAGGAATGGGTCAAGACCCTTCTTCAGTCTTCAGTCTGAAGCATCACCCATTCCTTCTCTCCAGAGATGCTGCCTGCCTTGCTGAGTTACTCCAGCATTTGTGTCTATCTTTGGTGTATAACCAAAGTTCCTTTCTTACACACAAAAACATAAATTCTACATAAATTCTGCAAGACAGTAAAGTAAAAACTGCAATAAACAAACCGTCAGTGTAAAACACATTACGAAAATGTCACAGAAGGCTGTGGACGCCAATTCAAGGGATAGTTTTAAGGTAGACACAAAAAGCTGGAGTAACTCAGTGGGACGGGTAGCATCTCTGGAGAGAAAGAATGGGTGAGGTTTCGGGTCAAGATTCTTCTTCAGACTCACCCATTCCTTCTCTCCAGAGATGCTGCTGGTCACACTGAGTTACACCAGTTTTTTGTGTCTACCTTCGATTTAAACCAGCATCTGCAGTTCTTTTCTCCAGATATTTTTAAGATGGTGATTGATAGATTCTTAATTAGTACAGCTGTCAGGGGTTATGGAGAGAAGGTGGGAGAATGTGGTTGAGAGGGAAAGATAGACCAGCCATGATTGAATGGCGGAGTAGACTTGATGGGCTGAATGGCCTAATTCTGCTCCTACAACATATGAACATATGAACTTACGAAATGAAAAAGTAGCCCATGGTAATGCAAGAATTAATGTACAGTGTTCCGTTATCGAGGTAGAATTAGGGTGGTGCAGATTGGTTCTAGAATCTGATAGTTGTAGGAAAGTAGCTGTTCCTCAACCTGGTGGTGAAGGACTTCAGGCTTCTGGACCTCCTGCCTGACAGTAGCAGTGAGGAGAGGGTTTGGCCCAGTGATGGTGATCTTTAATGATAGGTGCCACCTTCTTGAGGCAACATCTCATGCTGGAGCTTTCGACAGTGGGGAGGGTTGTGCCCGTGATAGACTGGACTGAGGTCAATTATTTCAATGGTTCTTTATTGTCACGTATACACAGCAGAGGGAGATTCTTTTGCACAACCCACAAGTGCACAGTCGCCATATTTTAGTGCCGTTTGTAGTCTAAAGGGCCTGTCCCACTTTCGCGACCTTTACAGGCGACTGCTGGCACCCGTGATAGGTTGCCGAAATTTTCAACATGTTGAAAATTCAGCGACGGCCAGAGAGACTCTGGAGACCTCTGGAGAGGTCTCCTATGGTCAATAGATAATAGACAATAGACAACTGGTGCACGAGTAGGCCATTTGACCCTTCGAGCCACCATTAAATGTGATCATGGCTGATCATCCCCAATCAGTACTCTGTTCCTGCCTTCTCCCCATATCCCCTGACTCCACTATTTTTAAGAGCCCTATCTAGCTCTCTCTTGAAAGCATCCAGAGAACCCGCCTCCACCGCCCTCTGAGGCAGAGAATTCCACAGACTCACCACTCTCTGTGAGAAAAAGTGTTTCCTCGTCTCTGTTCTAAATGGCTTACTCCTTATTCTTAAACTGTGGTCCCTGGTTCTGGACTCCCCCAACATCGTGAACATGTTTCCTGCCTCTAGTGTGTCCAAGCCCTTAACAATCTTATATGTTTTGTGAGAGGTCTCCCGCAACATGTTGCCTGTACAGGTCGTGTAAGTGGGATATGCCCTTAAGTCTTGTAATGTAAGTCTGGCTGCTTGGACGTACTGGAGCGCCCCCGATCCAGGTTTGGCCAGCTCCAGGCGACACGGCATCCCTCTCCTCACCCAATCGTGTCTGTGTCTCAGGGGCGTCTCCTGCAGACGACCTTGAAGGGCCTGGAGGCAATACCCCGGTCCCTCTCCTACTGGCCCACTCCTGGCTTCCGTCATCGACAGCGGCTCCCACCTCGACTCTCCTTTTTGCAGCGGTGAAACAAGCATCCCGCCACACGTGACCGCGGGCAGCCTGCCAGGTCTTCGTTTTCGGTGGCCTCCGGGGATGTCCTTGTTCTCCGGATCCACTCTTGCCCGATGCCACTCTCTCCACCACTCTCTGCAGCCTCTGGCATTCCTGTGTGTTGTTGTACCAGTCCGTGATGCAACCAGTCAGAACACTATCTACAAAATGGAAGGCAAGTGGTGGCACGGTGGCGCAGCGGTAGAGTCGCTGCCTTACAGCGCCAGAGGCTCGGGTTCGATCCTGACTACGGGTGCTGTCTGTATGGAGTTTGTATGTTCTCCCCGTGACCTGCATACATTTTCTCCGAGATCTTCGGTTTCCTCCCACACTCCAAAGACGTACAGGTTTGTAGGTTAATTAGCTTGGTGTAAAATGTAAAAGTTGGCCCTAGTGTGTGTAGGGCGGGGATCGCTGGTCGGGGCAGGCCCGGTGGGCCGAAGGGCCTGTTTCTGTGCTGTATCGCTAAGCCAAACTAACCTTTTTCTCAGCATGTAGGATATTAACCAAATTTTGATGTTTTTTGTGATGTTTAGAGATTTTTTCTCCCCTAATGTTGTGTATCGGGGGTTTACAAATGAACTGTTGAGGTAGAAACTGCCCCGTCCATGATAGGTACTGACCTCCACACCATCAAAGGCATCTGTACGAGGTGCTGCCACAGAAAAAAAGCCAATGTCATCAAAAACTCTCACCACCCTGGCCACGATCCCTTATCACTCCAACCATCTGGAAGAAAGGTATAGCATCTGAAAATCATCGCCACCAGGTTCAAGAATAAGTTCTTCCCAACAACCATCAGACTTTGGTTAGCACCCCCGAGGTCGTGACCTCTGCTGGCTCGAAGGGCCGAATGGCCTACTACTGCACCTATTGTCTATTGGTCCGGCAAAGCTGATAATACGGCAAGACTCTGGAACCAAGGGTGCCAGAAAATCGGCGGTAGACCTGTATTACCAATGTGCATTGTGTTTGCAGGCCTGTTATGTTGCTTTAAGGGCCTGTCCCACTTGCCGATTTTTTTCGGCATCTGCCGGCATCATTGCCTGACGTATCAGGGTCACCAAAAGATTCAAAATCCAGTGGCGACAAAAAAAATGTTGCGACACTTGGAAAAACACCGCGCGTCATACGCCATCACACTGCGTCACCGCCGCATCACGCTGCAAATTTTTCGGTGACCTGATACGTCCGTCAACAAAGCCGGCAGTCGCTGAAAAAGTCGTCAAATGGGACAGGCCCATAAGAATTTCATTGCCCCGTTGTCAAACATTCTTGACTCTTAACTCTTGACTTTCACAAGCCTACAGCCACTGCAACACTCCAGACAGTCAACAGTGTACTGGCAGGCTGATTAACATGAAGTAAAAATGGTCACAGATCTTGATCAGATCGATGCTATTTTCACTGGTGGAAAAGCTGAGGAGACGTCTCTGTCAGTTCAGAGTCGAGATGTGAAGATTTTTCCACCAAGTGGGTTGCAAATGATTAGAATTCTCTGCCGCAGGGTGTCGCGGATGCTCAATCACTGGGGAGATTCGAGCGGGAGGTTGATAGATTCTTGGGCTATGAATCGAGCGGTGTGGGGGTCGGGTTGGAAAGAGGGCTTAAAGCAGGAGATGAACAAGCGGTTTACTCAATGGGGGGGGATTGAGCTTGAGGGACAGTGTCGTTGACTCTCACCCCTCACACAAGGTGGCCTGCAAAAACACAGAGCACGGCTCATCACAGCTTTGGCACGCAGACCTACAGTGAGTTCCCAACAAGGCATCCAGAAGAAACATTGTTGTTCTTTGTTGGATTCTAGCCACGGCAACAACAAAAAAAACAGTCTTTCCAAGAACTGCACCTGAATTACACAATGATTGCAGTGTTTAGTTGATAATTTACATGGATCTTGGTCAGGGTCATCCAACTCAATGTATTCACTGCAACAGAAGACATTGCTGTGGGTGGGTGGCCTTCTGCAGGGGCACTGGGGCAAACAGTGGTAAAGGTCTGGCCAGCTAAGGTTGTGAAAGGGGCAGCAATTATGCCATTTGGAGTTGGATTTGCCTCGGGAGGGGGAAACACACTTGCCTTTAACATGGAAGGTTCTGAATTTAAACCCCTGTATAAAAAGCCTCAGGTGTCATGCACTGTGCCAATCCGTAATAATCAAATGAGATTTCAAACCAATCTGCTCTTGGAGATGGAGTCAATACATCCTGCGTAGGAAGGAACTGCTGATGCTGGTTTACATCGAAGATAGACACAAAATGATGGAGAAACTCAGCGGGACAGGCAGTATCTCTTGATAGAAAGAATAGGTGACGTTTAGGGTCGAGACCCTTCTTCAGACCTACTTTGCAATCTGCTAAAGGTCCTACCTTGCAATTTCAACGAAGAGCAGGGTGTTCCAGCAAACCTTTATCCTTCTGCCAGCCTCACTGACAAATCATTCCCACTCGGCTGCGTCTGGGATCTCACTGTGCACAGGTCAGCGGCCACATTTCCGAGATTGTAGCAATGAAGACATCTCTAAAGTTGTTCACTGGTTGTAACGTCCTTAAAGACAACCTTAAATAGATGAGAACATCACCACAGAAATGCAAATACCACTGTTTAATCTCTTCCATCATCCTGTACATTTCACGCATCTATTGCAAGTGATTAAATAACTGGAGTTTGCCATGGTGATTAGGATTCTGTACTAGACTGATTAGGTTAACGTACGATGAGCGTTCGATGGCTCTCGGCCTGTATTCACTGGAGTTTAGAAGGACGAGGGAGGATCTCATTAAAATTTACCGAATAATGAAAGGCCTGGTTAGAATGGATGTGGATAGGATGTGTCCACTAGTCACTAGGAAAGTCTAGGACCAATGGGCACAGCCTCAGAATAAAAGGATGTACCTTTAGAAAGGAGATGAGGAGGAATTTATTTAGTCAGAGGGTGGTGAATCTGTGGAATTCATTGCCACTGCTGGCTGTGGAGGCCAACTCTTTGGGTATTTAGAAAGCAGAGATTGAAAGGTTCTTGATTGGTAAGGGTTTCAAAGGTTACAAGGAGAAGACTGGAGAATGGGGTTGAGAGGGAAAGATGGATCAGCCATGATTGAATGATGGAGTGGACTCGATGGACCGAATGGCCTAATTCTGCTCCTATGACATGAACTATATTGCCTTCTGTGCAAACCCGGCATCCAGTTGTTTCCTTATCCCTTCTCTCTCCAGCCTCCATTTTGTACGCTACCACTAGCAACCACGTACTTCCCAACACCTTGCATTGTCTCTCTCTCTCTCTCCATCTCTCTCGCTCTCATTCCCTCTCTCATCAGCCTTTCCTGCTCCATGGTATGCAGTAGCAATCCCCACCACCTCCGCACTCACCCCTGTTCCCTTTCACCTTCCCTCTTGCTCCCAACTGCCCTTTTACTCCTTGCCGTTTCCCTCCTCTGCCCTCTCACCCTCTGGGTCACTGCTCCCTCTGTGGCTTCCTGCTCTGAGCCAGGGGGCCGGGACTGTTGGCAAGCAGAGTGTGTCAGATTCCTGAAACCCCTTCCCCACTCGCCCTTCCCTCAACCTCGCCCCAACCCCTAACTTTGTTTCCATCATTAACTCCCGATTTCCCCTATTTCACTCACTCTGTCTCACCCCTCACTGTCTCTCCCTCTGTCCCTCACCTTACTCACTCTTCCTGCCTCTCTTTTCTCACGCTCCCTATGTATTTCCCACTCACTCACTCTCCCTCTGTCTCTCCCCTTTCTCACTCTCCCTTCTCCATTTCTCGGTCTCCTCAGAGATGCTGCTTGACCTGCTGAATTACTCCAGCACTTTGTGTCCTTTTGTGAAAAACCAGCACCTGAGGTTCCTTGTTTCTAACGAAGCCTGATTAACATTTTATAGGTTTAGGTTTAGGTTTATTATTGCCACGTGTGCAGAGGTTCGGCAAAAAAATTAGTTTAGTGTTATTTGCATGCTATCCAAATAGATGGTATATACCTCAAATAAGTACACTCAAGTACAATAGTTAGAGCAAAAGGGAAAATGCAAAGTGCAGAATATAGATCTCAGCATTGCAGCACATCATTTCCACCGACAAAGTAAAATATCATGAAAACATTCACAAATGGTAATATATTTGCAGCGTAAAAAAAAATTTAAAAGAGCAGAAAGGTTGTATCAGATGACAGTAGATCATTGTCATAAGGTCATAAGTGGTAGGAGCAGCATTACGCCATTCGGCCCATCAAGTCTACACCACCATTCAATCATGGCTGATCTATCTCTCCCCCTTATCCCCATTCTCCTGCCTTCTCCCCATAACCCCTGACACCCGGACTAATCAACTCTCTGGAAAGAGTACACAAAGAGCCACCACCACACTCCACCACCATTTTTGACAAAATGTTGCAGGTGAGATATTCAATTTTACTTCGGAGTCACGTGAGTGACTTCGTGATCAGCCAGGGTAGCAGTGGCTTTTAAAAATCTTGAAAACCGCGCATGCGCAAATTATTCGCTCCCCGGTGAGCTGTCAGTCGGCTTTTTTTTAAATCGTGGAAACTGCGCATGCGCACATTGTTCCCTCCCCGGTGAACTGCCGGTCGGCATTTTTTTAATCTTGAAAACCACGCATGCTCACACTGTTCCGTCCCCGGTGAACTGTCATTCGGCTATTTTTAAATCGTGGAAACCGCGCATGCGCAGATTGTTCTCTCGACTTTTATCATGTAAGTTGTTTTCAATGGGTCTCTTAATAAAGTATTTAAAACCATATAGCTCAAAAAAAATTACTTACCATATTATTTGTGCACAAAATCCATTCTGCAGCAAAAATATCCACAAGGTTGCTTCGTGAAACGCTTCAGGTAATCACTATCCACCCTTGAAAATCCCGCTAAGAAACTTGTGCATGTGCATGCGCAGTAGGCTGGTGCGCATGCGCAGTAGGCTGGTGCGCATGCGCAGTAGGCTGGTGCGCATGCGCAGTGCGGAACGCGGCACATGCACGCAGTTGGTTCACAGTGTAGAGGCAGAGTTGCAGCCGCCTTTACGGACCGTTCCCACTGATGGCTTGAAGCAGCGTCGAAAGCACGTGAGTTTAAAACGTACTGCTGATGAAAGGCACGGGAGACTTATTCTCCCGTGACTTTACTATTTTTGACCATTTTATATATGTTTTATATATATTTTACATATATTATATTTATATATAAAATAATTACTATTTTATAATTTTAGTCAGGGTAGGCACTGCCTACCTTGCCTACCCTGACGGCACGTGCCTGGCATGCGCGACATATCGTCGACCGCATGCGAGCGACAGGCAGGGAGGAGCGTTGCTCCTCTACTGCAGGTACCTGCAGGTAAGGAAACTAACCTGCAGTCCTTTTTTTCTTTTCAGGTGACTCTGTTCAGGGTCTCCAGGCCGCCTCGAAACTGACTGCCGCGGGCAGTCAGCGGCGGCACCAACAGACTGGAGTCGGGAAGAGCCCGTTGACCAGGAGGGTCCGGGCTCACACACTCGCCGGTCGGAGGACGGCAGAGGCGCCCGACTCTACACCGCAGCCCGCAGGACACCGCGGGCTGACGGCATGTTTACAGGAGTGGGGCTTGCAGGCTCGCTGTTCGGAGTGAGCGACGGCAGAGCAGCAGCCCCGACTCTACTCCACAGCCTACAGGGATACTGCGGGCTGTCTGAATTAACCAGGTAGTGGGGCAGAGCGGCAGCCCTGACTCTACACCGCAGCCCACAGGGTCATTGTGGACTGTCGGCATGAGTACAGCATTGTAAAGTGGGAGTGTGCCAGCTGGCTGGGAACTGCCCAAGGGAACTTTGCAAACTTTACACCTGTTCCAACCTCTTGCCTGCCCGGAAGCCAAGGAGAGGCAAAAATAAAGGGATTATTTCATTGTGTGATTGTTCAAGTTTCTCTTATGGGTGTGGGAAAGAAATTATAAACCCCATGATTTTACCATGAAGTTGTTAATTCAGTACTGTTTTCCTTTCAATTTTGTTCAAAAGACGCTACCTGGAAGTCGGGCAAGCCCGTGACCCAGGAGGGTCCGGGCTCGGAGACTGCCATTCGCGGGTAGCGAAGGCAGAGCAGGCTGCAAGAATACCGCGGACTGATGGCTATGCTACCCTATGGAGGCAGTAAGCCGGGGCCCGACTCACTACATAGGCGGGAGGCTTGCCGTTAGCAGCAGTCTATGGTCCTGCATGAGAGTCTGGTTACCATTGGGGGGGGGGGGGGGGGGGGGGGGGGGTGGGGGGGGGGGGGGGGGGGGGGGGGGGGGGGGGGGGGGGGGGGGGGGAGGGGAGTGCGCTCCTCCACCAGATGCTTCATAAAGACCCCCAGGTAAGATACTAACCTTGAGTTGCTGAGCTTCTGTACTAGACTTTGCTTACAGAAACGATGGATGGAGACCAGAATGAAGGCATCGAAGCATGCAGGGCCATGGGACTTTGGATGGGAGTCAGTGGCCACCATTCCCGGAGCTGCCCGCAACACCGGCAGCACCCGCCCTGCGGGCCGGGATAAGAACGCGGAAATCGGGGAGCCCTGCGCAGCCAGGACCCGTCTCTCCACCATGGATGACCATGGAGCCACAAAGTGGTTGGAGCACCGTGCGGGAGCAGGGTAGGCAAGACCCTGACTCCCTACCACTGTCACCTAAGCATAGGGACAGTAGAGCAAAGGTGCGTAAAGGTGTGACCCGCTCGGCGGCACGTTCTGTCTCCCCTACTATGCAGGTCACCAGAGGGCGGGCCATGGGGGGAGCTGCGCCCAGGTCGTGCCCCGCTGCAGCGGAAGGCATCGACATGCCGCTGGGGGTAACCTGCTCGATTGCGGGCCGGTGATGGATCTGCTGGGAAGTCGGGGAGCCCTGCAGGAGCAGGAGGTACCGGCTCACCACCGGGTCAGGCTGCCAGAGTGCAGGCCGGTGGCAGCGGATTTCGGTCGTGTGGTCCCGCTTAGGCTGCAGGCAGCGACCATGCGCCGTCACAGACTCGTGTAGTCAGGAGTGGCGGTAAGCCCGCGCGGACGTCGGGGTACCACGCTTCAGCGGCAGGGAGCAACTCACCACCGCTCATGTCTTCCAGGCAGGCGGGCCGCCACCGTCCGGAAGACTGCGGACCAGCGGCATGTCCGCGCGGGAGTCGCGAAGCCCCGCTGGAGCGGCAGGCAGCGACATCCCGTCTAGGCACCCATAGTCATCACCTCGACGAGGTGCGGGCCGATGGCAGAAGCCTCAGTAGTTCAGGAGAACCTGAGGAAGTCGACTTGTCGTCCGCAGATGCGGCGGCGGTCGCATGCGGTCGCATGGCTCAGATGGAGCGTATCCTAGAGCACAATCTCTGCAGCTGGACCAGAGGTCCTCCAGTTCCAGGAGACATGCTACTGTGCCACCCAGCATGTCCCGTCATCGGTGGGGAGTGCCAGGGATCAGCAGCTGGCTGACACGAAAGAAGGGTTGCAGCAGGAACCTGTAGTACCTGAGAAACCCAGGAGGAACTGCTGGATGTGGTCTCCAAGTTCGCCCAGCCGAAGCACTCAGGACAGCCTTTGCAGCCCAAAACTAGTGGCCAGCATAGACTACCTCACCACACACCAGCTGCAGGAACAGGTCCTTACCGAGGCGATCAACAAATACAAGGCCCAAACAACTGCATATCGTTGAATGTACCGACAGTCAGCACGCCCGTCTGGGGCACAGGAGCTGAAGTTACTAAAGATCCTGAAATTGCTGACGTCGGGGATACTGCCTTTGCCAGATCGGTTGACGGTACGGAGATGGCGGCAGAGCAGGAGGATGCTCTTGCGTCATTAGTCATGGAATTACGCTTCCCGTATTATCGCCATTAAACCGACTCCAAACCCCATATTCACGGGGTTGTGCAAGGCATCTGTGATGCCACCACCGAGGCAGCTGTTCGGTGAGGACCTGCCCAAACAGGTCTAGAACCTGGATTAGGAGGTGAAGGCAGTCGGGTTGATGAACCCACCTCCCTCCAGCAGGCCAGCAATGCGCAGACAAACACCATATGCAAGACCTCGGGGGCCACCTGAAAGTCATTAAGGACCTACACGCCGGCAGCACCTCAACACAACCCAGCAACGACGGAACACCAGAAACCAGAACGTCAGGCCCACCGGTAACCATGGAGGTAAGGGGGTCTGGTTCTCTTGGGAGTGCTGCATGTATAACCTCACAAGTAGGGGAGCGGTTATATACATTCTGGGATGCATGGGTTCTGATTGTCACTATCCCAGGGAACAAAGCAATAGACATAATAGAGGCTAACAGCCTTGTTTGCACCAGGAAACCAACTATTAGACATGCTGCTAAGGTAATTGGTAAACTTGTAGCTACATTCCAGCCACATAATTTGGTCCGTTACACTATCGAAGCTTGCAAAGAACAAAAATCTCGGCATTAAAAGCGAATGCTGGGCATTTTACGGGCCTATGCAACTGCCAATCAAGGCATAAATTGAGATACTATGGTGGATTAGCAATGTTTGTGATTGTTAAATCCCATCATTACATCAAACCCATTAGTCGTGTTACAAATCGACGTAAGCGCCAAAGGCTGGGGAGCTAGCGACACCATTCCAGTTGGGGCGGTAGATGGGATTTGCATGAGTCTACTTTTCTGCAATCACAAGGTATAAACTGTTTAGAAATGCTGTGAGCATGCCATGGGCTACGGGCTTAATGCACTAATCCGCAGCATACGCATGTACATCTTCAATAATACCACTGAGGTGGCATATTTAAACCTTATGGGTGGTATCAAGTAAATATCTTGTGATGAATTGGGAAAATTAATTTGGCTCTGGTGGATTGAAAGAAATATTTGCATATCAGCTAAGTACCTTCCGGTTAAGCTCAATACAGTGGTGGACACCAGGTCACAAGTATTTAACGACATCAAGTAGATGTTGAACCTCCAAATATTTGCTAAAACTATAGACTAATATGAAACATCAGATATCGAGCTCCTTGCGTCCAGGTTGAGCCATTGGATACCAACATATGTCTCTTGAGAACCAGATTCTGGGGCAGTGGTGATGGACGCGTTCTCGCTACATTGGGGCGAAATGGGTTTTTCTATGCTTTCCCCCATTCTGCTTCATCAGACAGGTGTTGCAGAAAACGCAACCAGATTCTGCAACTGGAAGGACCATGGACATCATACAGCAGCGTGCAGAGAGAGTCCACTAGGAAGCAGTACCTCACCCACATAAGGATATGGGAGGTTTCTGTAGTCAGACCTAGACCACCTACATATCTGCTACGATCTCCAATGTGCTAGAATCCTCACGGGCCTACATTTTGATGAGTCCCTCGGTTACAGTGCCATATACAGTGCCAGGATTGCACTGTCATCCTATCTTAACATTGGAGTGGGATATCACCAGCTGGTATCCACACAATGAAGGGTATGTTCTAACCATCCCTCCCTGACCACGAAATTATATTACCCGAGATATAGGGGTGGTGTTGACCCTACTCAGGAGCTGGTCGCCTTTGACGGATTTACCACTGGACTTACTCACCTTCAAAGTGGTGATGGTAATGGCACGGAACACAGCACAACGTGGTCCAGACTCTACAGGAGTTACCTGTATAGAATGGTTTCGACCCACAATAAAGTGACTTCTTTATAGAAGAGTTGCTTAAACTACACAGACCTGCGACTACAGGTCTGAAATGGGCATCAGGAATATGGAGACGGGTCTGTTATCAGCCATGTAAACCCACATCATAGGGCGACGGTGCAGACTATCTCCAGATGGCTCAAGCTGATATCCGGTGCAGCAGGTAAGACACTAAAATTTTAAAATGTCATTCTACCAGGGCTGCATCCACATCAGCAGGACCATAGAGGTGTTCGTGGATCATGTCCTCACAATAACGGGCTGGGTCAGTGAAACTACATTTCAGCGGTTTATAACAAACCTGTGGCCGCTCCCGCAACGTTGCGGAGTCAGTTTAAGTGCTGTTCCCTAAACATTTGTCCCCGAGTTCAGGGGTTTATTGTTGTATTAACAAAAATGTTATTATTTTTCAGCTTGTTCAAGTCTGAAGTACGTTAACATACTTCCTCAATCAGTATTACGGCAGTGTGTGAGCATGGACGTGATCCAGGGCATGTAATCACAGAGCTTTGAAATCTTCACAAAGTCACTCACGTGATTCCGAAGTCAAATAGTAAGATTAAATGAGAACTTACCAGTTTGAAGTTTGATCCTTATTTTATGAGGAGTTACGATGAGGGATTTCGTGC
Organism: Okamejei kenojei; assembly: GCA_035221665.1. Classification (NCBI taxonomy): domain Eukaryota; kingdom Metazoa; phylum Chordata; class Chondrichthyes; order Rajiformes; family Rajidae; genus Okamejei; species Okamejei kenojei. The sequence continues at coordinate 10,873,310 of CM069148.1, read as the reverse complement.
CCTCCGCTCCCAACCCTCTATCATAAGGTCAACTGGTATATTAGTGTCTCTTAATCATACTATCTTCAGTCATTGTTGTTATCTGTGATTCCACACCGCTGCTTTGAAGAATGTCGAGCATGCGTGCCTGGCGAGGTCTTCACGAAATCCCTCATCGTAACTCCTCATAAAATAAGGATCAAACTTCAAACTGGTAAGTTCTCATTTAATCTTTCTTTTAAAAGTCACAAACTGAGACACAGAATTAAAAGCAGATCATAAAGGAACTATTGAACATGTCAGGCATTTATTTCAGGTGCCTGACCCGCTGAGTATTTCCAGCATTTTCTATTTTTATTTCAGATTTGCAGCATCTGCAGTTCATTTTTAACTTCCACTTAAATTGAGCCATTCACCTGGCCAATGGTTGGAAATCAAAATAGAAACAGTATCTACCATATAAGAAGGTAGGGACATGCACAGATTTATTCTTGCTAAAGAGGACTAAAGATTTGCAGTCTAACAAAGGGTCCCAACCCCAAATATTGTTTGACCATTCCCTCCTCAGATGCTGCCCCACGTATGGAGTTACTCCAACGATTTGTTTTTTGCTCAGGATTCAAGCATCTGCAGTATCTCGTGCTTGCATCTATATTGCACCTTCACAACTACAATGTGCATAGCAATCAGTTAATCAGTTATTTCTTGAGTAGCCAACAATTAACCATTGTGGACTCCACCTTTCTTTGATCACCGTTACTTTTTGCATATCTTTCTTTCATTTGTTCTATATCTCTCAATAGCATTGTCTGCATCTCTCGTTTCCCTTTCCCCTGACTCTCATTCTGAAGAAGGGTCTCAACCCGAAAGGTCACCTATTCCTTTTCACCAGAGATGCTGCCAGACCATCTTGTGTCCAGCATTTTGTGTCTATTTAAGTATTTCAAGATTCAAGGTTCAAGAGTTTATTGTCATGTGTCCCAGATAGGACAATTAAATTCTTGCTTTGATTCAACACAACAGAATATAGTAGGCATAAATAAATACAGAACAGAACAGTGTGACCATATACCAATGAAATATATATATATATATATATATATATATATATATATATATATATATACACACACACACACACACACACACACAATCACACACATGAATAAACAGATAAAGTGCAATGGTCTATTAATTATCAGTTTTGTTTGAATTGAGTTTAATAGCCTGACGGCTGTGGGGGAGCGCTATTCCTGAACTTGGATGTTGCAGATTTCAGACTCCTGTACCTTCTACCTGAAGGGGAGATGAGTGAGTGGCCAGGGTGGTGTGGGTCCTTGATGATGTTGCCAGCTTTTTTGAGGCAGCGACTGCAATAGATCCCCTCGATGGTAGGGAGGTCAGAGCTGATGATGGACTGGACAGTGTTGACAACTTTTTGCAGTCTTTTCCGCTCCTGGGCGCTCAAGTTGCCGAACCAAGCCACGATGCAACCGGTCAGCAAGCTCTCGACTGTGCACCTGTAGAGGTTCGAGAGAGTCCTCCTTGACATACCGACATTGAAGTTGAGTCACTGTTGAGGAATGAGCCCGCCAATTCTGCACAAGGGTTTAAATCTCCAGCTGCGCGAGAGTCAAGAAAGTGGAATCTAGTCATCAAAGGTCTGGAAGAGGACAAATGTAAAGATTTATCTTACTCGAAATCAGCTGGGATTTTACTGTTTTTCAGTATTGCCTCCTACTCTTTACATGACTCTTGGTGTATGTTTGCTCAAGTGAGAGGGAATTGAGAAAGTTAACTCTAAAAACATTGCAAAATCCACTCAGCAGATGTTATGTGAGAAAATCCAATTTGACATACCTTTCAACAAATGTTTCACTTTTCCTTTTTCTTGTCAGAACTTGAAAATGAACAAAATATTCCTGTCACAAAGTCTATTGAGGGTAATTTCTGAAATTAAAAATAAATTAAATTGTAAAATAAAACCAACAGTAAATTCAAGTGAACGTTTTCATCCAGAGAGTGGTTAGAACGAGTTGTTTGTTCCCACAGGACAGTAGATGACTATATAGTATGACTTTTAAAAAAGAGGCGAGATAGTTACAGGAGGGTGAAGGGAATTGAAAGCTATGCCAACATAATTGGGAGGGCGCTGGTGTGGTAGAACTATCATAAGTTCATAAATTCATGTGATAGGAGCAGAATTAGGCCATTCGGGCCATCAAGTCTACTATTCTACCATGTCTACCATGTCTACAAGTCTACCATTCAACCATGGATGATCTATCTCTCCTTCCCAACCCCATTCTCCTGCCTTCTCCCCATAATCCCGGACACCCGTACTAATCAAGAATCTATCTATCTCTGCCCTATAAATATCAATTGACTTGACCTCCACAGCCTTCTGCCAAATTAATTCCACAGATTAACCACTCTCTAGCTAAAAATCAACATGCTCCACCCATTCCTTCTCTCCAGAGATGCTGTCTGTCCCGCTGAGTTACTCCAGCATTTTGCATCTACATGCATCAGTGAACAAGATGCCTTGCCTTTTATGCTGTGCTTATCCAATGTATGTCATGTATTTATGTATATAGGCAGCTTCTGAATCTTTTTACACCTCTGGTTTCCCTTCCCCCTGAATCTCAGTCTGAAGAGGAGGGGTTTGACCCGAAAAGTCACCTGGTCCTTTTCTCCAAAGATACTACCTGACTCGCTGAGTTACTCCAGCATTTTGTGTTTATCTTTAGTCTCTGTCTTAAATGGATGGCCGCTTAATTTTAAACAGAGAGCCCAAAATCTAGATTCTCCTATAAGAAGACACATCTTATTTACGTCCAGCCCAGCAAGGCCTCTCAGGACCTTATATTTTTCAGTCATGTTCCTTCTGACTCTCCTAAACTCCAGCTGATACAATCTGTCCTGTCCAATCTTTCCTCATGAGACAACCAGCCCTTTCCCGATATAAATCCAGTGAGCCATCTGTGAACGGATCAGGAGAGAGAGTCAAGAATGTGCAGGAAGGAACTGCAGATGCTGGTTTACACTGATAATAGGCACAAAATGCTGGAGTAACTCAGCGGGTCAGGCAGCATTTCTGGAGAAAAGGAATAGGTGACGTCTCGGGTCGAGACCCTTCTTCAGACTGAGAGTCGGGGGAGATGGAAACTAGAGATATGAAAATGTTCAGAACAAATCAGAGCCGGGCCCGATGACCACGGAGAGGTGGAGCCCACAATGGTTTATTATAGGCTGTGGGAGAGGTGATAACAAAGGGATATATGGATGCAAACAGTGGAACTAGCAGGATGGTTACAGGTGGGTGGAGAAAGAGAGTTACTTTAAATTAGAGAAATCAATATTCATACCGTTGGGTTGTAATCAAGAGTGCTTGCCACATGCATGGAGAATGGAACAATGAATGTCTTACTTGCTGCAACCTTACAGGCACATTAAAATAATTACACCATAATACTATAAATCAACAGTAATATTAGGTAACCAAATCATAATAGTGCAAACCAAAGTATGTAGTGCAAACTTAACAAAATCCATAGTAGATCATTGCAGAGGTATGGGTGTGGGTGAGTTATGCAGTGCGGTTCAAGTGCCTAACGATTGTTTGGAAGAAGCTATTCTTGAACCTGGAGATCACGGTTCTCAGCCTTCTATACCTTCATCCCGATGGAGGCAATGATGTGGGAGCGTGGCCAGGGTGGTGTGAGACTGATAACATTAGCTTCCTATTTGAGGAGTAGAGTCTGCCCAAGTCTCTCGATGGTACCTATACCCGAGTGTTCAGAGAATTCAAAATGTCAGTTGGAGGGACCACATCACCAACGCCCCACTCTATGGGGAGACCCCACCTCTGACCGAGAAGATCAGGTGGAGAAGAATGAGGCTCGCTGGCCACTGCCACCGCCACCCAGACTTGCCAGCAAGCAAGGTGGTGCTGTGGGAACCTACCCACGGGATGGCAAATTATAAGACGATACTGAAGACATTGACGGAAGACACTTGCGTTGAGACAAAAGAGGAGTTTGTGGAGGACAGAGATGTGCGGTGCGTCCGTCACCGTGCCCGTCGGAAACCAGCACCACTGCCTCGCTAACGTTTTCAACAATGATGAATTCCTGTAGATCACTTCGATGGAACTGTAGATGTTGGTTTCTACCAAAGACAGGCACAAAATGCTGATGTAACTCAGCGGGTCAGGCAGCATCTCCAGAGAAAAAGGATGAGCATTGTTTCAGGTTGGAACCCTTCTTCAGACCGAAAGTAGGGGGGGGGGGGGAACTGGCAGTAGGGAGAGGCCAGAACAAAATCAGGGCCAGCAACACATGACCAAGAAGGGATGGAGCCCATAATGGTCCATTGTTGGCCCTTCGATAGGGTGCAATTCAAGGTTCAAGGTTTCAAGGTCAGTTTATTGTCACATGTACCAATTAAGGTACAGTGAAATTTGAGTTACCATGCAGCCATACTAAGTGAAAAGCAACAAGACTCACAACCACATAAAATTTAACATAAACATCCCTCACAGTGGATTCCACATACTTCACTGTGATGGAAGGCAATAAAGTTCAATCTTCTTCCTCTTGTTCTCTCGCGGTCGGGGCAGTTAAACCATCTGCATTCAGGGCGATCAAAGCTCCCGCAACTGACAATCGAAGCCCCCCTTCGGGATGATCTAAACTCCCGCGTCAGGGCGGTTGAAACTCTCTCAGCAGCATGGAGCTCCCGAATCGGCCTCTTCTTACCAGAGACTGTCGGCCTCACGATGTTAAAGTCCACAGGCCCTGCGGTTGGGGCTCGAATCCCCGGCAAAGGGATCGCAAGCTCCGCGATGTTAAAGTCCCGCAGACTCCCGCGGCTTGGAGCTCTTGTTGATCTCCAGGAAAGCCCGCCAACTCCACAATGTTAGTCTGCAGTGGGAACAGAGATACAATATGGAAATAAATCGCTTCTCCATCAAGGTAAGAGATTGAAAAAAAGTTCCCCCCAACAGGCTGAATTTTAAGTTCCCTTCCCACTCCCATACTGACCTTTCTGTCCTAAACCTACTCCATTGTCAGAGTAAGGCCCAACGCAAATTGGAGGAACAGCATCTCATATTTCGCTTGGGCAATTTACAACCCAGCGGCATGAATTTTGATTTCTCTAACTTCAAGTAACCCTTGCATTCCCGCTCTCTTTGTCCCTCCCCCACCCTAGTCCCCTTGCTAATTTCACCGTTATCACCTCGTCTCCAGCCAACAATGGACCATTGTGGGCTCCATCTTTCCGAGTCATCGATGCAGGCTCTGCTTTGTTCTGTACCTTCCCATACCTCCATTGTTCCCTTCCCTGACTCTCAGTTTGATGAAGGATCTCGATTTGAAACGTCACCTTTTCCTTTTCTCCTGAGATGCTGCCTGACCGGCTGAGTTACTCCAGCATTTTATGTCTTTCTTCAATGATAATGTTCTGTAGAATTTTTCTAATCATTTACCATAAATGGATACTAATCTTCTGCAAGCCATGCATTCAGGCACCCAAATCCCTCTGAAATCTGTTTGTTTTTTTGTTATTTCCAATCAACCCCACAACTCAACATTCCCACATTGAAGATGGATTTTGGAAAATGTACATTGACACGCGCTGGAGAGCAAGGCTATGAAAAACATTTTTTAAAAGGCACGAAGAGAAAGAGTAGTGAGAATTCAGATGTGGCAGGAATGCAGGATTGAAAATGTGGAAGTCATTAAATAAATAGTCAGGACCTAGATATACTAAATAGGGTGGAAGAAGATGATGTTGGTATCCCCTTGACAGGAACTTGGCTTTAGACTGGGAACTAAGTACTCCTGGCAATTTGATTTCCAAAAGAGAGTTGGAGAAGGAGAAGGAAGTTGAAGCGGTTTTATTAGAGGCGGCACTGTGATGCAGCTAGTTGAGCAGCAGCCTCACATTGTCAGGGACCCCAGTTCAATCCTGACCTCGGGTGCTGCCGTTCTCCTTGTGACCGCATGAGTTTCTGATGGGGGGGTGGGGGGGGGGCTCCAGTTTCCACCAACATCCCAAAGATGTGCCTGTTAATAGGTTAGCTAACCACTGCAAGTTGCCCCTAGTATGGAGGTGAGTCAGGAGTGGTAGCATCTGGGGAATACAGAGATTGGGGCGCGAATGATGAGAATTTGGGGTGAATAATGTAGGATTTGTGTAAATGGGTATTGGGGATTGGTACGCACTCTGTGGGCTGAAGAGCATGTTTCCCTGCTATGACTTCAACAAAACTTCAACAAAAGAGAACGATAGATTTATAGAAACTTCCAGATTATAAGGAAAAGCCATCTAGTTCACTAATGTCCTTCACGGGAGCAAATCTTCGTTCCTTGTGCTGTCTAGCCTTAATTGAAACACAACCTGTTTCTTTTTATAGTCATTCACAGGATGTGGTTGTCACTGCCAGTTCCAATTAACCTTGAGGAAGTGTTGGTGAGGTGCTGTCGACCTGGTGAAGGTAATCCCATGATGCTGATGGGGAGAGTGCATGAGGATTTTGATCCAGAAGCAACGATAGAATATCTTTCTAAGTCGGTAAGGCCATGCTTTGGAAGGGAACCTACAGGCGGTGGGTGTTCCCCTGCGACTGTGGTTCTTTTCTTTCTTGTTGGTCGAGGTCATGGTTTAGGAGGTGTGCCCAAAGTAACCTCGGTGAGTAACTGTCGTTAATGTTGTTAATAACACAAAGACAGACAGACACAAAGTGCTGGAGTAACTCTGCGGGGTCAGGCAGCATCTCTGAAGAAAAAGGTTCGGGGGACGTTTCGAGTCGGGACCCACCTTCAGACATACAGCTCATAAAGACAGACATAGCACGCACTGCTGCCACAGTGCACCATTAGTGGAGGGGTGATTAATATTGTAGGAGGAGTCCCAATCAATCAATGTCTTTTGTCCCAGACAATGAAACATAAAAACCTGCAGATGCTGAAAATCTGAAATAAATACCGAGAAACATTTAGCAGGTTAGGCAGGGTCCAGGGAAGGAGAAAGGTGCTGAGTGCTCCGATTTATTTAACCTTTATTGTCCAGTATCACATTTCTTCAGTTCTTGAAGATGCTCTCATCCAGGGGGGCAGTTAGAGAGGAGGTTCTGAAACTGTCTTCGGAGGGAGGAGGAGAACTTCTTCAAAGTAGGCATACCTTGAGGAGATTTTGCAGTGGGGTAGATAAAATGTTCAAGAAGGAACTGCAGATGCTGGAAAATCGAAGGTAGACAAAAGTGCTGGAGAAACTCAGCGGGTGCGGCAGCATCTATGGAGCGAAGGAAACAGGCAACGTTTCGGGCCGAAACCCTTATCGGATATTGACAGATTCTTGATTAGTAAGGGTGTCAGGGCGATATGGGGCGAAGGTCAGGAGAATGGGGTTGCAAGGTAAAAGATAGATCAGCCACGATTGAATGGCGAAGTAGACTTGGTGGGCCAAATGGCCTAATTCTGCTCCTATAACATGTGAACTAAATGAACATATCAGTCTAAAGAAGGGTCCTGACCCAAGATGACACCTATCTGTGTTCTCCAGGGATGCTGCCTGACCCGTTGAGTTACTCCAGCACTTTGTCTCTTTCCTTCATTATTCCAGGGGTAGTTCATGCGACTGAATATTTTGTATTCATCGACAAACATTCCCAGATATGACGTTATGATACAGTCAAGGTTGGTGATAAGATAGCGGATGATCTTTGGCCCTGGGCCTTGGGCCTCAGGCACTCCAGCAATGTCCTGGGCCTATTGCTTGATAGAATTGTCATTGACACCTTCCATCACTTTGCTGATGATTGAGAGTTTACCCGTGAAGTAATTCATCTGAGTGAATTTGATCTTTCTGCAGACAGGACACATCTGGGTAATATTTCCTAGGTTAGGACAGTTGCCAGTTGCTGTAGATTTATGTAGCAGCTTGGCTAGAATCACCGCTTCACAGCTGCGACGTTATCATGTCCCATTGCCTCCGCTGCCTTTCGCACTCTCAGCCATTTAATGAAACACTGAGTGATTAAGTATCTGAACGTTGATTCCTGTGATGGTGGTGACCACAGGCAGAAGCCAAGATGGGTCAAACACTTGGCAATTCCAGCTGCAGATTGCTGGAAATGCTTCAGTCATGTCTCTGAGGCTCACAAGCTGAGTTTTGCAACATCGAGGGAGGAGATGTCCTTCCTCCCATCAGTGGTTTAATTATCACCCTGAGATTAAGTAAGCAGGGATGGACCAGGGATGGAATTCTGGTGGAAAAAGGGGTGACACAAACAGTCCCATTCCACTAAACCAACAATGTTAGTGATATGATCATAATGGCAAGAAAATTAAGTTACTTCCACCACTGTTGACAGAGGTCACGCTTGGCCAGGCCGACCCTACAATGCTGCCAGGACAACGGGCCTTTGTGGTCAGGTCAAGAACGCTGCACTTGCAACAACTGGGACTTGAAAATGGCACCAAACTGTCTTTATTCGGTCTCAGTGTACTTCTGCTATACACTGGGTTCTGTATCTGACATGCTTATCTAAGATGTATCTAAGTGCTTGGGTGTAGTGATACTTGTACTGAACTGTACACAAAAAATGAATTTCACCGTACCTTGGTACAAATGACAAATAAATTCCATACCATGTTGGGTTTAGTTGAGTTGAGTTTAGTTTATTGCCACATGTATAGCGGTACAGTGAGAAGCTTTTGTTGCATGCTAACCAGTCACCATAAAGACAAGACGGGATTACCATCAAGCCGTCCACAGTGTACAGAGACATGATACAGGGAACAACATGTATAACGTTTAGTGCAAGATAAAGTCCAGTAAAATCCGATCAAAGATAGTCCGAGGTGTCCGATAGTCCACTGTGTCTCCTTTATGATCAGATGGAGCAGAAATGCAGTGATCTGACCCATCGTGTGGAGTCACATAGTTCGGCACATTGCATGGAGACGCAGGACTGCAGACGTTGGAATCCTGCGCATAAATCAAACCGTAGGAGGAACTCTGCGGGCCAGGCAGCATCTATGGAGGGAGAAACAAGGATGCTGGACTCTAGTGTAGAACACAAAGTGCTGGAATAACTGAGGCAGCAACTCTGGAGGACATGGATAGACAATGTTTCGGTTCAGGACCCTTCCTCTGTGGAGGGAAATTGACAGATGACATTTCAGAAGAAGGATCCCAAATCAAAATGTCGACCTTTTGTTTCCCTCCACTGAGGCTACTTGGCAGTGGTGTAGCAGTGCAGCTGATGCCTTACAGCACCAGAGACTAGATTCGATCCTGATCACGGGTGATGTCTGTATGGAGTTTGCACATTTTGTCAATCATTGAAAGTAGGCATGCATGATCCCCTTAAAGGGATCTCTTGCACCTATTTTCTATGTTTCTATGTTTCTGCCTTAACCAATTCCTCTGGCAGCTCTTACATATACCCACCGTCCTATGTTTAAGGAAAAGTGCCCCTCAGATACCTTTCAATTTTATTTCCTCGCATTTTAAACCCATGCCTTCTTGTTCTTGAATCCCCAACTCTGGGGGGTGGGGGGGGGAACTGTGTCCATTCACGTATTTTTCCTCTTTATAATTCTATAAGATCACCCCTCTTCCGTGCTCCAAAGAATAAAGTCCCAGCCCTACCAACCTCCTCCGATAGCTCAGTGCCTCGAGTCCTGGCACATATAACTTGCAGCCTTGATAATCAAGGGCATAGCCCTTGCCTGGGGTTGCTAATCTCCTCACAATACAATAGTCCGTTGACGGGACGATCTCGACTCTCGTAGCATTTGGGCCCTCCACGGCCTGCGAACTTTACATCGAGAGCTCGCAGTCTCGGAGAGGCCAAGTCGGGAGCTCCAACGACACAGAGGTTAAACAAGCCCCGACCCGGGGTCCGATCGGCAGGTGTGGGGGAGCTGACATCCCGCTGCTGCGGGAGTTGATTGCCCAGACTCAAAGGGCCCAAACGCCACCGGCTGCAGGAGTCAAGATCGTCCCATCAATGGAAGGCTCGAGGTCCCCGACCGCGGGTGAACAAAGAAGGGAAGAGATTTAACTTTTTTTCGCCTTCCATCACAGTGAGGAATGTGGAGGAGTCACTGTGGTGGATGTTTATGTTAAGATGCATTTTGTGCGTTCTGACTTGGCAAAGGAAATTCCTCATATGTTGCAAAACATACTTGGCTAATAAAGTATGATTGTATTGTATTGCATTGTGAGGAGATTGGCAATGCTACAGTAAGGTAGAATTGTGATCTCAGAATGTTGCTGGGCTGGGGAGAATTATTCGTAGGAAGGGTTGAAGGGCACAAAAGCAATGAGAGATATTTAAAAATAAGGTGCTGCTAGATGGAAGGTCTGCTGTTGCAGGGTTCCTATAAACCCAGACAGGTGAATCAATGTAGTTACCACATCAGCTGCAAACAGACTACTGGAGGAACTCAACGGGTCAGACAGCATCTCACCCACAGTGGCGCAGCGGTTCGACACGGTGGCGCAGTGGTAGAGTTGCTCCCTTACAATGCCAAAGACCCATGTTCGATCTTGACAACGGATGCTGTCTATATGGAGTTTGTACGTTCTCTCTGTGACCGCGTGCGTTTACTCCGGGCGCTCCGGTTTCCTCCCGCATCCCAAAGACTTACAGGTTTATCGGTTAATTGGCTTTGGTAAAATTGTAAATTGTCCCTAGTGTGTGGACTACAGCTCTGCCATTAACACCATTATCCCATCCAAGCTCATCACTAAACTCGCGGGACTTGGTGTCAGCACTCATCTCTGCAACTGGATCCTCAACCTTCGGACCATCGGATCCCAATCAGCGTGGAAAGGGGACAAATCATCCTCTACGATAATCCTCAACTCTGGTGCTCCGCAAGGATGCGTTCTCAGCCCCCTTCTTTACTCCTTGTACACACATGACTGTGCAGCCATGTATAAATCCAATTCAACTTACAAATTTGCAGGTGAAATCTCCATTGTGTGCTGGTTATCAAATCACAATGACATGGAGTACAGGAAGGAGATTGAGAACCTTGTGAGCATAGCTTTATGGTAAGAGGGGCAATGTTTAAAGGAGATATGTGAGGCAATTATTTTTACGCAGAGAATGGAGGGCGCCTGGAATGTGCTGACGGGTGGTGGTGGAGGCAGATACAATACTGGTTTGAGAGGGGTTTAGATACACACATGGTTATACAGGGAATGGAGGGACATGGGTCACAAACCAGCAGAGGAGATTAGTGGATCGAAGGGCCTGTTCCTGTGCTGTGCTATTCTATGTTTAATCTAATGTTTTGTCTAATGCAAGTCAATTTAACTGACTTCTGAAAAAGGACCTGATCCGAAAACACACATTTACATTCCCTCCACAGATGCTGCCTGACCGGCTGGGTTCCTCCAGCACTTTGTGTTTTACTCAAGATTACAACATCTGCAGTTCCTTTCTTGGGGGGAGGTAGGGAGGTAGACTATCGGCAGATAGATTGTGCGTGACAAAAGGTAGAAATGAAAAATAATCAAATGACGTCAGATAAGGAAAAAGAGAAATGTAAAGCCACAGGGAGGGATATGGATGGAAAGGGAGATGGGGGAGAGGAAAGAGTGGGGGGGTGGGGGGTGGGGAGGTGGTAGAGGGGGTGTTGCTTAATCTAAAATAGTGAGGCCCTACAGTGGAAACAGGACCTTGTGCAAGTTGGCCCTGGCATTTCAAATGATTCAAAAATTACTAAGTCAAGAACAAGTTAAAAAAAAATCATTTAAAGTATTAAAGATTCCACAATTTGAAACATAAGAAACACAACAGCATTTGACCAATGTTACTTCAAGCCAAAAATGTAAATGACCTTGTAATAGCATTGCACACATTGTATTCTGCGTGGGGAAGGGTTGTGCTGGGGAACACACATCGTACCGTCAAACATTGTGGAATCATCAAGAGCTCGATGGGCCAAAACCACTTCTTGCAACCCTGAACGTAGTATGAATTGATATTAAATCACTGAAAGAGGAAAACATGAAAAAACACCTGCATACCAACTTTTCTTTTGACTCCTCGCTCTTTTGTTTTAGTTGAGGTTGGTTTAGAGATACAACAGGCTTTTCCCCCACTGAGTCCATGCTGACCAGTGATTCCTGGACTTTAGTTCTATCCTACACACTAGGGACAATTTACAGAAGCTAGTTAAACCTACAAACCTGCATGCCATTGGAATGTGGGAGGAAACCAGAGCACCCGGAGAAAACCCACGCGGTCACAGGGAAAATAGAAACATAGAAAATAGGTGCAGGAGTAGGCCATCCGGCCCTTCGAGCCTGCACCGCCATTCAATATGATCATGGCTGATCATCCAACTCAGTATCCTGTACCTGCCTCAGTATTCTGTACCCCCTGATCCCTTTACACACAAGGGCCACATCTAACTCCTCCTTAAATATAGCCAATGAACTGGCCTCAACTACCTTCTGTGGCAGAGAATTCCAGAGACTCACCACTCTGTGTGAAAAATGTTTTCCTCATCTTGGTCCTAAAAGATTTCCCCCTTATCCTTAAACTGTGACCCGTTGTTCTGGACTTCCCCAACATCGGGAACAATCTTCCTGCATCTAGCCTGTCCAACCCCTTAAGAATTTTGTAAGTTTCTATAAGATCCCCCCTCAATCTTCTAAATTCTAGCGAGTAAAGCCGAGTCTATCCAGTCTTTCCTCATATGAAAGTCCTGACATCCCAGGAATCAGTCTGGTGAACCTTCTCTGTACCCCCTCTATGGCAAGAATTTCTTTCCTCAGATTTTGAGACCAAAACTGTACGCAATACTCCAGGTGGGGTCTCACCAAGACCCTGTACAACTGCAGTAGAACCTCGCTGCTCCTATACTCAAATTCTTTTGCTAGGAATGCTAACATACCATTTGCTTTCTTCACTGCCTGCTGCACCTGCATGCCTACTTTCAATGACTGGTGTACCATGACACCCAGGTCTTGTTGCATCTCCCCTTTTCCTAATCGGCCACCACTCAGATAATAGTCTACTTTCCTGTTTTTGCCACCAAAGTGGATAACCTCACATTTATCCACTTTATACTGCATCTGCCATGCATTTGCCTACTCACCCAGCCTATCCAAGTCACCTTGCAGCCTCCTAGCATCCTCCTCACAGCTAACACTACCCCCCAGCTTTGTGTCATCCGCAAACATAGAGATGTTGCATTCAATTCCCTCGTCCAAATCATTAATATATATTGTAAATAGCTGGGGTCCCAGCACTGAGCCTTGCGGTACCCCAGTAGTCACTGCCTGCCATTCTGAAAAGGACCCGTTTACTCCTACTCTTTGCTTCCTGTCTGCCAGCCAGTTCTCTATCCACATCAATACTGAACCCTCAATACCGTGTGCTTTAAGTTTGTATACTAATCTCTTATGTGGGACTTTGTCAAAAGCCTTCTGAAAGTCCAGATATAACACATCCACTGGTTCTCCCCTATCCACTCTACTAGTTACATCCTCAAAAAATTCTATAAGATTCGTCAGACATGATTTACCTTTCATAAATCCATGCTGACTTTGTCCAATGATTTCACCACTTTCCAAATGTGCTGCTATCCTATCTTTAATAACTGACTCTAGCAGTTTCCCCACTACCGATGTTAGACAAACTGGTCTGTAATTCCCCGTTTTCTCTCTCCCTCCCTTTTTAAAAAGTGGGGTTACATTAGCTATCCTCCAATCCTCAGGAACTACTCCAGAATCTAAAGAGTTTTGAAAAATTATCACTAATGCATCCACTATTTCTGGGGCTACATCCTTAAGTACTCTGGGATGCAGCCTATCTGGCCCTGGGGATTCATCGGCCTTTAATCCATTCAATTTACCTAACACCACTTCCCGGCTAATCTGGATTTCACTCAGTTCCTCCATCTCATTTGACCCCCGGTCCCCTGCTATTTCCGGCAGATTATTTATGTCTTCCTTAGTGAAGACAGAACCAAACTAGTTATTCAATTGGTCTGCCATGTCCTTGTTCCCCATGATCAATTCACCTGTTTCTGACTGCAAGGGACCTATATTTGTTTTAGCTAATCTTTTTCTCTTCACATATCTATAAAAACTTTTGCAGTCAGTTTTTATGCTCCCTGCCAGTTTTCTTTCACAATCTATTTTCTCTTTCCTAATTAAGCCCTTGGTCCTCCTCTGCTGGACTCTGAATTTCTCCCAGTCCTCTGGTAGGCTGCTTTTTCAGGCTAATTTGTACGCTTCATCTTTTGTTTTGATACTATCCCTAATTTCCCTTGTTAACCACGGATGCGCTACCTTCCCTGATTTATTCTTTTGCCAAACTGGGATGAACAATTGTTGTAGTTCATCCATGCAGTCTTTAAATGCCTTCCATTGCACATCCATCGTCAACCCTTTAAGAATCAATTGCCAGTCTATCTTGGCCAATTCACGTCTCATACCCTCAAAGTTACCTTTGTTTAAGTTCAGAACCCTTGGTTCTGATAACAACATTTAAAATAAATTTGGACAGGTACACAAATTGGAAAGGTTTAGAGAGATATGGGTCAAATATGGGCAAATGGGATGAGCTTGGAGTGTTTCTATAATTTACTGTTCATATTTTTCGCCGAACTAATTTACTCCCGAGGGGGCAAAAAAAATATGGACCTGAATCTATGAAACAATGCAACAACAGTCGGGGAGACGTGTAGTTTCATGAAAAGGAAAGTGATGGTTTAAACCCAAAAGAAATGATAAAGGTAGGAAAACTAAGTCAGAAAGAAATGATGAGAAAAATGGCCATGCTCAGAATGATTTAGTTTAGAGCGAACCTGTGCCGACCATTGATCACCCGCACACCAATTCTGTGTATACTACTTTAACATCCTACACCCTAGGGGCAATTTACAGAAGCAAATTAACCTACAAACCTGCGCATCTATGGAATGTGGGAGGAAAGAGGAGCACCCAGAGGAAGCCAGCACCGTTACAGGGGGAACATACAAACTCCGCAAAGACAGCACCCGTAGTCAGGGTCGAACCTGGGTCTCAGGTGCTGTGAGGTGGCAACTCTACCGCTGCACCACTATGCCACCCTTTACACATCCACTAAAAGAAAGGTAAATAAATATGAGCAACTTGGGTTATAACAAATGGTAGAGCGATTCTTTAAACACACATGCGCTCTCAACACTTCTGTAAGCTGGTCTCTCTATCGTTTTGTTTACAACAAGCCTGGCATTTGACCTCGAATGAGGTTTATTAACATCTTGGTTCCCTGAACTCATCAAGGGAAAGTTCTATCAGCCCTTCACTGATTAACGAGCTCTCTCAAAAGACATGGCTTCCCTTGAATGAATGCAGATGGCCTGGTGAAAAATGAGCCTCACCCACAGGCATCACTTTTATCAGGCCCGGAGTTCACAAGTGGCTAAACTCTTATCGTTCTTCCATAATGCGAAAGTCTCCAATTTCAACAGCGTATCACATAATGTACCAATGAATCCTCAACAATGCTAGATACATATTACAGGGGGTTTATTAATGCAGCAGGCGAGTCTGAGCATGGTACGAGGTTTCAGAGGAGTTAAACTAAATCCACGGGGCTGCTAGGAGCACGGGCTAAGTGGAGCTTAATCTTGCACCAAATACTTTGATGCAAGTAGGAATACTTTAGTTTTTAAGAACACTTTTTCATATCAGTCTGTTCTGGCAAAACCTCTCCTTTCAATGAGAAACATGGATTAAGATATTCTGATACAACAGAATTTTGAAAGATTCTCGCCTGGAAATACATTTGTGGAATGCTATATAGAGTTAATAGAAAGCATTGTCACAATGCAAGCAATAGCCTTCAACCTGTTTGTATTGTATCGTAGTTTTATGCCACTGATATAAATTGACATTTAAAAAGCGGAGATAGACAATTGAAATCACAGGAAACATGTCTACAAAGACCACTGTTGATTAGAATGGCACTCGTGAGATGTTTATATAGACGAGCATTTGACATCATGGATTTTCAGTACTATCTGTACGGAGTTTGTTCGTTCTCCCCATGACCGCATGGGTGATAGCTTACAACATAACGCTATGAATATTGAATTCTTCAATTTTAGGTAGCTAACCAACATCACCCCCACCCCTTTTTCCCTCCTCTCCTCCCTGCGCCCCTCCTGGATGCTCACACATTTCTTCTCCCCACTTCCCTTCCACCTCCCTCCCAACCTCAGGCTTCAGATTTTGCTCCACTGCTTTTCTTACCTCACAGGCTTTTGTCTACTTCCCATCTCTGGGCATTGTCCACCCACCTGCTAATCCCCCCCCTCCTGCCACCTCATCTGTATCCACCTATCATTTAAGATTGACTCACAATGCTGGAGTAACTCAGCAGGACAGGCAGCATCTCTGGAGAGAAAGAATGGGTGACTTTTCCGGTCAAGACCCTTCAACCTATCATTTGCCAGACTTCAACCCTCTCCCACCTCTCTTCCGGCATTCTTCCCCACTATTACAATAAATCTGATGAAGGGTCCCGATCTAAAACACTGCCTGTCCACGTTCTCCACGGAGGCTGCCTGACCCACTGAGTTTCTCCAGTACTTTGTGTAAACTAAACTACTTGAGAAGGGTCCCGATCCAAAACATCACAATAGAAAATAGACAATAGGTGCAGGAGTAGGCCGTTCGGCCCTTTGAGCCAACACCACCATTCAATGTGATTATGGCTGATAATCCCCAATCAGTACCCCGTTCCTGCCTTCTCCCCATATCCCCTGACTCCACTATCTTTAAGAGCCCTATCTAGCTCTCTCTTGAAAGTATCCAGAGACCCGGCCTCCACCGCCCTCTGAGGCAGAGAATTCCACAGACTCACAACTCTCTGTGTGAAAAAATGTTTCCTCATCTCCGTTCTAAATGGCTTACCCCTTATTCTTAAACTGTGGCCCCTGGTTCTGGACTCCCCCAACATTTGGAACATGTTTCCTGCCTCTAGCGTGTCCAAACCTTTAATAATCTTATGTTTCAATAAGACCCCCTCTCATCCTTCTAGATTCCAGAGTATACAAGCCCAGTCACCCCATTCTCTCAGCATATGACAGTCCCGCCATCCCGGGAATTAACCTTGTAAACCTACGTTGCACTCCCTCAATAGCAAGAATGTCCTTCCTCAAATTAGGGGATCAAAACTGCACACAATACTCCAGGTGTGATCTCACTAGGGCCATATACAACTGCAGAAGGACCTCTTTGCTCCTATACTCAACTCCTCTTGTTATAAAGGCCAACATGCCGTTCGCTTTCTTCACTGCCTGCTGTACCTGCATGCTTACTTTCATTGACTAATGAACAAGGACCCCCAGATCCCGTTGTACACCCCCTTTTCCCAACTTGACACCATTTAGATAATAATTTTCCTTCCTGTTTTTGGTACCAAAGTGGGTAACCTCACATTTATCCGCATTAAACTGCATCTGCCATGCATCTGCCCACTCACCCAACCTGTCCAAGTCACCCTGCATTCTCATAGCATCCTCCTCACAGTTCACACTGCCACCCAGCTTTGTGTCATCTGCAAATTTGCCAATGTTACTTTGAATCCCTTCATCTAAATCTTTTCTCACATTCATTTTCTCCAGAGATGCCGCCTGAACAGTTGAATTACTCCAGCATTTTATCCATATTTCTTCAAGTATGCGGCACGGTGGCATAGCAGTAGAGTTGCCGCCCTACAGCGCCAGAGACTCGAGTTCGATCCGACTATGTGTGCTGTCTGTATGGAGTTTGTACATTCTCCCAGTGACCTGCGTGGGTTTTCTCAGGGTACTCCGGTTTCCTCCCACACTCCAAAGACGTACAGGTTTGTAGGTTCATTGGCTTCACTAAAAAAATTGAAAATTGCCCATAATGTGTGTAGGATAGTGTTAGTGTGCGGGGATCACTGGTCAGCGCAGACTTGATGGGCTGAAGGGCCTCCTTCGGCGCTGTATCTCTAAATTGAACTAAAGTGCCTGAGGTGGGGTCTTGAACCCACGGCTTCTGACTCATAAGCAGAAGCAGAAGTGGAAAGTGACCTACATTAGCCAACAACAGTCTTATGTTTCAGCCTGTGAGCTATGTTTTACCCAACCTCGTGGCTGTGTTAGTCAGTTAAGAAATGTTAGTTAAGCAATAAGACTCTTCTACAGGGAGAAATATTTTTCCAGGAAAGAAATGAGGCAGACCAGTCAAGTAGGAGGATGTGTCACCGTCAATGAAATATTATTTCCAGTGGGACTGTGAGACAACTGATGCGATGATCAGCCATTCAAAGAATTGTTTATTATTTTCAGCTCTCTTCTAACATTAAGACCGATACATCTTTAAAACAGGTAAAAAGGAGCTGAGGTTGACAACAATTCTTACATTTCCATAAGGCATGGAGAGAGGCCATTCCACCCATCTTGTCAGTGCCGGCTCTCAGAGCATCTGCTCAATTATTTACAAAATCGAATAGTGAAAGGCCTGGATAGAGTGGACGTGGAGAGGATGTTTCCTCTAATGGGAGAGTCTAGGACCAGAGGCCTTAGCATCAAAATTAAAGGATGTTGCTTTAGGTAGGAGGTGAGGAGGAATTTCTTTACAAGTTCACAAGTTCACAAGTTCTAGGAGTAGAATTAGGTCATTCGGCCCATCGAGTCTACTCCGCCGTTCAATCATGGCTGATCTCTGCCTCCTAGTCCCATTTTCCTGCCGTCTCCACATAACCCTTGACACCCGTTCTAATCAAGAATTTGTCTATCCCCGCCTTAAAAATATCCACTGACTTGGCCTCCACAGCCCTCTGTGGCAATGAGTTCCAGATTAACTACCCTTTGACTAAAGTAAGAGGTTGGTGGATCTGTGGAATTCATTGCAACAGACAGCTGTGAAGGCCACTTCAATTGATATTTTTAAGGCAGAGATTGATAGATTATTGATTAGTACGGGTGTCAGGGGTTATGGGGTGAAGGCAGGAGAATGGGGTTGAGAGGGAAAGATGGATCAGCCCTGATTGAATGGCTGAGGTGACTTGATGGGCCGAATGGCGTAATTCTGCTCCTACCACTTATGAACTTTTGTACTTACTATTTATGTTAATGGCCAGGAGGAGGGGCGGATGTAAAGTGACCAAGTTTGGCAACGATTTAAAAATTGGTGGAAAGGCGTCCTGCGATGGGATTATTGTGGCTGTGCAACAGGGTATGGATGGAGTGAGAGGGGAAAAAATGACACAATAGAGTTAAATGTGATAACTGTTTTTTGATAATATGTCACGTATGTTGAGAAAATGGTTCAAAAGGCAGATTACGATCGAAACAGAAAGACATTACAAGTGAGTGAAGTTCAGAAGGATCCAGGTGGCCTTGTGCATTAATCACAAAAAGGTTATCTGGCAGAGGTAGCAGGTAGTTGAGAAGGTCAATGACCAATTGACCTTTTATTGCATAGAGAAATTGGTGCTCAGAAATAGGAAAGATGTGTTACAATTTTACTGGGTGTTGGTGAAGCGTAACATGGAGTACTGTGCACAGCTTTGATCCACAAGAAACTATATAGTAGCATTGGAGGTAGTTCAAAAAAGATTTGTGAGGCTAATTCCTGGGATGAGAGAATTGTTAAATCAAGAGCTTTAAGGTGAGAGGGGTACAGTTGAAAGGAGATCTAACACAGAAACGTTTAAGAAACATTTGAACAGGCACACGGATAAGACTGGATTAGAGAGATATGGGACAAATGCAGGCATGTGGGTCTAGTGTTGATAGGTCATGTTGGTCAGTGTGACAAGGTTGGGCCAAAGGGCCTGTTTCCACACTGTATGACTCTATTTATGACTCTAATTGTGGGTGCCTGGAAAGGATGTCATGGTTGGTGGGAGAAGCAGATATAATAGTGGCGGATATGAAGTTTTAAAATAGGCACATGGATATGTAAGGAATGGTGGGATCTGCATCATTTGCAGGCAGAGGAGATTAGTTTATTAGTTTAGAGTTTAGAGAGATGCACTGTGGAAACAAGCCCACCAGCACACCATACAGGTTTGTAGATAATTGGCTTGATATAATTGTAATTTGTCCGTAGTGTGTTTGGGATAGTTTTAGTGTGTGTTGGGATCACTGGTCGACTCGTGAGTCAGTGGGCCGAAGGGCCTGTTTCCACAATTTATCTCTGAACTAAACTAAACTAAAAAGAAAGATATGCTCGGGAATAAGAGAAAATCAAGAGATTAGGGAGGGACGGGGTTAATTTTAGAGACTTGTTGGGAATTTTATCATTAAGGTAATAAATCCTTTTGGACTCTAGTTTGCCTGAGTTGAGGCAACGCCAGTGAAAGTCATCGGAGAGATTGAAACATTGAGACATTTCTTTATAAATGGGAACTGACAAGGTTAGAGGCAGAGGGGGAGGAGAGCCAAAATGGTGGGATTTCTCTCCAGGAAACCTCATTGGAAGGAGAAGTGGAAAAGAGGATTCAAAAAAGTTACGACTTTGGCCGTGGCCCAGTGGAGTTCAGGAGCCAGAACCTGATGCATTATTTCAATACAATTGCATTTAGCAGTCTTAATGGTGAAGTTACGACCAAGGATAAAGTTGGCTTAAGTGATCAAGGACACAGGCAGAAGCTTTGGACGTGTGAGCAGAATAGTATGCCAAGATGAGGAGAGAATATCGGGTTATGACATTTACCAGAATCACGTCAGACTTTTCTCTGGTAGAAATTGAGGGGATTGACCTGCATTAGCGCAGTTCACTTCACCACCTTGTGGCCATTCCAAGATACATTTTCGAATGTCCTCACAGTTGTAACAAAGGAAATGCAGCAGGTTATAAATGGATAGCAGGTTCCCACAAATAGCAACGTAGTAATGATCAAATAAATTGTTAGTTGATGGATATATATTGACTGGGACAATGTATCTGCTTCATTGCAGTATTGTGGCCTCTTCTCCATAAAACCGAGAGGGAAGGCCTTTGGGTCTTTGGCTGAATGCAAGGAAGACAACCTCTACACAGTGGTGCAACAGCAGAGTTGCTGCTTTCAAACACCAGAGACCTGGGTTTGATCCTGACTATGGGTGCTCTCTGTATGGAGTTTGTACCTTCTCTCCATGACAGCGTGGGTTTTCCCCGGGTATTGCCGTTTCCTCCCATTCTCCAAAGATGTTAGGTTTGTAGGTTAATTTGGCTTCGGTGAAAAGTGTAAATTGTCTCTATTGTGTAGGATAGTGCGAGTGTACGGGGTGATTGCTGATCGGGGTGGATTGGGTGAGCCGAAGGGCCTGTGTCCTCGCTGGATCTCTAAACTAAACTAAACTAAGACAGCCTTACTTAAGGAAACAATGTTTGCAGATACTCTGCCAGACTCTCTCAATTATATATCCCTGGATACATCTTGCCCCATTGGGCAGGATAGACCAGCCAGAGGAGACAAAAGCCGTGTTTAGAAAAGAAGGCCCAGCAGGAGGCAGGTGGATGAATGTTGGGCTGAATGGCCTGATTTGTGCTTTTACCTCCGTGTTCTGTCCCGTGTTTTTTCACCTTCAGTTTCCGACTATACAAATATTTGCCCATTCCGCATTTTACAATTGGCCTGATATCAAAGTATGTCAAGTTAATGGCCTGAGACAATGTACAGAAAACCACCTGCAGCTCCATTCGCTCCCAGCACAAGCTCTCCCCTTGTCTGCTGGGAGTGACAAAGCCTCACCACAGGGGCTCCACTTTTGGCTTTGCTGCCAAATGGTTTTGCGAGCGAGAAGTCAATCTTTGCCCACTGCCTGTACAGGAGCAAAGAATAAATCACCTGCAATTCTGTGCTAAATTAATTAAAATCCATCTTCTCACACAATTAATCTATCCCACTTTTCTCATCAACTGAAGGAGTCAAACAAGGTTTGACTCCTTTGCTTTGAAAGGTTCCCTGTGATATCTACTACAGCCCGAGACAAAATTCATTGTTTTGAACAGTGCAGGTGCAGAAACGTCCCTGAAATAATCACCGATGGATTGCAAGTTTATAGTTGCCATTCTAAAGTCAAAACACGCCAACAATCAGAGGCATCTTGGAATGGCGCGGCACAATGGCACAGCCAATTTGTAAGGTAATTGGCCTTTGTAAATTGACCCTAGTGTGTAGAACTGGTAGGCACGGACCTGCAGTCTCGGTGGACCGAAGGGCCTGTTTCCCTGCAGTATTTCAAAAACTAGAACACTAAAATTGAATTCGATGCAAAACAAGGAATTTCACTGTATCTAGGTACATCTGACAATAAAATACCTTTGAATCATTGAACCATAAGACGTGTCTGAAATTCTCATGCCAGACAGATGTGCAGGCTATGTTATTGAATCTGTTCAAAGCAAAGATTGACTATTGCTTGAACTAAGAGGGAGTGAAGGATATGGATAAGCGGTATTGAGGCCAAGGTTGAATCAATGGCTGAGCAGGATTGAAGAGTGAGTTGGACTAGTCATAGTCATAGAGTGATACAGTGTCGAAACAGGCCCTTCAGCCCAACATGCCCACACCGGCCAACATGTCCCAGCTACCCTAGTCCCACCTGCCTGCGTTTGGTCCATATCCCTAGATAAAGAAGGGCTACCCCTTTTCTTTGTTCTTATGTTCTTATGTTCTACGCCAAGTTCCACTTCCAGATTTTGCAAAGGTCCCGGCGAACTGCGGGCATACCCCGACAGGAGGCCCAGATCGTCCGACGCGGAACCGGGAGAGAGAATCCGCCGAGCCAGGCCATTGTTCGCCCCCTGAAGGCCGGGAACTGGAGAGGGGGGAGAGGGAATTGGCAACGGCGGCGGACACTGGATCTAGGGCCGGTAACATGGAACCAGGGATCTTACCTGCTGCGCCTTCGAGATCAACTGCGGGAGGAGTCCCTAGAAGGTTGAAGAGGGACAACGGATTGCAGGACGACCGGCTGGAGACGACGGCTGCAACGGGCCTTTAGGGCCAGCTGCAGTTGGAACTTGAAAATGGCGGCAAAACCTGGCGACTCTTGCGTATAGACTCAGTGGGCTGTTTCTATGTATTATGTACTTATTGTGCTTACAGTACGTATGCCAATAATCTTATTGATCTGTATGCAATAAAATAATTTTACTCTACCTTGGTACATGTGATAATAAAGGAACCCTTGAACCATTGAGATTGAGGAAGAGCCACCATGTTAGATTCCATGGCATTACTCATGTATCCCTTTCAATGGTTGCCATTCATTCAGTAGCATAATAACAGATCAGTAGTGTTTATGGAAACTTGCTGTGAACAGATTCTCTGCCTTGCTTCTTACATTATTTCAGAAATATTTATTGGTTGTAAAGCATTTTGGGGACACTCCATGGAAGTGAAAGGCTCTATAAAAAAGCAAGTCTTCATTTCTTAAATATTATACACATCCCAATTTCACACCTATCTTTTGAGCAGCCAATTTGGATTAGGCCAACCATTTATTTATGAAGAAGCACTCCTAACATAAACAAGACACTTCCTAGTGTTTGATAATTAATGTCCAACTTTCCAGCCAGATGAAGTAGTTAAATGCCTTGTTGCTGCTGATTTCGCTCCTGTGCAAATGAGCAGATCACAGCCAAGGCCAAGGGTGGTGAGAATTGAGTTAAGTAATGATCAGAAGTGGAGTGAACTAGTGAAACAGAATGATATTCAAATTACAGCAGAGGTTTCAAAATTGGCCGGTGACCGGTGCTGAATTTCCATCAAATTTTCATTGAAATACACAGCATGGAAACAAGCCATTCGGCCCATCCAGTCCGGGCCGACCATCGATCACCCGTTCACACTAGGTCTGAGTTATCCCACTTTCTCATTCACTCGCTACTCAGTAAGGGCAATTTGCAGAAGGTCAATTAATCAACAAACTTCCTCATGTTTGGGAGATAAAGGGAGCACACGCATTCACAGGGAGAACATGCAAACTCCACACAGGCAGCACTCACGGTCTGTATCGACCCTGGGTCTCTGACATTGCGAGGCAGCAGCTCCACCAGCTGCACCATTGGGCTGCCCTGTATGAAAACATTGACTTCATCAGAACATAAATTATAGGAGCAGAATTAGGCCATTCGGCCCATCAAGTCTACTCCGCCATTCAATCATGGCTGGTCTATGTTTCCCTCTCAACCCCATTCTCCTGCCTTCTCCTCACAACCCCTGACACCGTACTAATCAAGATTTGACATGAGAGTGTGGGGAGGCCACTTGCGTAGGGTGGATGCTTGGGTGAGAGGTTGGGTTATGAAACCACTGATATATTTTCAGTCTCATCGCAGATTAAAACAAGCAAACCAAGCCTGTGACGTACCTAATTCTCCTGTTTATTCTCTACTTTTAATAACCCTCCTATTTTAGGCACAGCAATACATTATCAGATATATACATAATAATTTCCAGCTGGTAATAGTAAATAGATGAACAAAGAAATTTGAATGTGGTACAATCTATTACACTACAACATTTCTCTTCATATATACTTGAAGATTTTGAAAGTCATTAAGTTACTTGCTTTCAAGAGGAATGGTTAATGGTAGTTTGTGGCCCAGCCTCCTTTTTTACTATGTTTGTTAATGTAACGACTAACCAGCCACATAGCCAGCATGGCCTCGCAATATATAGTTTACAACATCAGAGCAGTCCTTATACAACATGGCTCACCAACCTCGCTTCTCCATTAATGTATCTACCTCCAATGGACAAAACAGTGTGATTTCCCCAGCTAAAATATTCCTGTACGAGTCTACTCGATGGATTAAACGCCCATCCACACACCCGCTAGTTTTGACTTACGTCCAGTGGCTGCAAGTTACATGGGACGGATTTGGGTTTCAGAGTTAAAAGGGAAACAAAATACAAAATCAATGCTAACAGCTCCCTATATTTACATTATTTCCACAGGAGTTGAGTGACATGTAAAAGCAGACAGCACCATTATACAGTGAGCACCACCTTAGCTCTACATATAGTGTCTTGCTACTGGTTTCCACAAAGGATGGCCACACATCTTGTTCTGCCCACTGGTTGGCGACTCGCCAAGATTGACATGAAGCTTTTTGAAGTCTCCCGCACACAATCTCAGAGTTACATTCTACAGGGCGGCACAGAAAGTGCATGCTGTCTGAATGTTCTTGGCAGGTGTTTGTGTGTCAGAGTCCACGGTACTGGAGAAGGGACGGTAGGTGACTAAGTAGGGCTCTTGGGAGGCTGGGTGTCAAATAGTGAAACCTCCGGGAACACATCCAAGCAGAGTTGGCAACCGTGACCGGGAGCAAGAGGCGCTGACCCAACCGCAGGGGTGACGTGAGGCGGGCACGAGGTGTGGGCATCGATTCTGTCGCATTAGCTGCTGGACGTTGAGAACAGACGGGCGAAGAGGAGGAGAGCAGACTTCTGCAGCAGTGCGCCGCCCCCTTTCTGCGCGTTGCAGTCCCGTTCATCGCTCAGAGTGCCAGCTGGAGCTTGGTCAGGTTTCTCTGGTGCATGTTATGGTGGCGAACCAGTTCATCGGATCTCGCAAACTTCTTCTGACAGTTTGGCCACCTACAGCTAAAGGGCTTTTCACCTGTTAAAACAGCAGCTCCAATGAACTTTGAATATTTGTGTCAACAAAGGAAAGATACCATCGCCAATTACACCATTTATTAAGGATTAGATTCATTAGCGTTTAGCTCAACTCTAGTAGATTTTTTTTTTTCTCTGATTCAGTTGTGCAGGACTTTTAGAAGTGGGTTAATTTATGGGATGCCTATTCTCAGTTTGTCCTCTTCCCCCTCTGTAAGTGTCAAGTCCTACAAGGGAAGAAAGATTTGTCACTCTAAAATCCCGTAAGCCTTCGAAGAGAGGAAGGTAGGGCAGAAGGTTGAGAAAGACCATAATGCTGAGGAAAAATACAGAGCTCACAAGGACAATACTGTCCTTATTGTCATAATTATGGCTTCTACTGAGAATGGCAACATTTATTAAAATAATTGCCATAATAGCACAGGAAACAGTACAGCATAGAAACAGGCCCTTTGGCCCACAGTATCCAGGCCGATCTGATGAAAGCTCAGTTTCCCTTTCCACAGTTGCTGCCTGGCCTACGTTTTCTAGTCTTATTTTTTTTATTTCCAGCATTCTCTCTGCTTCCTAAAATAACAGAATGACAAAAAGATAATGTGTGGTACCAAAATAGTTCTTGTCCTGCTCAATTTATAATCTAGTCTCACTAGGAACTCCCCCAGTCCATTGAGGCTCCTCAGGGAAGGTTTGACAACATCTATCTGTCTGAAGAAGGGTTTCGGCCCGAAACGTTGCCTATTTCCTTCACTCCATAGATGCTGCTACACCCGCTGAGTTTCTCCAGCACTTTTGTCTACCTAACATCTATCTCTATTACTTATGTCCAGCAATGATAAAGGTACATAAAATGATAAGGGGCAGAGATAGGGTAGGAAGTCTGAGTCAATTTGCCCAGAGCGTTAATGTCAAATACTAGTGGGACTAAGCGGGAACATGATGGAACTCTGAAGGTTTGTAATTGAGTGGGTACAGAGAGAATGTTTCCCCTTTGGCAGAGGGCCATAACTGGAGGCCAGTGTTTTACGATGCCCAGAAATTTATCTACTAGGTAACTCAGAAGAAACTGTTTAACCGAAGTACGGTGAGAATGGGGAGTGCGATTGCAAATGGAGTCATTGAAGTGAATGGTATGGATGCATCTATGGGGACTCGGGACAATGGAAGAATGAGGGAGAATGGAATACAGGGTTACACTAATAGACAACAACAATGGGTAGAGGCTGAAATGGAGATTAAATGACAGAATGGATGGTTGGGTGGAAAGGCCTGTTCGCATAACGATAAAAATCCCCATATAAACCCAAATAATTTGTGTAGAGTCTTTGATATAGCAAAAACTATCCTAAGATCCTTCATGAGTGGGCACCAAACCATTATTAGGAAACTGGACCAAATGCTCAACCAAATAAGTAGGTTTTAAGGAAGAAAAATCTACAGGCAGAAAGGGTTAGAATGAGAATTTCAGAGCTGAGGACATTGGCAGTGGACGGTAGAGTTGCTGACATGGATGATTAAATTTGGGAAGATCGGAAGGCCAGCGGGAGAGAGCAGCAGAAGATGACAGAGTTAGACGGAAATGAGGTGAGAATATAGAGGGGATTGAATAAAAGGACATCACCAGCTCAGAAAGGGAGAGCAGGATGTTGGAATAGCTGCAATTTATGGAAAGGAGAATGAGAAGAACAAACTGGAAGTACCAGACTGTTGCCTGGATGAGAGGGTTGGCTACAAGGAGAGGTTGGACAAACTGTGAATGTTTTCTCTGGAAATGCAGAGGTCGACGGGAGACCTGTTAGGAGTATAACCATATAACCATATAACAATTGCAGCACGAGGAAACAGGCCCTCTCGGCCCTTCCAGTCCATGCCGACCATTTGTTTTCCCCTACTCCCATCTACCTGCACTCAGACCATAACCCTCCATTCCTTTCCCGTCCATATAGCTATTCACTTTACTTTTAAAAAATAGCTCATTCCACAAAATCGAGTTCCTGCCACCATTCCATTGCCCTCTGCTGGAACTCTGCTCATTCCACACAGCCACCACCCTCTGAGTAAAGAAGTTCCTATAATTAGGCCCAAAATTGTCACGTTACCTCGAAACTTCTGTCCCTTAATTCTCATGTCATGCCCTCTTAGTTTGAATCTTCCCTATGTCCCCTCAATGGGAAAAGCTTATCCACGACAACTCTAGTCTATCCCAATTTTTCATCATATTAAAGACCTCAATCAAGTCCCCCCCTTAACCTTCTGCGCTCCAAAGAATAAAGACCTGAAACTTGTTCAACTTCTTTCTCTGTAACATAGTTTTGCTGGAACCCAGGCAACATTCTAGTAAATCTCCTCTGTACTCTCTCTATTTTGTTGACATCCTTCCTATAAATAGGCTACCAAAAATTGTACACCATACTCCAGAATTGGTCTTACCAATGCCTTGTACAATTTTAACATTACTTCCCTACTCCTATATTCAATGCTCTGATTATGCTTTTATAAAGTTAGCTTCTTTAGTGCTCGGCTGCCCTATCGATACTATGTACTGCTGTGCGCACATTTTACAAATTCCAGCCCATTTACAGAATGTGTTTCCCAGTCTAGGAAAATTGAAATTTCCCACAAACTACCTTGTGCTTACTACTAATATCTGCTATCTCCTTACATATTTGCTCTTCCAATTCTCGCTCCCCACTTGGCGGTCTATAATACACCCCTAAAAGTGTTGCTACACCGTTCCCACTTCTCAGTTCCACCCAAATAGCCTCCCTAGATGAGCCCTCTAATCTATCCTGCCAAAGCACTGCTGTAATATCCTCTCTGACAAGCAATGCAACACCTCCACCTCTGGTCCCTCCAATTCTATCACACCTGAAGCAACGAAATCCTGGAATATTTAGTTTCCAATCACAGCCCTCCTGCAATCATGTTTCACTGATTGCCACAACATCACATTTCCAGGTGTCAATCCAGGCTCTAAGTTCATCCACCTTTTTTTACAATGCTCCTAGCATTAAAATATACACATTTTAGAAACCCACCATCCCTTATTCTCTGTCTATTATCTTTTTCCTCTTTCTCGCCTACATTTTGGGTCCGAGTGCTTCCCTTCTCTGCCTCTTGCCCCACACCCTGTCCCCTAGCCCCCTCTACCCGAGTCCCTCCCCCCAGCCTTTCTAGTTTAAAGTCTCCCCAGTAGCCTTTGCAAATCTCCCTGCCAGGATATTGGTCCCCCTTGGGTTCAAGTGCAACCCGTCCTTTTTGTACAGATCATGCCTTCCCCAAAAGAGGTCCCAGTGATCAAGAAACTTGAATCCCTGCCCACTGCACCAGTACCTCAGCCACGCATTTATCCTCCACCTCATTCTATTCCTACTCTCACTGTCATGCGGCACAGGCAGTAATCCTGAAATTGTTACCCTTTTGGTCCTTCTCCTTAACTTTCCCCCCAACTCCCTAAATTCTCCTTTCAGGCCATTGTCTCTTTTTCTGCCTATGTCATTTGTACCTATGTGTACCACAACATCAGTATGTTAAATTATGAGAGGCATTAAATGATGACAGCCAAAACCTTTCCTCCAAGGTGGAAATTATAAAGACTAGAGAGCATAGCTTTAAGGTGAGAGGGGGCAAAGTTTAAAGGAGATGTTAAGGGAAAGTTTTTAAACACAGAAGGTGATGCGTGACTGAAACATACTGCCAGGGTGGTGGAGGCAGATACAACAGTGGCATTTAAGATGCTTTTAGATAGGCACATGGATATGCAGAGAATGGAGGGATATGGATGGCATGCAGGCAGATTAGACTGGTACCATGGTTGGCATGGACATTGTGAGCCAAAGGGTCTGTTCCTGTGCTGTACCTTTCTATGTTCCATGAGTAAAGTCTAGAAGTTACAGAGGCATGGATCAAGTGTTTTAAACAATACAACCGAAGCTAAACAGTCTGATTGCACGTACGCACAGTATTTTAAAGACATGGATTCTCTCACCCACTCATTCTGCCTTCCAGTCATAACAAAAGATCTAAGGGAGTCTGATCTGGTAACTCAGACATCGAGTTCCACGAATCATCATTCCTCCTTCTCTGAACTCATTCCAATACAGTTTTGAAGATGAACTGCCTGGATCCCGACAGACATTCCAGATTCAGCCCACCAACAAGGAAAGGGGAATTGGATTCAATTCACTGGAACAGTGGCAAAGTCTTGGAGAAGGTGCTGATTAGATTTATTGTAGTGGTACCAGGGATGAGGAGGGGCCTCATCTGGACGGACAGGACAGGGTCCTTCTCAGAGCAGAGGTTGGCGAGGCAGACAGGTGGGAGATACAGTGTATATAAATGGTAAAGGGTTTTCATAAGCAAGAAAGAGGAATCAAGTGGCATATTAACTAAGAGCAGACATTTAAGGCAAATCGATTTAATGTATGTGGGAGAGAATTGGTTACAGCGATGTAAGTGAGGGAATGGGATTAAAATGAGACGCAGCTTGGATTTGATAGGACATACGTCCTCCTACTTCGCTGTATAAAAATATGAAATGGAAAGAGAGTTGGGGAGCTTTATCAAATGGCTAGCACAGACTTGAGGAACTGAATGACCTCTTGTCTGGCAATTCCCTCGGTCACTCAAGCAAGTGTGACTCTGTGTCTGTTCAGTTCAATTTCGTTTATTGTCACGTGCACCGAGGTACAGTGAAAAGCTTTTGTTGCGTGCTAACCAGTCAGCAGAAAGACAATACATGATCACATGTCTGTGCCCCCACTCCCCGCATGGTCTGAGGAGAACTCTGGATTTTAGAGGGAGCGGGTTCCTGGTTTCCGATCCATTTGAGGCGGAGATTGATAGATTCTTGATTAGTAAGGTTGTCACGGGTTATAGGGAGAGGGCAGGAAAATGGGGTTGAGAGGGAAAGATAGATCAGCCATGATTGAATGGTGGAGTAGGCTTGATGAGTTGAATGGCCTAATTCTGCTCCTATAACTTATGAACTTATGAACTATTTGAGCCATGGGTGAAGAATGCACCCAATCTTTTCCCAATCTTCACTCCCTTTTGATCTTCACCCTTACAAGAAGAAGGGATTATTGAGGAGACATGGGAACATATGGAAGGATTAAAGCTAGTTAAGTGACAGTTTTCCAGGGCAGCGACATGAACCTAAACAGACAAATAGCTTGTGATAGTGCTTCCAAAGGTCGTCTCGTTATATCTGAAAAAATTAAAATAATTTCCATAAATAAGAAGCGTTACAGGAAGGTGGCATCTTAAACTTAACAAAATCTTGTTTTTGTTGAAACCAGACATCTGAAAATTGAAATATTGCGAATGTTAAAATAGAAATCTGAAATAGCTGAGATAGTACATCTTGGTCAGTGTGGACATGTCAGGCCGAAGGACCTGTTTCCATGCTGTATGACTGACTCTAAAAACAGAAACTGCTGGAAGCATTCAGCAGCATCTGTGGTGAGAGAAACAGAGTCAGCGTTTCAAGTTGAACATCTTACACCAGAACTCTTCCTAGTTCTGATGAAGGGTCTTTGACCTGAAATATTCACTCTATTTCTCTTTCCACAGATGCTGCCTGACCCACAGAGTGTTTACCAGCATTTGCTGTTTTTCAAACCAGACTCCTACCTTCTTCAGTCACAGCATTATCCTGCTTTGAGTAATCATGGATTGACACAAAACCTTTGAGACTTTGGCATTGCAGGCACCCAGAGCTTTAATGGAGAGAAGTCCTAAAAAGTTGCAGCCATAGTTTTTGGACTTTGGAAAACTGACGGCTGATCTAGTTGAAATATTGTAGATTCTAAGTGGGAAAGACAATGATAGATGTCCAGATCGACTTAGAATGGAGATGAGGAGAAATGTCTTTAGCCAGAGGGTGGTGAATCTGTGGAATTCATTGCCACAGATGGCTGTGGAGACATTAGGGATTTTTAAAATGGAGATTGATAGGTTCTTGATTACAATGGCCGTGAAAGGCTATGGGGAGAAGGCAGGAGAATGGGGTTGAGAGGGAAATATAGATCGGCTATGATTGCATAGCATAGGAGACTCGATGGGCTGAATGGCCTAATTCTGCTAATATGTATTATGATCTTATGGTGGGAGAACCTCGAGCAAGGGGACTTGGTTACAAGATGAAGGATGGTCATTTAAAACTGAGGTGTCACAATTTCCTCTCACAAAGGGACCTCTGAAACTCTTTCCTTCGGAGAGTTGCCAGCATTTGATTATTGGGGTTTTTTAAGTGGAAGTAGATACATCTTTGAAGGAACGGGAAGTTAAGGGCTAGAAAAGAACGTAGAACATAAAATAGAATAATAGAGCACTGCCCTTCAGCCCACAGTGTCCGTGCAGAATATGATGCCAAATTAATCTAATGTCTTCTGGTTGCATCTGATCCATATCTCTCCATTCCCTGCATATTCATGTGCCTATCTAAAAACAGCTGAAGCCTAGGTTAGACAGTAATCATATTAAATGGAGGGATTGTCTTGGTGGACCAGAGTACATATGTCATATTATCATGTTATTTTTAAATTCCATTTGTTCCATTACTGAAGAGGGGAGATGCATATATTGGAGAATGGAACAGCGATGGTACCAATACATGGTGAGAGCACTCTGATGGATCAGGAGCAATATAATGAGCTACAGCTACAAACTATACGCCAAGGTCTGGACTAAGCCGTAGCCCAAGAACAGCACCTTCTTCTAGACAAATAGGTACTTGCACTCATAGAGTGAATATTAAGTCATGACAGGATGTGGGAGAACATTTTAGATTTAGATTTTTGATTTTAGACAGCGTGGAAACTGGCCCTTCGGCCCACCAAGTCCACGCCGATCAGCGATCACCACATTCGCTAATACTACCTTACACATTAGTGACAATTTACAATTTTTACCGAAGGCAATTAAGCTACAGACCTGTACGTCTTTGGGGTGTTGGATGAAATCCGAGCTCCCAGAGAAAAACCACGCGGTGACAGGGAGAATGTACAAACTCTACAGACAGCAACCATAGCCGGGTCTCAGGCGCTGGAAGGCAGCAGCTCTACCGCTGTGCTGCCCCAGACAGCATTTGAGAGGATGTGTTTCTTTTTTGGATATTCTATAGTGTAACATCTTCAAATAAGGAATTGCTGGATATGATGCTATTGTTCCATCAGCTTTTTGCATGGATATTGCATTTTAAATGGATTGAACATCCATTAAAATGGAGGGAGGGGAATTTGATACATGTCTGAAGCTTTCCTATGAGGAATCCCCATAGATTTTATTTTTCACAGTGTGTTGTAGGAGGCTGAGGTAGTAATGTGGTGGAACAATGTTAAACTAATCAACTGGCCAAAAAAACAGGCAACAAGCTACAATATGGCCTTTATGCAATGCTTTTTATTTGCAGGTAAAAAGTTGCCAGTAGGCACATAATAGTTCAGGAGAACCACTGGCGGCTGTACATCAATCTTGTTTTTCACTTTTTTGAGGTGCCAGCACAAAAAAAACACTGATTTTATATCCTCTACAAAAAAAAACTGCAAAAGGAATTCAGTGGGTTAGACAGCATCTGTAGAGAAAAATGGGCGATGACACTTTTGACACTGGCGATGACGGGTCGGGACTCTTCTTCAGACTGGTGCTACTTCTACATTGTGCTGCCTGTCCACAGTTTTTTTTGTTCAAGATTCCAGCATAAGCAATCTTTTGTGGCTCGTTTTAGTTTTATACCCTGCCTTATACTGACTTCAATGGAAGGTACAATTGGGCATAGTGCAAAATTGGTTTATTTTAGGGATACAGCATGGAAACAGGCCCTTCAGTCCACTGAGTTCTCGCTGACCACCGATCACCCGTTCTAATTCTATGTTATCCCACTTTCTCATCCCCTATCTGCACAGTAGGGGCAACGTTACAAAGGCCTAATTAACCTACTAACAGGTACATCTTTGAGAAGTGGGAGGAAACCAGAGCGCCCAGAGAAAACCCATGCGGTCACAGTGAGATTGTGCAAATTCCACACCGACAGCACCTAAGGTCAGGATCGAATCGGGGTCTCTGGCGCTGTGCCACTGTGCTGCCCTGTTATATCTTTTGCCAATGGGAAGGCTTACTTGAAACTAACATCCTCCGAGACTCTACTCTCTCTATATTAGGCCAACTGTTATCATGTTAGAAGATCAGAATCAGGCTGCCCATAAACCACA
Organism: Okamejei kenojei; assembly: GCA_035221665.1. Lineage (NCBI taxonomy): Eukaryota > Metazoa > Chordata > Chondrichthyes > Rajiformes > Rajidae > Okamejei > Okamejei kenojei. The sequence continues at coordinate 10,839,497 of CM069148.1, read as the reverse complement.
TAACTTTAAAAGTCCTGCTATGAACTGAATTTAGGTTTTACGTATTAGACAGAAGCTGAATCATTTACACATGTTTACAGAAAAGTGCTGTCAAGAAAAATTAAGTGATATTTACCAAATTAAAGAGATTTAATATTCTACAATAATTAATGAGGTGAAAGGCTTGAGCATAATATAACCCTTTGAGAACTATGTTACTTCAGTGTAAAAATAGCCAGAAGTACAATTTACGTTGAAAAACCAAGAGAGATTAAAAAAACCCAAAAAAAACATTTGGTTGCTCAGATGAATTCTTGAGAGGTTGGAGATGGTGAGGAGGGTTCTTTGAGATTGAGGTGACTTCAGAAGTACCTGCCATGGTCACTTGGACATCTAGTAGCCTGGCTAGGATGGTCAGCTGTACTCTGAGAGACTACCGATGGCCTTTCTAATGGAGTACTGCCTTTGGGGCTCAGGTTCGTTTAACACTGCTCCCAGGAACCTGGCAAGCAGCACTGGTGAGAAAGGGTCGGGTGCTTCCGCTGGGATGAAGTTTACCATTGCAGATAGGCCTTAGATGGTTTAACCAGCACCTTCCTTGTACAGTTCCATAGACCTCCCAACCCTTGTTCATGCTATGAATTTAATCCCGATCATTGCTTGGCAGGATACATCCTCATAGATAGAGAGTACCGCTCCATATCATCAGGGGTGGACCTTCTATTACTTAAAAAGTCGTCACTCATAAAGGTGCTGGTGGATTTGATAGATAGGTATTATTATAAAATTATTATTAAAAAAAATACTTTTGATTTTACAGATCACCAAGAGTATTGAACTTTGGACTGGGATTGTATGAAACCTCACCAGCCTCGATTAGAGGCAAAGTTTTATTTAGGCTAAGAATTTGGCTTCCAAATAGTGCATCCAAGCTAGTGACAGGATTCTCTATGAAGTGCCGTGTTGAGGAGCTGGGTGGGAGGAGTGAATGGGGCTGGGTGGATTGAAGGTGGTGAGGCGTTGGGCAGTGGGGAAAAGGTGGTAAACAAAACCAGAACTAGCGCGCCTGGTTCACCCCCTGCTACAGTCACCCTTCCATGTTGGCCCTTCATGGAGTGGCATTGATGGTGGTCATGGAGAAGATGCAGCCCCAACCATCCTGCCCTCCCAGTTCAAGGAGGCTGCGTTTCGACCAGCAGCTCCTGTGGGGAAAATAGAGGGAATCAATCGGTGGCTGAACGCAAAATCAACCTCACTTCAGAATCACCCTTTTTTTTAATAAGGTTATACATTTTAGGTCCAAAAAAGAACATTCAGTGCTCAAAGGGTTCAGGTATTACAAAAGCGACAGATGAATATTAGCTGTTAAAACATTAAAGTCTGCGACTAAGAAAGTAAAATATGTCAAAAAAAATTGTTTACGCACTTGTTTTACCTGTATGAGTTCGGGTGTGAGTCTTTAAGTGGTCAGAACGGGAGAATTTACGCTGACAGGTTTTACACTGGAATGGTTTTACCCCTACGGAAAGAAAGAAAACAAAATGGTTATCACACTTATACACTGATCCACAGTGCAGGTGGGCTCACCAAATGTACAAATATTGCCAACATCAGGCACAATCCCTATCAGGGAAAAGACAAGATCATTAACTTGCTCTAACGAGGAAAGAAAACCAAAGTCCTGGACTACATTGTCCACTGGCGTAGTGGGTGTTAACTCTCTGCATGATTCCGAGCGACTTAATGCCCTGTCCCGCGGTACAAGTTCATTCCAAGAGCTCTCCCGAGTTTGCCTTGATTTGAACTCGGAGATTTACGGTAATGGCCACTCGTCGGTACTCGAGGCTCTCGTGAACATTTTTTAATTTGTTGAAAAATCTTCACGAGTCTTCCCGAGCTTACCTGCCGTTAGTGAGTCTTCCCGAGCTTACCTGCCGTTCACGTTATGAGCCGGTAAGAGATGTCCCCGAGCTCCGACGTACCCGCTATGTTCATTCTCCGTGCTTACCACGAGTTTGATTTTTTTTTAAACTCGGGAGAGCTCTTGGAATGAACTGGTACCGTGGGGCAGGCCTATTAGTCAGATACTACAGAAGAAAATGGACAGTAAAAAAGTAGAGATTGTGGAAATCTTGGTATTAATATTGGATTATTATTGTCACGTGTACCAAGATACAGTGAAAAAACCGTGAAGTGTGTTATCTCGGCACAAATACATCGGGTAGTGTAAAAGAGAAAATAAGCAGAATGCAGAGAGCAGGTCATGTGATAGACATGGCGGTGAAGAGTCAGACAAGTGGCCTTTCAGCCGACTGCTACGGACATTCCAGCAAGGAGTGGCAGAGCAACCGTGGAGGACATTGGCACCATCGTCAGCCCAGACCAACCCCTACAACTCCGGCCCAGTGCCACTGCTAGGACAACAATCCTCTCAGGCCAAGATGAGACTCTGCATTAATAAGAACTTTGAAACTTGAAGGATAAGATGCAGTTGGAAACTTGTGCACTGCCTCGGTGAAATCTCGTACCCCCGCACTCGTACTTAGGTATGATTGGGCTTATATAAATAAAGTACGATATTACTGAATTGTGTGGCAATAAAGTACCATTGAGCCAATGATATAGAGATACAGTGACAAAGAAAGAGCACAAAATGAAAGTTGCAAGGGCCAAATCTGAAATAAAAACAGAAAGTAGAAACAAGGAACTGCAAAGTCAAGTCAAGTCAAAAGAGTTTATTGTCATGTGTCCCTGACAGGACAATGAAATTCTTTCTTTGCATAGCACAACAGAACATAGTAGGCATTGACTACAGTTATATACTTAAATACACACATTAATTAATAAATTAATAGAGTGCAGATAACAGATGGAGGGGTATTAATGTTCAGAGTTTTGTCCGAGCCAGGTTTAATAGCCTGATGGCTGTGGGGAAGTAGCTATTCCTGAACCGGGTTGTTGCAGTTCTCAGGCTCCTGTACCTTCTACCTGAAGGTAGCAGGGAGATGAGTGTGTGGCCAGGGTGGTGTGGGTCCTTGATGATGCTGCCAGCCTTTTTGAGGCAGCGACTAATGCTGGTTTATACCAAAGATAGACACAGAGTACTGGAGTAACTCAGCGGGTCAGGCGGCAACTCGGTGATGTTTCGGGTCGGGACCCTTCTTCAGACGATCTGCACTAAATCCTGCAAAAAGAATGTTCTCCAGAGATGCTGCCCGACCTGCTGAGCTACTCCAGCACTTTGTGTCTTTATTTTGAAAACCAGCATCTGCAGTTGCTTGTTACTACATTATATTCTGCATTCAGTTTCCTTTCTCTTTGCACTAATGTACAGTTTGGTTGCAACATGTATAGACTGATTTGACTGGATAGCACATAAAACAATGTTTTTCACTGTATCTCGGTTCACGTGACAATAATAAATCAACACCAATGCCTATGTATCAGAATAGGCCAGTTCCGATGTCAGGTCCGTCGCCTGAAACATTAACCCCAATTTCTTTCATCATATATTCTTAGTTTAGTTTAGTTTAGAGATACAGCACGGAAACAGGCCCTTCCGCCCACCGAGTCGGCTCCGACCAGCGATCCCCACGCACTAACACTATCCTACTACACACACTAGGGACAATTTACAATCTTACCAAACAAATTCTCTGGATGCTTTCAAGAGAGAGCTAGATAGGGCTCTTAAAAATAGTGGGGTCAGGAGATATGGGGAGAAGGCAGGAACGGGGTACTGATTGGGGATGATTAGCCATGATCACATTGAATGGCGGTGCTGGCTCGAAGGGCCGAATGGCCTACTCCTGCACCTATTGTCTATTGTCTATTGTAAATTAATCAACAAACCTGTATGTCTTTGGAGTGTGAAAGGAAACCGGAGCACTCAGAGAAAACCTACGCAGGTCACGGGGAGAACATACAAACTCCATACTGACTGTCATGCTGAGATTTTCCAGCATTCTCTTAAGGAATTAATGAGAAGTTGATGGCAATGTAGTAAATTGCAGAGATAAAGGGAATTAAGTAAAGGGGGGATAGGTCCTATTGGGTTGTTTCCTGGGAGCCAACATGGAGCTGATGTTACTGAAATGCTGGAGAATCAATGCATAATGTCTGCAGTGCCAACGCACTCTTACCAGTGTGTCTTCGCTGGTGTCTCTTCAGCTGATCCGAACGGGAGAACCTTCGTCCGCAGTCCTTGAAATCACACTGGTATGGCTTCTCACCTTATCAGAAATGAATAAAGAGCGGTTAGACCTCACTTTTGTTACGTGAATTACACACTTAAACATGATCAAAAGATGTCTAAGTTTACAATAGGATTTAGATCAGTTAGCAAGGTGGGCCAAGGAAAGGCAAATGTAATTTAATTCTGACAAGTGTAAGTTGTGTTATTATCATATGTCAAATCAGGGCAGAGACTTAAGGTGAGGGGAGGGATCTCAGGGGCAAACTTTTCACTCAGAGGGTAGTCCTTATCTGGAACAAGCTGCCACAGGAAGTTACACAAGTGGATACAGTTACAACTTTCAAAATTTATTTGGACAAATATAGGCCGCACGCAGAGCTTGGGTAACTTACAACCCAAAGGTATGAACATTGAATTTTCCAATTTTATGAACCACTAAATTCCCCCCTTCTGCTCCATTTTCTCCCCACACTGCCCTTTCCTCCCCATGAGTTTTAATCCAATGTCAATGTTTTATAATGTCCTGAAGTCACGAGAGTTAAGAAACAACCATAACAGAGAACATCTCAAGCCACCTTGCCTTGTTTAGTTGAGTTGAGTTTAATTCAGTTTAGTTTAGTTTAGTTTAGTCTAGTTTAGGTTAGATTAGAGATGCAGCGTGGAAACAGGCCCACACTGATCAGTGATCACCCATACCCTATTTCTATCCTACACCCAAGGGACAATTTACAGAAGCCAATTAACATACAAACCCTCACCACATCTTTGAAGTGTGGGAGGAAACCAGAGCACCCAGAGAAAAACCCATGCGGTCACAGAGAGAACATACACTTCCATACAGACAGAAACCATAGTCAGGATCAAACCCAGTTCTCTGGCACTGCAAGGCAGCAACTCTACCGTTGTGCCACTGTGCTGCCCTAATGCCGCCCTTGCATTTTTCCTTTTTTTCCATCTGCTTATTAAGAGAATTTACAGCTCGTGAAGTGGTCTACGCCAATGTGGATTCTCAACTGAGGCCTCCTTCCAATGATGGCTTCATCCTATTAACCTTGTCTCATCCACCTTCTCCTTGATGCTATCGGCATTGGTCAGATCACTTACTCCTGGTGGCGTGTAAAGAGTTAAATGGTTGCATTTGTTTGATTGCAAAATATGCAAAAATTGTAGCCTCTTGCGATTGGGGAAAATAGTGGTGGTTTGGGAGCACGAGCTACATCACAGTGTCGATTCAGCTTAATTGATTTTGCGTCCTCTACTGAAACTGCCACTGGTGTTGAAAACAATCAATTAAACTCTGACCAGAGAAACTCTTCCAGGAATTGCAGTTGTTTGCAGGAACTCATCTCCGGGGAACAAGTTAGTCTTTGACATATTAAAACAAATTCTGCCGGTACAATGCGGCAACAAAAAAATAAAAGCCTTTGTTAAAAGGAAAGTTAATGCTTAAGAAAAGTTCCTGCAATTAAACCGGTCTGAATTTTCTTTGATTCTCCAAGCATTTTAGTAAAGCCATATGTTTTAGTTATCAGAATGAAGTAAAAGGTTATGGATTGAATTAAAACTTGGAGGATAATGTATGTTCTTTTTTTTAAAGTATTATTTAAGTGTTCATGTTTTAAAACATCTGGCTTGGGCTGTGTCAGATGTTATGCTTGGCTATGGTGCGCAATATCTCAAGACAACCTGACGTGCTTATTGCTTGTCTTCAGCCCCTGACAACATCCCCTTCAAGCTTCAGCTTTTTCTGATGTGTTTTTGCAGCGATTAAATGTCAATTGTAGGTCAATCTCACTAAAGCAGGATCCAAGAAAAAAAAGCTTTCCACATACCCTGGTGGGATGACTTTTAACATGGCAATCAGGCAGTACACTTTAAATAATCTTTCAGCAAAAATAAATTAATCGCGAGTGGCTTGTTGGATGAGATGTCTCGAGGGAAATGGAGCTATAGTGGGTGGAAGGACTATAATGTAGTTTGGTTGTGATCTAGCTGAGTAGCTCAATGGGCTTATTGGCCTTTCCCTGTTGCTAAATTCAGAAAGTTTCCATTTTCCAATTGGCACTTTGCGCGCTGATTTATATTTTGGTGCGGACCCAACGCGAAAGGGTATGAAATAAGTTGACATTTTAAGAAACAGATGTGTGTTGGCCTCGTCCAAAAGAAGAGGAAATAGGCGCATCCAAACGTTGCCATCATCTGCAAACACTCCAATTCACAAGAGCTGCTTCAAAGCAAACGTCTATGGGATCTTCCTGGAGGATTTATTTCTATCTTGTTTGGTCCCTCTGCATCTCTCATCTGATAATCCTGTGGAATTTTAACTAAAATTGCAGTCTGGCTCTGCAATCCCAAGGAAGGATTTTGCGTGGATGATGAATGCACCCCCCTCTCCGTTTCACCATCTCCTAGTGATCAGTCATGATCGCCCTGAGTCTATTCAATGCCAGTGCTACTTCCTTCATAAAGAAGGTAGAGAGTGGGTTTGGGGGTACAGGTTTAGAGGAACTGCTATTGAGAGTTGCAAAGAAGTCGGGGTGGGGCTGTGAGAATGGTATTCATCCCTTTATTGTGGGAGGGAAGCAGTTTGACTGGACTCCTTACAGTGGCATCAGGTGGAATCATTGACCCACAATTGGTCATCTTGCTATTTGCTTTGTTTTTTAGTTTAGTTTAGAGATACAGCGCGGAAACAGGCCCTTCGGCCCAACGAGTCCATGCCTACCAGTGATCACCCTGTACATTAACATAATTCCACATACAGTAGGGACAATTTACAATTTTACCAAAGCCAATTAACCTACAAACCTGTACGTCTTTGGGTTGTGGGAAGAAACCGGAGCACCATCGGAAATCCCATGCAGATCACCAGGATAATGTACAAACTCCGTGCAGACAGCACCCATGGTCAGGATCGAACCCGGGTCTCTGGCGCTGTAAGGCAACAACTCTTCCGTTGCACTACCGTGCCACCCCAAGTCATAATCTTTATGACTACAATGTGTTCTCTGTGATTGAGTTAGAAATAGGATCTGATCTTGGTCTCATCTTCGCTTCCTACCAGTGCCAACATAGAACATAGAACAGTGAAGAACAGGCCCTTCGGTCCATAATATCTGCGCTGAACATGATACGAAGTTAAACCAGTCTTACATTTACCCATATCCCTCCATTCCTTGCAAATGCATGTACCTAAAGCCTCTTATATGCCTCTATCACATCTGCCTCTACAGCTCCCCCCTCCCACAGCAGCGTGCCCCAGGCACCCACTACTCTCTGTGTAACAAACTTGCCCTGCACATCTCCTTTAAACTTTGCCTCACCTTAAAGCTATGCTCTCCAGTCTTTGACACTTCCATTCTGGGAAACAGGTTCTGACTGCCTACCCGATCTAGGCATCCCTTCATTTTATATACTTAGCCTCTGACACTCCAGAGAAAACAATCCAAATTTGTCCAACCTCTCCATATAACTAATGCCTTCTAATCCAGTCAGCATTCTTGTAAACCTCTTCTGCACCATCTCTGAAGCCTTCACATCCTTCCTGTAATGGGATCGACTGGAACTGCACACAATACTCTAAATGCCGCCTAACCAAATTCCTATAAAGCCGCACCATGACTTCCTGACTCTTATACTCAATGCCCCGACTGCTGAAAGCAAGCATATTATGCCTCTTTCTTGATGTTTAAAATCTATCTCAGTCTTAAATATATTTAATGACTTACTGCAGCTTCCACAGTCCGGGTTAGGCATTTATAAAGGTTCGCAATTCTTTGAGAGAAAAGCTTCTTGCTCATCTCCGACTTAAATAACCAACCCCCTATCCTGAGACTATGCCCCACCCCCTCCCCTGGATCTAAATTCCCTCATGGGGAGAATCATCCTCCAGTTTCTACCCCATGAACTTTCCCCTGAATCATACAAGTAGCAATAAGATCATCTCTCATTCTTCCAAACTCTCATGAGACTGAACACAATCTACTTAATCTTCTGTTGTAAACTAATCCCATCATCCCTGGAATCAATCTCGTAAACTTTTTTTACCCCGCAAATATATCCTCAATGAGGTGACCAAAAAATGTTCCCAGTATCCCAGATGTGGTCTTACAAAAATCCTTACAATTACAGCAACAGGAACAGACACCTTCCTATAATCAGCAGGTTCTTGAACTGACCTGCAAACTCTAAACCTAGCTCGCTATGTTCACTACCGACCACCTCTTGCACTACCATGGATTTGTCATTGTGGTTTGCACTAATGCCTTGTTATCTTACCGTATTTTCAACGTCTTTTATAATTTACGCATAATTAATGTTTGTGTGTGCATCTGAGTCTACGGTCCTGTGTTGTTGCTGCCAGCAAGATTTCCTTTGTACCTGTATATCACCGGACTAGTTTTCTCAGAGATACTGCATAGAAACTGGCCCTTCGGCTCACCGATACCACATCGACCATCAATCACCCATTCACACTATGTTCTATGTTATCCCACTTTCACATCCACTCACTACCCTCTGAGGGCAATTTGACAGAGGCCGATTAACGTACAAACCAGCACGTCTTTGGGATGTGGGAGGAAACCAGAGCACCCAGAGGAAATCCACGCAGTCACAGGGATAATGTGAAAACTCTACATAGGAAACAACTGAGGTCAGAATCAAACCCGGGTCTCTGACGCTATGAGGCAGCAGCTCCACCAGCTGCACAATGTCCCAACTTGTGTAAATGACAATAAACAGTAGTTGACTCGAAGTAATTACTTTATGTACTTCATCTTGATTGCAATGAAAGCCATTATTTATTTTGCCATTACATGCAATATCTGGATTGTAGTGTTGGGGTGAAGCTGGTATCAGCATTGAGTGCCTTGAGGAATAATAATGTGGAGAGTGTTTCCTACAGTAGCTATCCAAGAACCTTATTAGCATTCCCAGATGCGGCGAAAGGTTTGTATAAAAGCCTCCATGGGGAAGTATAACATCTCTGGGATATGTAAACCAATCTGGAAAATCTGAGCACTCAGAGTCAAGAGCAAACCTTTGGGAGAATAATGGAACCTCAAGACCATGCAAGACCTGAACCTCCGGCATTAGCTTTATTAGTCATCTCAGAACCCATGAAACTAAGTCAACCTCAAACCCTTCGACCTGCCCAGGATGTGAAGCAATGTTCCTTATCAGGCTTCAGACTTTACTTTAGACTTTAGAGATATGACATGGAAACAGGCCCTTCGGCCAACCAAGTCCATGCCGACCCCAGCAGTCACCCCCTACACTGGCACTAACTCGCATACTAGGGACAATTTACAATTTACAGAAGCCAAACCTGTACGCCTTTGGAGTGTGGGAGGAAACCAGAGCACCTGGAGAAAACCCATGCGGTCACAGGGAAAACGTGCAAACTCCATACAGACAGCACCCACAATCAGGATTGAACTCGGATCTCTGGCACTGTGAGGCAGCAACCCAAGGCTGTGCCAGTCCTTATCCAATACAGCAGAGAGCCACAGAGTCAGAAAGCTTTATAGGGCCCTTTGTCCATGCTGACCAAATAGGCATATAGGGCTGGTCCCATTCACTTGCATTTGGCCCCACTGCCCTTTAAACCACGCCCCCCCCCCCCCCCCCCCCCAATGGAGCATCAGCCACAGACCACACGTAACCAGGGCAGAGGGCCATGTCCGTAACCCAAACCCCGCCATCCTCATACGTGCCGAGTTTTCCCTTGGACGTTACATGCGTTTCCTGCCCTTCCATTCTGGGTTTTAATATGGACTCGCATAGAAGCTGAAAAATGGGGATTCAGATACATTCACCCTGTCTGCATAGCAGAGGATATCGGACCTTGTGGAATGTTCGCAATGGATAGATGTGGACACATTCCACTCCTGCTGAAGGGAATTTTTCATCGGTCTGTGTATTCATATCGACTGTTATTCATGCTTTAAACATGTCCCAGAACAATACACATTCTTATTCACTATTTGTGGATACGTTTACAGTTTGCGGCTCCATCTCATAATTCTCTCTGCACTGACCTTGAAGCATTGCCTGTGTTAACCTAGCTTCGAGTCACGCAGAGCTTGTGGTTAAAAAAAGTAGAACACTTGTCAATTCTGGTGTTGGGACATTGGTTCACTCCATGTGACTAATTATAGAAGTATGGTTCTGTCCGCTTGCCAAGGCCCTGGAAGGACATCAAATTTCCTTGAAAACTGCTTAAGCTCATTATTTTTCCCTAGATTTTTCATCGTTGGAAACTCCATCTAGCAGTTAAATTCCGATGGGATTTCCTGAAAAGGCAACGGCGTGCCAATACTTTGACACAAATCGCGATAATAGAAACGAAAAGAGGAATATTTAGCCCCCTTGTGGAATGTTTACTGGTGGGGGAAAAAAATCAACTGTGAATCACTTGACCCCACTCTTTTTTTCAGCTCCCTAATTTTATAATTTCTCTTTCAACGCTAAGCTGTTTTTGAAAGAAAAATAGGATGGAATCTTAGATTCGACCAATGTTTCATTAATTTTATTAATATAAGTCTTCTAATCTCTCCTTGAATCTGGTTAATGTGTCCCTCCTTGACATCTCATGTAACCAATAAAAAGAGTTTTTTTTGTAGGCAAAGGGTGCCAGTGTTGCACAATAGCAAAACATGCAGTATGTACTAAAATAAATTCGTATACCTTGACCCCTCCCCCCCCCCCCCCCCCACCCCCCCCTTTTTTTAAAGGTCTTACAGTCACAAAAAAAACACGACCTATAAATTGTTCCAATTGGTTGTTCAAACATTTGCATTAAAGATTGTAAATGAAATGCCTAGAAATAAAATTTTTTTTCTTCTCACGGTGTCCGCTTTAATTAGTTCAGCATTATTCTGTTCTCAAGCAATCTTAATGAGATTTAGCGGAATAACTCAGAATAATGCCAAACAACCCAAGATTCAACGACATCTTCAAAAGGTGGAACCCGTTTAATAAACCGAAAGAAACTTTAACCCTGGAGCAAGCACTGTCACACATCACTTCAACTATTCTATCTTTATGATTACTTTGGAGTTTAAAAAAAAAAGGGAGAAAGAAAAATGAAAACATTTGTGTTTTGAGAGAAAGGAGGGCCAGCCGCCCTTCACAGTTAAAATTAAAAATAAACATTGGCTTGAGAATGGTCAAAAGTCACCAATAACTCAGGAGTGGAATGCAATTCTGACAGCCTCAAGAGGAAATGCCAGCAACGTTGAAAAAACATCCCCATAAAATCATCACTTTCTGGAACTGGTCGGGACCAAATCTTCTTAGTGAATGATGAAACATTGCACTGATTACACAATAGTAGATAGACAGAGGGAGGGGCCATCCACAATGTTAGAACACATAGAAGCTAAGGAGTAAATAAATCTTCAAAAGTCAATCCGTCCTGTTTAAATTCTCAATAAAATCACTTCCAAATTTCTTACAGACTATTTCCAGTTGGGATACCGTTGTTTAAGAATAATTCCGATGTCTCCCTTTGATTTCTTGTTGATCACCTTAAATTTGTCATTTCAACTCGGCAACAAGAGTATGCGATAGCTCTTTGGCCTGAACTTGAATCCCAGCCTCAACACTATTGCTGGGACATACTGGAATATACCTGCAGGCTCCAGTTTCCAATGCTGTCTCAGATATTTTGTCTTAGAATATTGTTATCACTATACTTTATTATTTGATTTCTAGGCCAATAACTTATTGGTAACTAAGGTTTCTGATCTCTTACATTAGGACGGTGAATTGCTCTTACATCCAACCCAATAAGATCGGAATATAAAAGTAGATTCTTGTGCAAAATAATTGGTTATTTCTTATTTCTTAATCGTCTTTGAAGCATTCACATGGTATGAAGATTCATTTTCAATCATCAAATGAGAATTGTTTTAATAAATATTGATGTATGTTTCAACTGATCTATGTCCTGTTGGCAACACCAGATTCTGATTCATGACCTCAGAATAAAACAGTTACAAGAGTCACAGAAGGTTATAATCATAGTTTCTCTTGGGAGCAGAATAACTCCCCCCCCCCAAACTTCCAATTTGTTTATTGAATCTGCTTATGCATGCCAATTTCATACATGTAACTAACATTTGCAAAGCTAAAGGAAAAAACACATGAATAAATGTTTTTTGCTTGGTTGGAATGATTTGAACCATTTTGGGCGGCTGGGTGGTTTGCGGTAGAGTTGCTGCCTTACAACGGCAGAGCTCAGTTCGATCTTGAAAATACAGGTGGCTTGTTCTGTATGGAATTTGTAACGTTCTTCCGTCACCATGTGGGTTTTGTCCAGGACGCTCGCGTTTCGTCCCACACACCAATCCGTACAGGCTGGTTAATTGGAATTGGTAAAAATGCAAATTGTCCTAGTGTGTGCTTGTGTACGGGATTCGCTGGTCGGTGTGGATCTGTGGCCCGAAGGGGCCTTGTTTCTGCACTGTGTTATAAACCGGCAACCAAATATAGCTCACATCATGAATCATGTTTTTTTAATTTAGGTTGAATTTGATGAAATTGTAAATGTGTTCTTTATAAATGTGTTTCTGGTTTTACTATGTAGATTGCACAGAAAACTTGCCCGGTTATGCAAGTTCAAAGCACAAGAGTTACACGCTGAAGTAACCTGCCCTGGAGTTGTTTTTTTAAATCGATAAATGTCGTATCTGTAGCTTGTCAGCAAGCTTATTCCGTTCGAGTTTCCCACTGGAGTTCTTATTTCCTGTTTCTGACAATGTTCCCCTATTCTTGCCAGTATTTATTATCATGCCTCTCGTTGGGAAAATGTTGCTCAACTTGACAAGATGATCTTTCTCTTTTTTGTACGATCGTGATATTAGATTTAAATTGCGGCTCAAGTCAAGAGGGTGCTCCGCCATTCAAATAAAAATCTGTGATATTGCTTTACAATCTTCCTGAACCGAGTACATAAAGGACAAATCTTGGCTAGCGTTACAATACAATAAATTAGACTTCCTTTGGGGGGTTAGGAGTTAGGGATTTTATAATTGGCAGGCATTTAAACCATTAATGGCCACTTGGCTAAATTTCAAATAGGAAATTTGGATTTCAAGGTAATATGTCCTAAATCCTCCATCTGGTGGAAACAGTCCTGGATAAATACCTCCATTCAGGAGGCAACTATAACTCACTCCTTCCCATCTCTGTAACTTATACAGATATTTATTGCACTACCCCTCACAATTTCTCTCTGGAAAGGATTGAATTATAACTCAGACGGTGGCCGAGGAGAGTAGATGGAGTTGTCTTTGATGTCACCCTGTCCTCAAGATGCTGCATTCAACAAAATCTGATTCTTATTTTCACGAGTGCTTCCCCAAACAACCGTTATAAAATGCATCCACTGTTTTGAGTGGAGGAGAGTGGGGAGTGGAAGAGAATGCTGAGTGGTGAGCCAAGAACTGTTTTAAGGGATCCCTACTGTTTTGAGCTTGTAACATAAACTGCTAAAATGTGTAGATGTTATTGATTTAGGAAGGAGCATGGAATTTTTTAAATGGACCAGGGAAAGTATATAAATAAACGGAAGATCAGACTAAATGGACTAATGCACTTTAGACTTTAGACATACAGTGCGGAATCAAGCCCTTCAGCCCACTGAGTCCGTGCCAAGCAGTGAACATCCCGTGCACTAGTACTATACTAAACATTAGGGTCATTTTTTTTTACAGAAGCCAATTAACCTAATTAACCTACAAACCTGTACGACTTTGAGTATGGGAGGAAACCGGAGAAAACCCACGTTGTCACAGGGAGAACATACAAACTCTGTACAGACAGCAGCCAAGGTTTCGATCGAACCCTACTTTCTGACGCTGTAAGGCAGTAAATCTACCACTGCGCCACTATGGCGCCCTGTGCACATGGCACAAGAAATGAATGAGTAGTAGTTTCTATTTCGAGGATCAATAAAATTGCTTCACTAGGAGCTAGCATCACTTCAATTGGCCAAATAACCTCCTTCTGAGCTGCAATAATTCTGATTCTAAGTGCCATGTGAATGATGTTGATACAAAGATAATGCTGAAAGAGATGTTCAATATTCAACAGAATAAGACCTTTACTCCCTCATGAAACAAATAAAATCTCACATCTTTCAGCCCAGAAGGAAAAGTATGCATTTATACATTACTTTTCATGACCCCCAGAGACAAAAGAAATGGATGTAAATAATAAACACACCGGTTATTTTGCACGACCCAATGCTATCTTCTTTTCAGGGTAGGGATTCTATGTTATCCCACTTTCTCATCCATTCCATACACATTACGTGCAATTTACGGAGGTCAATTAACCTATAAACCTGCACACATTTGGAAAGTGGAAGGAAACCAGAGCAGCTGGGGAAAACCTGGCGGTCACAGAGAGCGCGTGCAAACTCCACATAGACAGCATCTAAGGTCAACATTGAACCCAGATCTCTGGTGCTGCGAGGCAGCAGCTCTAACTGCTGCGCCACTGTGACTTAGGTGTTGAGCTGCTAGACTACAGAAGGCGATAGAAGAGTGATAGAAACATTAGATTAACATATGCAATCCCTGCCATAGTTTGAACATCAATCTGAATAGTGCATAACCAAGGTAAGTCTATTTCTTTTCCATCACAAAGTTTGGGGACTTTCTGAGTCCAGCCAATTGTTGGGGGTGAATTTGGTACTTGAGGCCAGTCATCCATTCAATGTGCTTTCATTGCTGCTTGGTTACAGGGGATACCTCGATGAGTTAAAGCCATGTTGTGTTTACCTGTGTGCTTCCTGCTGTGCATCTGCAAGTGGGAGAGTTTGAAGTAACGCTTGTTGCACCCGGGGTACGGACACATGAAGGGACGCTTCTCGTTGGCTTCTGTATTCGCTCTGACGATGGTGGGAGCCACACCTGGGATTCTCCGAACATCCTGAAACAATGAACATGCACCAGATTACACCGGTGATACAAGACCTTCCAAATCCGACTTGTCTTGTGTAGGAAGGAAATGCAGATGCAGGTTTATACCGAAGATAGCCACGATGCACTGGCGTAACTCAGCGGGTCAGGCAGCATCTCTGGAGAAAAAAGATGGGTGACTTTTCGGGTTGAAGCCCTTCTTCAGATTGAAAGTAGAAGGCATGGTCTGGGAGGGGGGGAACTTTTTCTCCAGAGATGCTGCCTGACCCGTTGAGATTTGTGCACTTCATGTCTATCCAATTTGTCCTTAACCCATAAGTTAGACACAAAATGTTGGAGTAACGCATCGGGACAGGAATCATCTCTGGAGAAAAGGAATGGTGACTTTTCGGGTTGAGACCCTTCTTCAGACATTCTCCACCCGAAACGTCACCAACTGCATCATCTGTTCCTTCCTACACATTTTGTTCTTAACCCATTCTTGGTATTGAAAGCAATAATGATATACTGTTCCCACAAACCCTTCTGGACCAACCAAATCCCTGGAAGACTATGACACCAAGACAGAGTGGCGCAGAGCTTGGAAATATGGCAATACCAACAACGGAGAGGTCATCACAGAGCACACGGTGAAATCACCGGGATTTGACCTCCATCGCAAGCAATGGCTAAACCTGAACAGAATCCGCACCCTCCATGCAAAAACAGCCCATCACCTGCATAAGTGGGGGATGACAGACAGTTCTGCTTGCGACTGCAGACATCCAGACCAGACCAGACCAGACCATCCCACACTGAATGACTGCCCAATGAGTCTTTTCCCTGGTGGCATCAAAGCCACCCACCCAGTAACTGATGCTGACTTGACCTGGATGTCTACCCTTGACCTACAACTTTAGGTTGTGCACGCCATACGCAACCAGAAGACTGTTGAAGAGTCATAGATTATAAAGCTGTTCTGTAATACAAAGCGGGTTCCCATCTTGCCTGTCATTATAGGTGGCACCAACCCTTTCCTACAGCACAGGGCAGAGCCAACATGCATGTGCCATCTCTTTGCATGTTCATAATCAACATACCTGCTTATTGCAAGTAACCCTGTTGTATTTTTCCCTTAATTTTCCACATTTCTCCAATCACCTTTCAGATGTTGCTTTGTAATCTACCTCCACGCTTCTTTCATACCAAAATAACTCAAGACTTCTCTGATTGACTGTGCTGCCAGTTAAACCTAAGATAGGCACAAAAAGCTCGAGTAAGTCAGCAGGACAGGCAGCATCTCTGTAGAGAAGGAATGGGTGGCGTTTCGTGTCGAGATCCTTCTTCAGGCTGAAGTCTAAAAAAGGGTCTCGACCCAACCCCCCGTCACTTCCCTGTGCCCCACATGGACTCGTACCTACTTCCCCTTCCACCGACATTCCTTTCTCTGGCTTCAAAATTTGCATTTCTTCTATCCTTATCGCACACGTTTTGTCTTTTCATCTCTGGCCTTTGTCCAACCAACTTCCTATCAAAACCCCCCCATCACCCATATCCACCTATCACAGGCCAGACTTTGTCCAGTCTCTCCTCTCATCATCTTTAGTTTCCCTCTCCCCTGACTCTTAGTCTGAAGAACGGTCTCGACCTGAAACTTCACCCATTCCTCCACTCCACAGATACTGCCTGTCCCTCCAGCATTTTTGGAGTTACTCTAGCATTTTGTGTTTATCTCTTTTCATCCGGTTTTGTTCCCCCATTCGTCCTCACCCCACACATTGGAAGGATGTTATAAACTGGAAGTGGTGCAAAAATGATTCATGGGTCTGTAAGGTATGTGTTAAAAGAGAGGCTGGAGATGCTGAGATGTTTGGACTGCATGTGAATCAAGGATAATGGAGATCATGCTGCAAAGCAGGTTAAGGCCAATGATCAGATCCACCATGAGCTTACTGGAGGGCTGATCAGTCTAGCACAGTATCCTGCTCCTGCTTCTTATGAATCTATGCAAAGTGGAAGCCATGTCAACTGCCTGTGTCCTGCACATTGATCATCTCTTTTGGATTAATTGGAACCCATAAAAGAGGAGGGAGAAATCACTAAAATCATAGAATTGCAATAATTTAACTAAATTAGGGTGGCAAGGTGGCATGGCTGTAGAGTTGCTGCCTTACAGCGCCAGAGACCCGGGTTCGATCTTGACTACGGGTGCTTGTCTGTATGGAGTTTGTACGTTTCCCCCGTGACCTGCGTGGGATTTCTCCGAGATCTTCGGTTTCTTCCCACACTCCAAAGATGTCAAGGTTTCTAAGTAAATTGGCTTGGTATAAAATGTAAAAAAACTGTCCCTAGTGTGTGTAGGGTAGCGTTAGCGTGCAGCGATCGCTGGTCGGTGTGCACTCAGTGGGCCGAAGGGCCTGTTTCCGCTCTGTATCTCTAAACTAAACTAACCTAAACTAATAAGGACAGGTAAAAGAGTTTCCATTCTCTTTCCATTGGCAGCACTACTTAAACAAGAATGCAATGTTACGACTAATTATTACCTGCTGTGCACAACCTCCCTGTCTCTATTATACATTGCCTGATCCTTAGAGCACGACACACCATCTGTTTGGAAGAGTGTAGAAGGCAACTCCACAGTGTCAGTGGGGTCAAACCGTTTGCTTTTCCAGTTTCCATGGACGAAAACCATGGCCCAGATAGAAGTGTGTTATATAGGCAGGGTGTTAATCAAGGCCTCCCTGTCAGAGAGGAAACCATAAATAACCTGTTATATCAGTGGGTGTGATATATCAGAGAGAGAGGTTTCACTGAGAAGATAGTGCAGTGATTAATATTCAGAATGAAGTGCAACAAGTGGAGATAAAATCAGTACTGATTGAAACTATTCTGCCAATTTCTCCAAAATGTCCAGCTGAAAGGGGTGAGAGTTGTAAATCTTCAGACAGCTGCCATCTTGACTCATTTTCAGACGGATGATAGAATGAGTGTGGAGTCCACATTTTTTTAAAATCTGTTGATACAAAACAGGATCTCTCGTCTGCTGCTCTTGAAGCATTGGGAAAGCCTCAGATTAGAACCATCTGCGTACCACAAGTGGTCTTGTAGTTCAACCCACTTTCACACTGCCTGCAATCAGCCTTCTCAAGGTCAAGTGCGAAGGGTTGGCTTTCTCATAAGACAGCGGCAGAGACAAATGGGGAAATTAAAGCCGGCGTCACTCACCTGAAGCCCTCTGTAGACCCCATGCGTGTGTATTCTGTACTGTGTGCTGCAGCTGTACAACATCGGGGCATTGTGATTGTCAGTCTCGTATCCCGCTGTGTGGCTGAAAGCAGGTGATTGGTTAGTCAGGACAAGATAACACACTCTACTCTCCCTGGTCACATTTCCTCCCAAAATTCCCTTTTAAAAAGAGTGTCGACAATTATTCCCTTCGCAATGGAAACTAAGACCGTCAAGTTGGACATTTATAAAGTTCTTTTCAACACTTTAGGATGCCTCACGTTTCTTTACGGAGATTGACACGTCGCTTTTTGAAAAGGCTTAATTGCAACTCCAAGGCAACTACTGCAATGGTCACAACTGCAGTACCTGATCACTTGCCTGGTCATCTGTGTTTGTGAAGTTGGTTGCAAGACGAACATTGACCTGGACACCAGGGAGAACTCTCTTCCTCCTCTACGCAGGTGTCACGGAGTGTTTCGTATTAATGCCCCACTCCGGTTTTTACAGGTTTTCAGTTTTAAGGCAGCATGGTGGCACAGCGGTAAGGTTGTTACCTTACAGCGCCAGAGGCCCGGGTTCGAATCTGACTACGGGTGCTGCCTGTACGGAGTTTGTGACCGTGTTCTCGTGACCTTGTGGGTTTTTTCCAGGTGTTCCGGTTTCACTCCAAAAACGTCCAGGTGTGTAGGTTAATTGACTTCAGTAAAATTTTAAATTGTCTCTAGTGTGTATGATAGTGCTAGTGTATGGAGTGAACACTGGTCATTGCGAACTCTGTGGGCCAGAGGGGCTTTTTCCGCGCTATATCTCTAAAGTCTAAAGTCTAAAGAATCCTCAAAGCATTTCTGAGTTCCATAGAACGTAGAACATAGAACATAAAACATAGACCAGTACAGCACAGGAACAAGCCTTTCAACCCACAATGTCTGAGCTGAACACAATGCCAATTTAAACTTATCCCACCTACCTGTACATGGTCAAAACCCCTTCATTGTCTATTCATGTGCCTGTCTAAATTTCTTTTGAAAATTTCTACTGTATTGCTTCCACTACTTACCGTGGCAGCATATTCCAGGCATCTACCATTCTCTATGTAAATAAATTGCCTCATACATGCCTTCAAATATTCCCTCTCTTACCATAAATTTTGCCCAAACGTATTTGACATTTCCATCACAGGAAATAGATTCTGACTGTTTACCCTATCTATGGCTCTCATAATTGTATATACTTCTACCAGGTCACCCCCTGTCCTTACGACTAATACCATCAAATCCAGTTACCATTCTGGAGGATCTTTTTTACTCTCACCAAAACATGACAGCCCGACTCCTATATTCAACATCTCGACTGTTGAAGGCAAGTTTGCCATATGCATTCTTCACCACCCTATCTACGTCACTTACCACCTTCAAGAAGCTATGGACTGCACCCCAAGATCCCACTGTACATCAATGTTCCTAAAGGTCCCACTATTTACTGTGCATCTTCATCTCACATGTCACGTCCAAAGTGCAATACCACACGTATATCACACTTAGGTGATAACATTACCAGGATATAGATAAGTTAGAATTGTGGGCAGTGAAATGGCACTCTCTCTACCATTTATGTGTCCACCATTCTAACTGCTCTACTGTATATGCAGTTATGCTTTAATTTAGTTTAGATTAGTTTCATTTGGAGATACAGCGTGGAAACAAGCCCTTCGGCCCACCGAGACTGCGCAGACCAGCGATAACCCATGCGCCAGTTCTATCCTACACACTAGGGACACTTTGCAGAAGCCAATTAACCTGCAATCCCACACATCTTTCGAATGTGGGAGAAAACCAGAGCACCTAGAGTAAACCCACACGGTTACAGGAAAAACGTACAAACTCCATACAGACAGCACCCATGGTCAGGATCGAACCCGGGTTACTGGGGCTGTCAGGCAGCAACTCTACCACTGCGCTGCTGTGCCGCCCTAAATACCTTTACACGGAGACCCCCATAGAAATTTGCAAACAGCCCCAACATCCTCCAGCAGGCTTTTTGCTCACATGGATATGCAGGGAATGGACGAATATGGATCATGTGCAGACAGAGGTGGCGGCGAGGTGGGGCAGCGATAGAGCCTGATTCTGTGCTGTACGGTTCTATGTTCCATGTTCGGACTGACAGGGTTTGCTCTAAGTGCCAGCCAGAGAATGACCAGATTAACAAGAGCTGGACAAACCTTTGGCAGAGCTTCTTACACGGGTCATTACATGGGGGATGAAAAACCCGGCAAAACGCGGTTTCATTTCACAGTGAGCTGGCAGAATCTGACACACGAAAGCCAGCGATTCCCAAGCCAGCAGTTTGTAATCTCTGTGCAACCTCCCATTTCAGCAGTATCATTCACAGGGCAAGCAGCACATATCACCCTCTAAATCCACCACTGTCAAAATCACTCCAGACTCCACTTCAACCTTAAAAATTGAGCATGAGTTATATTCAGCTATTGATTCTAATCCCTAAGGATTTTTAAATATGACTTGAATGATGGGCTGCCAAAGAGCTTCAGTCGTCTATTTATGCATGTAATATAATCTGTCTGGACTAATTTTCTTTCTTTGAAAGCAGTAAGCTGACCATGACACGTTTATTATTCACTCTTTTGAGTATATGCATGTGCCCAATCAGTGTTAAGGTTCACTTGATAGATTCACTCGCCTAAGCGCGCAGAATCACAGAAGTGTAAAAAACATGCAAGCAAGGAAAAGTCCATTCAGCCCATCAGACCCGGTGATAGTCCAAAAGAGACTAACTAGACTGAGGAGGCAGTGGCGGCCAAGTCAATGGATATTTTTAAGGCGGAGATAGAAAGATTCTTGATTAGTACGGGTGTCAGGGGTTACGGGGAGAAGGCAGGAGAATGGGGTTAAGAAGGAAAGATAGATCAGCCATGATTGAATGGTGGAGTAGACTTGAAAGGGCCAAATGGCCTAATTCAGCTCCTATCACTTATGAACTTAGACTAATTCAGGAGATGAGAACATTGTCCAATCATGAGCAGAAAAAGATGTTGGATCTATATTCTGTGGAGTTCAGAAGAATGAGGGGTGATCTTGTTTAGAGATTACAAGATCCTAATCAGACATGACAGGTTGAGATGATCCCAGTGAGGGACAGTTGAATAAGGGGACAAAGTTACAAGACAAATGGAAAGTCATTTAAATCAACGGTACGTAAAAAATATATTTTTTCGTAGAACATGGTGAATCTTTGGAATTCGCCACACGGAGCGTTATGGAGGCTGGATCATTGGGAGGTTTTTAAGGGAAAAGTACATAACCTTTTCTAAGATTAGAGTCTATGAGGAACAGACACAAAGGGGGAGTTGGGGCCTGGGACATGCGAGCCATGATCAAAGTAAATCACAGGGCAGGCCAAGTTGCCAAGCTTTCTCCTGCCTCTTTGCTTTTCTAGCTTTTTAAGAGGCTTTTGGATAAACGCACAATATATGTAGGGAATGGAAAGATAAGGATCATATACAGACAGAGGAAATTAGTTTAACTCAGTATTATGCTCAGCGTGAACATTGTGGCCCGAAGGACCTGTTCCTATGCTGCAATGCTCTCTATTCTATGTTTTTAAGAGCCGAGCCATGTCTTGATTGTTATATCTTCTTCAAGGTGTTCTAATCTCTCCTCAGCCTCTCTTCGCCAACTCCACAACTCACTGAACCCATCACACATAATTTAATAGTATTAATTTATAGAACGTAACAGAATCTGTTCAGCAATAACAAAGGAAAGTGCTTTGTTTAAGCCAGTGTAATTTGGATGAAATGATGGAATAGCTGTCAAATCAAAAATAGGAAGAGAAGTAGAGATAGAGAGAAAGTAGGACTTAAAGAAAGAAAACATAAAATGCATCTGAAAATAAAATCTGACTTCTTTATAATCAAGTGAGGAAAGAATAAAGAATAACTGTCCATTTATAAATACTTTCTGGGCCAGAGAGGTTGATTAGTAGTCATTAACAGTCACATTGTTGATTTAATGCTCATTCTATTAATTAGTTTAGTTAGTTTAGAGATACAGCGTGGCAACAGGCCCTTTGGCCCACCAAGTCCGTGCCAACCAGCGATCCCCATACACCAACACTATCCTACACACTAGGGACAACTTACAATTTTTACCAAAGCCAATTAGCCTACAAACCTGTACATCTTTGGAATGTGGGAGGAAACCGGACCACCCATAGGAAACCCACGTTGTCATGGGGAGAATGTACAAACTCTGTACAAACAGCACCCGTAGTTAGTATTGAACCTAGGTCTCTGGCGCTGTAAGGCAGCAATTCTACCACTGCACCGCCGCCCATAATTATCAGACTTAACTTTTGTAGAAACACAGAAAGTAGGTCACAGAACACAGGAGGAGGCAATTTGGTCCTCAAGACAGCTCCGCCATTCATTGTCATCATGGCTGATCATCCACAATCAGTAACCCGTGCCTGCCTTCTCCCCATATCCCTTGATTCCACTAGCCCCTAAAGCTCTATCTAATTCTCTTTTAAATTCATCCAGTGAATTGGCCTCCATTGCCTTCTGCGGCAGAGAATTCCACATATTCACAATTCTCTGGGTGAGAACGTTTTTTCTCCTCTCAATTTTAAATGGCCTCCCCTTTATTCTTAGACTGTGGCCATTGGTTCTGGACTCCTCCATCATTGGGAACATTTTTTCCTGCATCTAGCTTGTCCAATCCTTTAAGAATTTTATACATTTCCATAAGATTCCCTCTCATCCTTCTGAATTCCAGTGAATACAAGCACAGTCTTTCCAATCTTTCCTCATATGACTGTCCCGCCATCCCGGGGATTAACCTCACGCACCTACACTGCACGACCTCAATAGCAAGGATGTCCTTCCTCATATTTGGAGTCTCTCATTACTGAGGATTATTTTCAAATGTAGTAAAAAAACAAGACTGTGGGAATGTTGTGGTTGAGACTGTGCTTCTGCAAGGCCATCACAGACCAACATAAACTGACAAGAAGGATTGCGACCTGAAATGACGCTTATCCCTTCCCTCCACAGTTGCTGCCTGACCCACTGAGTTCCTCCGGCACTTTATGTTCTGTTGAACATAAATTGACCAGTAAGTCTCCTACCTGTGATAAATGTCAATACACTGCGGCTAACTTAACCCATACTTTTGTAAATTGCATAAAAATTAAAAATGTCTGGATGGATATTTTAAAAATGATTTCCATAGTTGTTAATACCCAACTGGATCCCGATCCTAAATTAATAATATTGGGCATATCAGAACAATACCTAAAACTTACAACAAACCAAAGAAATTTCCTTGATTATAGTATAATAATTGGGAAAAAATTAATATTAAAATTTTTGAAAAAACCCAGCAACCCCCACAATTAAAATGTGGATTATGGAGATGTCGGAGATCTTACATTTGGAAAAAAATAGATTTGTCTTAATTGACAAACCAGAATTATTTAATAATAATAATAACTTTATTTACTATTTACTAGAATATGGTCTCAAATACTCCAGAATTATTTACTAGAATATGGTCTCCATTTATAGATTATTTGAAGGGGTAGAATGGGCCGGCGCAGAAGCTTGACTGTAGCTTGAACCCAGGACTAGATGAATCGTTATGTTCTCTGACCTACGGACCTATCTCCTAAGTTGTATTATTGACAGTTTATTCTATTTTTCTAATTTTCTTTTTTTTCTCTCTCTTTATTTTTTCTATCTATAAATATAAATAAATAATTAGAGGCAATATAACCAATAAATGAGGATCCCAGCTACATTGGTAGCGGGGTCCCTGGAATCCTGGCTACTTAATATGTAATCGTTTAACAAAGTTTGTAGTGGTTTGGACTATGATATGCATATGCCACTAATAAAAATGTATATTTAAAAAAAATGACCAGTAAGTTGTAGCTCATGTGGTGTTTCTTAATTACAGTGTTGCTGGCAGATTTTCATCCAAATATCTATGAAGTTTCAAGCCAAATACATTTGATGCTGAAAAGTAAATGGACAGATTTTTATGGAATTAAAGAGAATTTATAAATTATATCTTGATGGTCAGGGTACTTAGAAGGTCAAAGGGTTTCTTGGGAAGAATGTAGAAATCCACAAAAATAGTAGGATTATACCCGTTAAAGCAGACAAAATCTTCAGTAATTTTCTCAAGATAACACGCAGAGAATAAGTTGGATAATATCCACATTATTTTGTAAGAGCAAAAAAAAATCATTATCAACACTTTAATCCTAGCACAAACCTCAAAGTGCTGGAGTAACTCAGCAGGCAAGGCTGCATCTCACGGCATGTTGAGATATTCCAGCACTTTGTGTTCTATCCAAGATTCAAGCATTTGCAGTTCCTTGTGTCTATATTCATCTTAGCAAACTGCCAAAAGAAAATTAGACCATGAAAAAAATTAAGATCCCATCAAAAATATTGCCAAAGTGTCAACCAATTCAGTGTGGACAGGAACAAATATAATTAACTTTAAATATAATAACTTTAGTTCAACCAGTTAATGAAGTATTTTAGAAAACTGGTCACGGTATGTTGCAGAAAATAGGAATGTGGAAGAGAAGGAGGGTACTTGGCCCCACAAGATGGTTCCATTCTTCATTTTGGTTCTGGCTCACTGGTGTCCATATCTATACCTGCTTTATCTCCATATCCCTTCAAACCCTCTGGTATCTGGAAGCTATCAAACTTAGATTTAAAATTAATAGTTGACCCAGAACCAACCCGTTTGAACCACCCCTCACGAGTAGAAGGTGCAGGGGAGCCACGCATGCGGCGGGAGTGTCCCGGGGAGTCGCGCGGGCTAGATCCACCCGACGTACAACCGTGCCACTGACCGGAACGTGCCCCGGTAGGCCCGACCCACCCCACAGGCCTCCCAGGGGACTGCGAAAAATCCGGGTGGCGAGGCCTTGCTGGGCTGAGGGAGCCTCAGCGAAGGCGGCGCCGATGGAAGCCTCGGCGGCAACAGGAGCCTCGGCGGCGATGGAGCTCGGAGATGGTGGGGCCGATCAGCAGTTGATGAACGTGAGGGGGGGGAAGGGGAAGAGTAAGGGGACCCGGCGTGGGGGGACCGCCGTGAAGAACAATGGGGACCCGGCCTATGGAGACCACGGTAAGGATGGGGGAAGAACAAAGGAGAATCCGGTTTGGGGGGGGGGCGGGGAGCACTCTAGTTTTAGAATAAAACTATAAAAAAGGGATAAAGGGGCTGTCCCACTTGGGTGACCTAATTGGCGAGTTTAGAAGAGTTTAGGAGAGTTTGCAAAAATGTCATGTTGAAGACCTCCTTCGACTGTGTAGCAGACTAGCTACGACTAGCTACGACCATCTTCGGGAAAAT
The DNA here is from genome assembly GCA_035221665.1 of Okamejei kenojei. Taxonomy (NCBI): domain Eukaryota; kingdom Metazoa; phylum Chordata; class Chondrichthyes; order Rajiformes; family Rajidae; genus Okamejei; species Okamejei kenojei. The sequence goes on along the minus strand of CM069148.1, from coordinate 10,813,782 downwards.
TGGACACCGAATAGTGGAGAGTGAAGACGACTACCTTGGATCTCCTTCAACTTCCCTTCGACTATGATGAAGACTACCTTCGACTACCCTCGATTACCTACGACCAACATGCCGATCTACTACGACCTACTTCGACTAAATCTACGAGTAAAAAAAGTATCCATTTTTTCCATGGCAACCTTTTTTTACTCGCGGGCATTTTTCAATGTGTTGAAAAATACGCCGTGACCTGACTGAGGCCTCGAGTACACGGGAACTACTCGCCAGAACTTGTGGATTAGGTCGCCCAAGTGGGACAGCCGCTTGAGCCTGCGTGCGTTTGTTTGTTTGTTTGTTTGTCTGTTTGTTCGTTCGTTCTGGTTAAGGCACTGTGCACACAGCAGCCAGCCAACAGTCGCGTGTCTTTTTATTTTTTCACTTTTAATTTCAAGTTTTTGTTCCCTTGTTTTGTGTGGTGACTGTTGGCAGACCAATTTCCCTCTGGGGATGAATAAAGTTTTATCGTATCATAGAAGAATTTCTTATTTAACTTCCAAACGGCCAGGATCTAATATTCCCAAGTCCCTGATTCCTCATGCAGCGGGAAAAGTAACCAAAAGGCAAAATAATCGCAGGTGCTGGAAAACTAAAATAAATGCAGAGAACACTGTAAACCTAGCTCTGACAGGTCAGGCAGCTTCTGCGCAGAAAGAAACATAGTTTAGGTTTCACCAGAACTGAAAGATGTTACAATAAGACTAGCATTATGGAACAAGTAGTATAAACAAAGAAATACAGATGCTGGTTTATACCAAAGATAGACACAAAATGCTGGCATAACTCAGCAAGTCAGGCAGCATCTCTGGAGAAAAACACAGGGTGATGTTTTGGGTCAGGACCCTTCTTCAGACTGAGTGTCAGAAGAAGGGTCCTGACAGGAAACATCACCCGTCATTTTTCTCCAGTGATGCTGCCTGACCTGCTGAGTTGCGACAGCACTTTGTGTCTATCCTTGACATTGTGTAACACCTTTCTCCCTCGCCCACAGAGAGCATGCGGTACTCACCAGATATTTTCTTTTAAATACAGTCAGTTGGAGGGATAAGTATCACCAGGACATCAACATTTTAAAGATCTCAGGGTGAGGGGATTGTTCAATAACAGTACAGCACAGGAAAAGGCCCCTTGGCCCATGATATTTCTGCTGAACATAATGCCAGGTTAAAGTAACCTCCTCTGCCTGCATGTGATCCATATGCCTCTATGCATATCCATGTGCACCCTACCTAAAACCCTCTTAAATGACACTATCATATCTGCTTCCACCACCATCCCTGGCAGTGCATTCAAGGTAAAAAAAATGCCCTACATCTCTCTTTTAAACTTTGCTTCTTTCTACCTCAAGCCTTTGATATTTTGCACCCTGGGGAAAAGGTTCTGACTGTCCAGTCTGCCAATGCCTCTCATAATTTGATATACTTATATCAGGTCTCACCCCTGCCTCCAACCATTCAAGTTTGTCCAATCTCTTCTTGTAGCTAATACTCTAATCCCTGGCGGCATTCTGGTAAACTTCTACTACACCTTCTCTGGGAGTGTTTCATAGGCTTGTCGCTGTGACCATGGTCCCACATGGTCTTAGTCTAGAACTAAAAGACAGTCTAGAAAAGAGGTTGACCACTTTAAAATGAGATGAGGAGGAAGCCCTTCACTTATGCGATTGTCTTTGTAATTCTCTGGCACAGAGAGCTGTGGACACACCCCCAATTGGGTTTATTCAAGGCTGAGGAAGATTTGTTTGATTACAGGAAAATCCATGGTTAAGAGAGTCAGGACAGCAATTGTAGGCCATTATCAAAATATATGATCTTATTGCAAGGTAGCACAGGCATGAAGGGATTCCAGATTCAAGGACAGATTTCCTCCCAGCTGTTAGTTGACAACTGAACATTCTATCAACCTCATTGGAGACCCATTGGACTATCTTTAATCGGACTTTACTGGACTTTATCTTGCACTAAACGTATTCCCTTCATCATGTATCTGTACCCTGCGCGTGCACGGTGGCGCAGCGGTAGAGTTGCTGCATTACAGCGTCAGAGACCTGGGTTCGATCCTGACTACAGATGCTGTCGTACAGAGTTTGTATGTTCTTCCCATGACCTGCATGGGTTTTCTCCGGGATCTCTGGTTTCCTTCCACACTCCAAAGGTGTATAGGTTTGTAGGTTAATTGACTTGGTATAAATGTAAATTGTCCCTAGCGTGTGCAGAATAGCATTAGTGTGCGGGGATCGCTGGCCAGCGCAAACTTGGTGGGCCGTTTCCACGCTGTATCTCCAAAAGTAAAAACTAAAACTAAAAGCTGTTCACTGTACCTCGGTACATGTGACAATAAGCTAAAAAAAACAAACTAAAATGACTAAAAGAAAGAATCGAATGGTCTGCTCCCATGCTGTTGAACCCTAAGATTATTATATTAAGTATTGTGTTCAGTTCTGGGCACCATGTTATAGGAAAGATGTTGACAAGCTGGGAAGGGTACAGAGAGGATTTATGAGGATTAGAGGGTCTGAGCTATGGGGAGAGGTTGATTAGGCTGGGACTCTATTCCTTGGAGCACAGGACGATGAGGGGTGATTGTATGGAGGTGTATAAAATCATGAGAGGAATAGATTGTGTAGATGCACAGTCTCTTGCCCAGAGTAGGCGAATCAAGGACCAGTGGACATAAGTTTAAGGTGAAGGGCAAAAGATTTAATAGGAATCTGAGTGGTGACTTTTTCACACAAAGTGCGGTATGGGACGAGCTGCCAGAGGGGGTAGTTGAGGCAGGGACTATCTCAATGTTTAAGAAACAGTTATACAGTTACATGGATAGGACAGGTTTGGAGGGATATGGGCTAAACGCGGGCAGGTGGGACTAGTGCAGCTGGGACATGTTGGCCGGTGTGGGCAAGTTGGGCTGAAGGGCCTGTTTCCACACTGTATGACTCTGTGACTCTACTGTATGCTAGTCTTCAAACTCATGCCTTAATGACCGTCTTGCCACACGCCCATCTCCTGTGGTGAGGCTATAGAGTCACCATCAGAGGTCCAATATCTCCCACCAGATGAGGGAGATTCTGCCCTGATGGATCATCAGCCAAAACGTGTTGACATCCAGTGGGCATGCCCCCACAGTCCAGACAACGGGGACTGATTTATCCCAGGGGCCAGCCAAAATATAATAGTTTCCAATGCTCATTAACTTATATTCAATGCTTTTGAAGTACTTTCTCGAACGTTGGCTAGTACATCGCAAGCTTGTCTTTGGTGAGGCTTACTTGATTACTGCACGACTGGGAAAGAAAAGTTAATAGGCATCAATCCTTCAGATAAAATGTCTCTGGTAACTATTGATAGTGGTGGAGTG